>JAZHPH010000194.1:87866-149700 GCA_037356405.1 Nasonia oneida | reverse complement strand
CCTATATCTATTTGCATTGCAGCGTCGTCCACGGCCTCCACCTCTACTTCCTCCGCTTCCTGCGCTTCCTCTTTCTGCTCCTCTCTTCTAGCGATTTCCACCATAGCAGCATCACCGTTGGTAAGCACCTGTGAAAAGATACATATAATTAAATTATTATGACAAACAAAGACATTTACCTTACGAACGAACCTGCTGCTGCTGTACTAACTTCTCGGCTACCTCCTCCGTCTCATCCCTCTTCGCTGTTCCTACGCTGCAACACCACAGCTCTCTTCTGCTGCATGTCGGACAGCGTCGCGCCCTGCACTCCGTGCAGTACGTCCAGCGTGTGCGTATGGTCATACGCTTCATCACCCGCGCACACACTTCACATACATCCCCAAGCTTAGGGATGTAGTAATTGACGGGGCCGATGGAAGGTGAACTTTTCATGATGTCCAGCGCGCGTTTGACTTCTTCGCGCTTCTCATACAGCTCAGCATACGTGTCGCGGTGCTGCTGTATTAGCCGCGACGTTCGCTCCATCCGCGATTTTAGGAGAGAACATTTCTCCTCCAACTGACGCAAAACAACACTTTTCACAGACATCCTAGTGGAACTATGACCAACTTGGAACTGACGACTGTAGTCCAAGCAATCATCTGTAGGGCCTAGGAGGAGAAGGAGGGACGAAGGAGAAAAATTTAGATTTGTGTTGATTATTGTTCGATACCGCACGTGTGCTCGTACACCCGATACCCGAACCAGCTGGCTGACGCGTTGTGCAGCGAAATGCTTGACGGATACGGGATACTTTTTACGAGCGCGAGAGAGCATAACCTTTGACTCTCAAGTGCTCTTCGCAGGAAGTTGATATTTTTTAGTATCCGCTTGTCGCCATGAGTCTTAGCAGGCGATACCTATACAGCGGAGATGAATTAGTGTAACAAAACAACTATACGTGTTTGATACTGCTTGCTGCTCGACGAACACGGGATACTTTTTTACGATTGTGTGTGTGAGAGAGAGAGAGAGAGCATGATCTTTGACTCTTGACTGCTCTAAGCGTGAACTTGATATTTTTAGTATCTACTCGGCGGCAAGAGTCTTTGCAGTCGATACCTATGCGCGGAAAAAATGGATCAGTGGAACAAGCAGCTGATGAAAGCGATAATATTATTGAGTATACGCAGCATCCATGTGTCAAAAGACGGCAACAAATCCTCGACTTTTTGGCCCGGCCAGTCGAACCCGAAGAAATGCGGTAGAAGAAACACAAGAAGAAGCGCTGGAGGATTGGTCACCGAGCATTTTTTTAACCAGGGAAATCCAAGAGATCGTCAAATTAATAAACGTGAGTATTATGCTGTATTTAAATATACATTTTTCTTTAAATAAATTCTTATTTTTAAATATTATTTAAGTTATTCGACGTGGTCTCGAAGGATTTGCTAAGTACCCCAGGGCTTTGAAACAAGATATCATGCGTATCATGTATGTTCGAAAAGCACAAGAAATACGTTGATTTTTCAATGCTTGTAAAGATAAAAATTCCATACTGTTAGATACTGAAAATTTACCTGAAGTGTTTAATCGCCTGGGACAGAGTTTTTCAGGACCACCAGAAGAATAATTTAAAAATAAGAAAGTGTAAAATAGGGTATTCAAATATTTTGTATTCAATACATTTTTTCAGAACATAATCACTCTGACGATTCATCTTGTTGTTCTTCTACAGCCATTTTTCCCTTATGTACATCATCTTCGAACACCAATACTTCTGTAGAATCGCAGGATTACGAGGCCGATGAAAGTGATTTTTCTATTCAAGTTGGTATAGGACAAAGAAGAAGAGTGGAAAATTCAAACAGCAATAATGATAATTTGTCTGACTACGAACAAGAGTATAATCAGCCCAGTGAGGAGCATGAGGAGGCGGAGGAGGAGATCAGCGAGGAGGAGGATGAGGAGAGAAGCGAAACAGACGATAATATAAATTATCAAGGAGTCGATGAGGAAGGAAATGAGGATATCCAGCCTCCTGGTAATCGTTTTGATATTTTCCAACAAAATTTGCATTATATATCTAAGTATAAAATAGAAGGTAGACGTATTGTGCTAAAAATAAGATCTCCACCGGAGGATGGATCTATAAATCCGATAGTTTGGTTGGAATTAGTTATTCGCGATATTTATTCTTATATAATTCCATTATGTAATGAAAACGATATGATTGGTGTCTCCGTTAGAAGTTTAAATTTTGCCCGAAACCCGGGTGGGTTATCTTTACGATTAGTAAATAATTTTTTTTACAATGATTTATGGAATTTAATAAGCGGATTAGCTCAGAGTAATGAGGATTTTCAAATAGATGAGAGCTTTATTCTAACATTAACACTTGTTAATATACCTAATGATGGCCGAGGTGGAAGTAGAAAGAGGATAAATGTTGATAGCTTAGCTCACAGATCGGTTGTATCTATAAAAAATAACGATAGTTTATGCTTGCCAAGAGCTTTAATTGTCGGGGAGGCTTTTATGACGTATAAAAAATTCTTTTCAAACAAAGCCATTGATACTTGGAATATTGTAGGATATCTTGAAAGATAGCAGACGTGGTATGCAAAAAGAGCGCGCAAATCTCCTTACTATTAATTCAAACGTCGTAATTCCTGTAAACGGGTGCGGTATACGGGAAATAGAGACGTATCAGCGGTATTATATTGCAAAAAATATCGCTATTGCAATGTACGATAGTTTGGAAGTGGAGAACCGCCCTTTTACGATGGAATACCTCTCTTATATTTAACCTATTGGACGTAACGTTAACGCATAGATTAATTGTAAATCCCCAAAGAAAAACTTATTTATTTTTTATGACTTTGAGACGCGTCAAGATTCTGCTTACCGTGAACAGATAAAAATACACATTCCAAATCTATGTGTTGTACAACAGGTTTGCGATGATTGCATGGATAATGAAAATATAAATATACTATGCCATACGTGTGGTGTAAGAAAGCATATATTTCGCGATGATCCAGTTAGACAATTAATAGGTTTGACAGTACATGAGAAAACTACCTTCGGTCAAATAATTTGTATTGCTCATAACTCTCGTGGGTTTGATACGCAATTTATTTTGAGAGAAATCGATGAAAATACCTCAATAGTACCGAACGTAATATTGAATGGACAAAATATAATTATGCTTCAATGCGGGCGAACAAAATTTATTGATAGCTTAAACTATTTTCTACATGAAATTAAGTGCTTTACCACAAACCTTTTCTCTACCACCAGCTAGCAAAAAAGGATATTTTCCTCATCTATTCCATACTTTAGAAAATCAAAATTATGTTGGGGCTTTACCCGAAGCATCGTTCTACGCACCTAATGCCATGTCGACGTCTGAGAGGGAAAAGTTTATTGCATGGTATGAGGAGAACCGAAATACTTATGGGTTTGATTTTCAACGTGAAATACTCGATTATTGCCGTATGGATGTAGAAATTTTAAGACTTGCATGCATGGCTTTTCGGAAAATTTTCATTAAGTGCGGGAATACTTATCCGTTTACAGAGGCAACGACCATAGCTTCTGCATGCTCCATTGTGTATAGAAAAAATTTCTTACGTGAAAAAACTATCGGTATCATTCCAGCAGGTGGATATCGACGCGCTGATAATCATTCGCAAAAGTCAATACAGTGGCTGTTACAGTGTAAACGTGAGATTGGTTGGGAAATCATACACGCGGGTAGAGCACGTGAATTTATACTTCCAGAAGGGTTTCTTGTAGATGGCTATTTACCTCCGGAAAATGATAATGCTAAAGGTATTGTCTTTGAATATCAAGGATGGACACACACGGTTGCCCTATTTGCTTTAATAAACGACGAGATAAAATAATGTCATACGGTAGAACTATGGATGAGTCGTACGAGAATACTTTTCGGAAAATTCAAAAAATAAAAGCCCTGGGTTACGAAGTTCGAGAGATATGGGAATGTACTTTTGATCGGATAAAAGCAGAGAATCGCGAAATCTACGAATATGTAACACAGCATCCTCTTATGAGTCGTATAACGTCGAATCCGCGCGATGCTTTTTTGGAGGTAGAACGGAGAATATAGTTACTGAATACGCGATCGGAAATAACGAAAAAATTCAATATACAGATATATGCTCTCTTTATCCGTACGTGTGTAAAATAAGTCGATTTCCCGTAGGACATCCGCGAATTTTAATTGGTGAAGACTGCAACGAATTAACACAGATGAATAACAATAATCTCAACAATATTGAAGGATTAGTTAAATGTAGTATCTTACCACCGCGCGACCTGCACATTCCACTCTTACCAATTAAAATGCACGGACGTCTTCTTTTTGCTCTTTGCCGCTCATGCTGCGAAGAAATGCAGCAGCGTGACTGCAATCACGAAGACCCAAAAATGCGTGAATTCACGGGCACCTGGGTTGCTGATGAGTTGCGTAAAGCTGTTGAACTCGGTTACAGTATTACGAAAATTTATATTATTTGGCAATATGAGATGACACAATATAATCAAATTGATGATACCGGAGGTCTTTTTGCCGAATACGTAAATACTTTCTTAAAAATCAAGCAAGAGGCTAGCGGATGGCCCTCATGGTATACTGGCGCAGCAACTAAATTACAATACATTGAACAGTATAGACTCGATGAGGGTATAACTTTGGATAAAAATAATATCGAAAAAAATTCAGGGTTACGAGCTGTTGCTAAGCTCTGCTTAAATTCGTTTTGGGTAAGTTTGGACAACGGAGTAATTTGAAATAAACTGAAGTTGTAAAATCACGTGAATCTTTTTTAAAACTTCTTACTTTTTCGGAAAGAGATGTTAATTACATACTAGCAATTAATGATGAGATACTGTACGTGAATTGGTAATACAAGGATGAGGCTGTCACTCCTGCCCCGCATACGAGTGTCGAGATTGCGGCTTATACCGCTGCTCAAGCACGTTTAGAACTATATAATTACTGGAGAAGGTTAGGTGATCGTGTTCTTTATTATGACACAGATTCAATAGTATAAACCTTTTATTGGCTCTAAACTAGGTGATATGACAGATGAACTTTGTGGTTATGGTGAGAATACGTATATAAGTAAATTTGTTTCGGGAGGACCAAAGTTTTACGCTTACACAGCTGTAACACCCGATAAAGATGATAAAATTGAATGTTGTAAAGTAAAAGGTATCTCATTAAACTTCTCAAACGGTGTAAAAATTAATTTTGATAGCATTAAGAATTTGATTAACGATGCCTTTGCAAACGAAGATCACGAATCTGAAAAAATGAATGATGAATGTAGTAAAATACGCTTAAAATTCGAAGCTATCAGAAGAACTAAAATGCATGAAGTGTAACGCGTGAAGAATCGAAAACATGTTGTGTTGTATTGAAAAAACGAGGATACCTTACGTCACGTAAGTCTCTACCTTTTGGATATAAGAATAATTAACTTTTTGGATGTATTTATTGTAAATAAAAATAAACATAAATTTTTATATAATTTCCTTATTTTTCCATTTAAAAGATCCCTAACACATTTTTATATCCTCAGTATAGCTTCTGTCATCGAAGAGAACGCTTCTTATGGAAATTTAGCTCATTTTAACGCATAATTCAGCTTACTCGCGGTGTTATTTAGCTTGTTGGACACGAATATCAGCTTAAACAGCGGTAATAACAGCTTGTGATTCAGCACACGTAAAATTAGCTTATTTTTACGTGTGCCGCGCCGCGCTGCCGCCGCCGCCACCGACCGTCCGCGTGCCATAAGCTTATTTTAAGGAAAATCTCTCTCGTGTGTGTGTGTATGTGTGTGTGTGTGTGAGTACTCGGCAAAATGGATATGCGATTCAAACATCCGTTTACGTGTATCGTTAGCGGACCCACGGGATGTTGTAAAACAGTTTTTGTCAAAAGGTTTCTTCGACATCTTCCACTCATGTGCAGTGTAATTTTTGATCGGATATTACTCTATTATGCCGAGTGGCAGTCTACGTATGAGACAGACTTTGTTCCAGGAGGCATAAGTAGGGAGAGTAGAAATAAAATTGTTGAACTTCACGAGGGATTACCTCAGCCTTCAGATTATTCTCAAGACAATGAAAAGAAAAAATTATTAATTATCGATGATTTAATGAGAGAATCTTCGAATAACATTATTCTCGATTTATTTACAAAGGGAAGTCATCATAAGAATTTAAGTGTGATTTTTATTACACAAAATCTTTTTTACAAAGGAGCTGGTCAACGCGATATCTCATTAAATGCAAATTACCTCGTTATTTTTAAAAATCCACGTGATCGTTCGTAAATACAATATCTAGCGCGTCAAGTCTATCCCGAAGACCCAAAATTTTTGCAAGAAGCCTATCTCGATAGTACGTCAACTTCTCATGGCTATCTTTTGTTGGATTTGAAACAGTCGACCGAGGATGAATTTCGTTTCCGTACCTCTGTTTTTCCCGATGATAAATTGAGTTACGCATATGTACCGAAGAAGAATAAGAAATTCCGATAAAAGTAGAGGATTCTATGATTAAAGCTTCAGTCTGATTGAAACAATGGCCGGGAGAGGAGCGTCTGCGAGAACCGATAGTCGTAGACAGCGTAGAAGACAGCGTGGAGGTGGTGGTGGTGGTGGTGGTGCTGCTGCTACTGAAGTAGAAGAAGAAGAAGATACAAGGTGTGGATGCCTACCAAAGCATTTTACAAAAAAGTGTGTTGCAGTATTGAATGCTCTTTGTCATGCAGATAGTCAGCAGCGCTTAGCACTGTTACGTGTAGCTGATAAAAAACTCATTAAAAGCATATGCGAGTGCGTGTTAAATGTATTGCGCGGAGTCGTTAAAATAAACTCACACAAGTCAAAGTTAAAAAAACATAAAAGTGTCTTGAGAAAATTATTAAATAAATCCAGTAGTAATAACAGTGAAAAAGAGTGAAAAAAAAAGAAACGCGTCCTTATTCAAAACGGTGGTACCTTTTTACCAATGTTACTTGCACCAATTATAGGTGCACTTGTGTCAAAAATATTTGGAGTCTCTGGAAATTAAAATATGGAGCACGCTCGTAAAATGGTCATTGTACCAGAGGAAACACACGAGAGAGTAACGAAGCAACAGCAACAACAACAACATATATTAGAAGAGTCGAGTAATGCTTTAGAGCCAACGATACAGACAAAGGGTGATAATTTAAGTCGTCTCGATGCTGAGATGCACGATATACTTTTTTCAAAAAGTATCACCGATGAACGTGAAAAATGTCAAAAATATTTACAAATTTTAAGAAGATATCTTCATTTTAAAAATTTGGAACGTCAGGAACTTTTATCAGATGCAAATATACTTGATGTAGAGCATGAAAATAAAGATATATCGAGTCCATTGAACGATGAAGCGATACTTGCAAGCATTTCCAAGGGTTATGTGAGAAAAGCACGTTTATTGCTTCAACATTGGAAATCAGCATCGCATCGTATTAAATGTGATAATTCAGTTAACAGTTAGCATTGCTGATAAAGCTATACCACACTCAAATATTACAGATTTACTAGAAGACGTGGTACGGATTAGACCTGTTGAAGAACCTGTAGGAAGATTTCAATTAGTTAATTTTATAGCAACAACTGACACTCCACCCAAATTAATAAGTAATCCAGAGGTGATAAAAATTAGTGAAAGTTTGAAACGTGCATTAAACAAAATTCCTTCAACCAAGAGAAATAATTCCGAGAGCGTTCAGACTTTGGAACAAGGTACTAGACTCGCGGCCGCACAACGCTATAGTGCACGTTTGAATAAGAAAAAATCCATACCGCAAAAAGCAGACAACAAGTGGCTGGCTTATAAAATTTAACATGTCTTATGAAAATCAATACTATGACACTAGACACGAGACTGGATACGCTGGTGCACGTAATCTGTTACGAATCAATGGTAAAAATAAGAAGAGGAAAAGCGAGGTTAATGAGTGGTTAAGTAATCAAGATGCATACACACTACACAAACCTATTAGACGAAAATTTCCTAGATTGATGTACAATGTCACTAATGTGGATGATTGTTGGGAAATGGATTTGTGTGACATGCAATCTCTCAAAACGTATAACGATAATTTTGCGTATTTACTTGTAGTCATAGATGTTCTCAGTAAATATGCTTGGGTCGAGCCTTTACGTGACAAAAGTACAAGAAGTGTTGTAGCTGCTTTCGACAAAATCTTAAAACGAGCCGATGGGCGACGCCCAGTTCTTATACAAACTGATCGAGACAAAGAGTTTGTCGGATCAGATTTTCAAAATTATATAAAACAACACAAGATTAATTTTCGAGTAGCACGTAATCCCGATGTTAAAGCAGCCGTCGTCGAACGTCTAAATCGCACGCTCAAAGAACGTATGTTCAGATATTTTACTCACAAAAATACTCATAGATATATCGATGTTATTGAAAATATCGTTTACGCATATAATCACACTATGCATAGTGGTACTAAAATGGTAAGATATCTTGAAGTGTCTCCTCGACATCGGCGTATGGTATGACACCAGATTTACAGAGAATTCCGTAAAAGTTTTTCTCAAGCCAGAGAGCTTCGGACTTGCCTCGATGTTTTAAATCGGCGAACGGTGGTTTGAAGGTCAACGTCGTCGGTTGAGCATCTTCCTCGAGAGCTACAATACATACTTCTTTGAAAATAAACTCGTTATCGAGTGCCTTGAAGCCTTGAACATCGACAATTTTCTAAGCTATGTTTGAACTGTTCACTAGCGAGAGTAAGTGTGCAAGCTGAGTACCATCGTCATCATGTTTAATTCGCAGTATTTTAAGGAGACATCTCAGATGCTGTGAAATGCATATGTTTAACTAATAATTGGTGTGGCTGACGTTAGTGATGTGAGAAGATGGTTGAACTTGCTCGGAAAAGCTTCACAAAGTGCAAATCGTTTACTCGATTCCGAAACCTTGTCTGTGCCAGAGAAGCAAAAACTTCAAGCCGCTATAGCATTTCTGAAAACTGTGGAAAGATTATTTCGCAGTTGTCGCATAAGTACTGAAATATTTGCCAATCAAAGGGGTGAAATAGTTGGAGAAGGGATTACCGTTAGTGAAATTAATAATCGCGATACTCCAACAGTTGAGTGGGACGATATAAACAGTGCGTTTGAAAATCGAATAAAAACTGGTGTAATAACTAATTAACACTTTGATATCTTGTCATTTTTGAACGATGCGCTCCGAGTATTTATATCACAGATTAACTCGACTCTCGAAGCACATCATATGTTAAAAGTGAACACAGTGTTAGCAGCCGAATATGTGATTATGCGAGATGATAAAGAAACTGTTGATATAAAGTATTTTAATACTAAAACAGCTCCGATCTACTTAACCATGAACTTGAAACAGTGGTATACGACAAATGTAGCGTAACCTATTGACTCTGCGATGGAAGAATTTCAAAAGCAAGAGTCAGGCTGGTCTCTACGCACTATTTTGAATTTGGCTATTAATATAAATAAGTATAATCCTATGAGAGGGAGTTCCTATATAGAACTACCTGACAACATTAAGAGACAGAAAGCGTGTATTAATGTTGAAAACAACGATAACCTATGCTTTAAATGGGCGATCTTGTCTGCACTGCATCAAGTAGATAAAAATGCTTGTCGAGTCTCTGGCTACAAAGAGTATGAAAATGAGTTAGACTTTACTGGAATCCAGTTTCCTGTAGATTTGAAGCAAGTTCGTAAGTTTGAAAAACAGAACAACATCTCCATGAATGTATACATTTTGCAGAAATGTGGTGAAACTTACAAAGTGCAACCTAGACATTTGTCAGAGAAAAAGACGAATCGACATATGAATTTGTTGTTGATAGAAAATTACTACATCGATGAGGCAGAAGAAGAAGATGAACCTTCTGTTGATTTGCCATATAAGTTTCACTACGTATGGATTAAAAAGCTGTCACGACTGGTGAGAAGTATTTTCAAACTTTTTAAAACTATCGAAAAACTTGCAGAGCACACGGTTGATTGCATAAATATTAACTAATGCAAAGTAGTCCTTCAGAAGAAGGCAAAAGACAGCATTGTGTAGTTTAAGAACTATGATTTTCAGAACTGTGTGCTGTTCATAGTTTACGCTGATTTTGAATGTCTATTAAAACCAGTCGAAGATGACAAACGAGCTTATCAAGCTCATTAAGAATTAAGCGTTGGTTTTTTCATCAAATGCAGCTTCGACGATAATCGAACGGTATACAAGAGCTATAGACGAACCAAAGAAGATGACAAAAC
The DNA here is from genome assembly GCA_037356405.1 of Nasonia oneida. NCBI lineage: Eukaryota > Metazoa > Arthropoda > Insecta > Hymenoptera > Pteromalidae > Nasonia > Nasonia oneida. Next base: position 139,354 of record JAZHPH010000194.1, on the reverse strand, counting down.
CCCTGCGAAATGGTTTGTTAGTAATCTGCATACTCTCGCACTAGAATTAAACGATATGTACAAAAATCCAAAGCCTATGAGAGCTCTTACATTTGATGAAATAATAGAATTTGGTCGAGCTCGCACTTGTCACATCTGCAACAAACCTTTTGCTGAAAATGATAAAAAAGTTTGAGATCAGTGTCATTTCACTGGAGAGTGCGTATATTTACTTACATTAATAACGTATATGTGTGTACATTTTAACAATTTACTTACCTTTATTTTATTGATGCAGATATCGCGGACCAGCGCACATGGAATGCAACGTGAACTAGCAGGACTCGAGAACTGTGCCTGTAGTTTTTCATAACCTCAGCGGTTACGATGCGCACATTTTTATAAAAGAGATCGCAACATGCTTTTCAGGCCGCGTAAATCTTATACCTCAGACGAAGGGAAAGTACATATCTTTTACAAAGCATGTGGAAGATACTGAAATAAACTTACGTTTCATCGATTCATTCAAGTTTATGCCTTCGTCGCTTGATACGCTGTCGTCGTATTTAGAAAGCCTCTACACCTTGAAACAAGTATTTCAGCTTGAAGATGGATTTACGGCTGAGCGAATCAATCTACTAAAGAGAAAAGGTGTATTTCCTTACGATTATATTTCATCGCTCGACAAGCTCAATGAAGTAAATTTACCGACAAAGGGTGACTTCTTCAGAATTTTGTATAAGGCTGATATCAGCGATGATGATTACGAGCACGCTAAAAATGTATGGCAAAGTTTCAACATTAAATCTCTCGGTCACTACTCCGATTTATATCTCAAGACCGATGTTGCTCTTAGCAGAAGTCTTTGAAAATTTTAGAGAAAATTGTCTCTCAGCTTATGGCTTGGATCCTGCACATTATTATACGATACCTGGCCTGACATGGGACGTTATGTTAAAATATACACAGGTAAAACATCAACTATACTAACAAATGCAATAAAATGATCTAATACACATATTTTATGGTTACAGGTCAAATTAGAGCTTCTAACTGATATCGATATGCTCATTTTTGTGGAGCGCGGCATTCGTGGAGGAATCACGCTGCAATCGATACGCTACAGCCAACAACCCATGCATGAAGGATGGTTATAATGTTCACGAAGAGGACAAGTATCTGATGTACTTCGACGTGAATAATTTGTACAGTTGGGCTATGATTGTGTCATTACCATTTGGGAAATTCCAATGGGTTCAAGACGTCGAGAGACCAAATTTCTTCAACATCCCCGACGATCATTCTCGAGGCTACATACTCAAAGTCGACTTATACTATCCCGAAGCGCTTCACGATAAGCATAAGGATATGCCGTTCTGTGCAGAGGACAGGGCTTTTCCTGGATCCAAGCAGAAGAAGCTTATGACGACTCTCCACAACAAGCGTCGATATGTGCTTTACTACCGTGCGCTCAAGCAATTTCTAAAGCATGGGCTAGTACTTGTAAAAGTACATCGTGCTTTGGAGTTTGAGCAAAGTCCTTGGCTCAAGAAGTACATCGATTTGAACAGTGAGAAGAGAAAGAACTCTAGGAACGATTTCGAAAAGATGTTGTTCAAACTGTTCAACAATGCGGTGTACAGCAAGACTATGGAAAACGAGCGAAAGTATGTGGACATTAAACTTGTGAGTAAGTAGGATGGACAATATGACGCAGAGGCTCGTATATCAAGGCCTAATTTTCATAGTTGCACAATCTCTGACGAGAGTCTGGTTGCAGAGCAACTAGTACAAATGGAAGTGTGCATAAAGAAGCCGATATATATCGGACTAAGTGTGTTATCAAAGTCTCTAGTGTACCGGTTTCACTATGACTATATGCAAAACAGTGTCAGTGATAAGTGCAAGTTACTGTATACTGATACAGATAGCTTAGTGTATGAAATATCGAACGTAGATATGTATGACGTTATGCGTCACGATATTCACGAGTTCGACACGTCCGATTATTCCGAACACAATTCGTTTCACATGCCTCGAGTCAATAAAAAAATCGTTGGTTTGATGAAGGATGAGTGCAACGGCGAAGTGATGCTTGAGGTTGTTGGACTTCGAAGTAAAATGTACTCCGTTAGAGTACAAAATTCAAAGCCTATAAAGAAGGCTAAGGGAGTGAAGAGCTCAGTGTCAAAACAAGCATCACCTTCGACGACTATTTAACGTGTCTTCGCGATGATTCGATCTTGGTTCGCGATCAGTGAAATATTAGATCACGCAAACACAAGATCTACACGGAAAAAGAGTCAAAGATCGCCCTTAGTGCTTGCGATGACAAACGCCATCTATTGACTGGAAAAACTGACACCCTTCCCTGGGGACATCATAGTACCGGAGAGAAGGTAACGCAACCAATCGTTGTGGTGGAGAAGGTAGCAAGATCCTCAGCCAATAAACGTCCTCCTCTGGGGAGAGAGAAAGAGTTGAGCGCGAGGAACCGCAACAGCCAACCACTGTCGCTTCCCCTTTCAGAGTAAGGGCTGTGGTTCGCGCCTCAGGAGAGGGGGAAGCTCGTAGAGGCCTATATGAGGAGCAGAACATCACTTCTCGAGGTTAGAAAATTAAGTACGCGCACGAGCGCGCACATACACGCACACGAGCATGCACATACACACACAGTCATTTGCACAATGGTTCTTACCTATAACAGAATTTTACAGATGGATATGGAATCGTTGAACCGCATCGCTGCTGCTTAGTACCTGAAGACTTTGAAACTCACGGAGTTGTTGAAGGACCATTTATATATGGTTATAGCTCTGGGTCAAGCAAACACCCAATACGGTCCGAAGGTCATCGCCAATCATTACGAGAATGCTCAAGTTTTCTTACCGAAGAAGGTGTCAGACGCTTTCCTAAAGGATGAAAAGTTCTTCAACAACATGCAGGATGCGGCTAACAAGATAGAACTGTTTGTAACCTACACATTGAAAAAAAAACACAGCCATTTTAACTGAACTTGCACCAGTAATCCGTCATTATACGAAGACTCGCTAAAATTACCGTAGAGTTCAGCGTTTTTAAGAATTAGTTCTTAAATTAGTTCTTATACGTCTGGATATTTAGCTTTTAGTAATTCTTGCTTGTAGAATCCTCCTTTGATTAATTGATCTCGATAGTCCTTCAAATGATACGTTGTTGGAGTAGTTTTCGCTACTTTGTTAATTGTAAAAACCTCAGCTGACCAGTTAGGAGTGTATCTTTTTCAAATATTTGTTTTGCATTGCTGACTGGTACCTTATCACCAACCTTGAACTTTGGTTTCTTCATTTGAGTACGTTTGCACACAAATCTTTTCAACACTTCAGTTTGTTTAGCAGCCGTCACATCTTTAGGTTTCATACCGATATTTCGATGCTTGCTATTATTGTAAGTTGTCAAAAAATCAGGTAAGATATCTAAATATCTAGTTCCCTCGTAAGCTAAACTTTGTCCACATAGCTGTTTTTAAGGTGCGGTTAAAGCGTTTGCATATTGATGCTTTCACGCTGCTGTACGTCTAGTATAGATTAATCTTGTACTTTTTCATGAGATTCTGAAAACTACCGTTGTAGAATTCTTTGCCTATGTGTGAATTGTGTGTAAATTTGCAGGTACTTGACCTTGACTTAGTACTGACTTCATCGCTACGGTAACTTCTTTGCCGGTTTTACTTTTGACATGCATACTTTGAAAATATATCGATGATTGTGAGTAAGTATTTGTAGCCTTTATTTTCCTTAGAGTAAGGTATCATTTCCACAAAATCAGCCTGCCAAGTTTCATCTAATCCACGTACGTTGAACTTACGCCGTGGGGAGTTACGTCTAGCAGGTTTATGAAGTTCTTCGACTACTGTTTCACGCTCCATTTTTCTTTGATGTTGGCACTTTGACGGCTAATAATGCATTACCTTCAGAAATTTCTCTGAAGGCTACTATTATATTATTAAGATCTGCTTGAATATTCATAATTACAGCATCGATTCCATCTCTGTGCGCTTCTACAACAAAATCTAAATTATTCAGATCATTAGTAAATCTTGATGAAGCGTCCGTCACTCTTTGAATTTCTGTTCGAAGTATACGATGCAGAGTATCTAAGTTGACAGCCTCGTTCAACTGATGGGGTGGTACTACATTATACAGGCTCTTATTGTTCAAATCATACTGCCCTTTACTTGTAATTTTGAATCAAAAGCCCGGAGGACCGCGACCTCCCTCGCTCTTTTTTTTAAATTTCGTCCGAACACGTCTACACTCATGTTGATTATGACGTCGTGAGTTTGCGAACAGCTCAATATATATATAACCTCCTTTGCGAAGTTCTTCTATAATTAAGTGAATTTCATTTATATGACTAGGATTGCCAGCTGATTGCTCGGCTATGAGTAAACGTAAGCGATCAACTAGCTTGTTTGGATCGTCCCAGTACACATAGTCCATTCGTGTATTTTTTCTAGCGATTTTGTACCAAGGCAATGATCCACCTGTTTTATTCTTGTTTAATAATAATAACTCATCTGTCTCATTCTTCTTCTCCATGAAAAGAGGAGCGATAACATTGAAGTATTTTTCACTAGTATGCAGTCTAATGCTTTCGCTAGGCTGATGCTTCTTTTTATGAGCACTCGTTGCTTCAAGAATTTTACGATAATTTTCTAAATTATTATCGCTTGTTAGTGTTCGGTTAGGATCTTTATAAAAAAGCAACTCCATCAAACCTTAAGTTTTCGGGTATTCAACACCTTTTACTACAATGTTCTTAGCATCAAAATGTATGCTTGAATCTTCAATCATATGAGTTTTATTCTCTTGACGTACACCATATACTTTGTCCAATTTATCAGGATTTATCTGATCGAGTACGGATAAATATTCATTGTGTGATTCATATGCAACTATGTCATCCTCACTGCTGGCTGTTTGAAACGCTGCTTCATTAGTTTTAGCTCGTACTGTAGAATTAGCTGTATTACTGTAGAAGCCCAAGTAAGATCATCGTTGTCGAAAATTGACGAATCGTCATTATTTTTTAGATCGAATGACTTTGCAGTTAGATTTTCTTGTTTTATATTATCATATTCTAAATTGTCCAAATTCAAAGTGACGGTCGATTTTTTTTCGGATTCATCAAGTTTCTGTAGAGGATCAACGATTGGCTTAACCGTTTCTCCTATAGATTTCTCAAAATTCTGCTTTCCAAATTTTAATAAATTGTATTTACGCTTAACTACGTTTCGCGCTTTTACCAACTGGTGAAGAATATTCTTCTTTCGTTGACTGTCCGACATGTTATCGCTTTCGCATTCTATGATATACTAAAATTATAAAGGGCTAGGTGCGCGTTATATAGATCAAGAGACGCAGGTTTTGGTGAGAAAATTATTGATGAGATTATTTATTATGATTGATTAAAAAATCGGTGAGCTATTAGCTGCTTTTACAGTATCAAAAGCCATGAGATTAAAATCAAAACTCGGAATGGGTATGCGAAAAAAATACAATCAAGAGGAAGCCAAATCGAATAAAAAAAATCAACTGCAAAGTTGAATAACATTATAAAGGCTGCCTCCCAGTCAATAACGTCTGGTAATAATGGTCGCAAAGTAATCATGTCTGCTTTAAAAGGAGCTCGCGCGGCTGTTAAACTAGCAAGTGGCAAGCGTAAAATAGCAATTCCTTGCATTTTCAAAGTTCTATCAAAAGTAGGCGGCTTCCTACCATTTCTTGTGCCTATTTTTGCTGGTTTAAGCGCAGCCGGCGCTGTTGCTGGAGGAGCTGCGGGAATCGCGAAAGCAGTTAACGATGCCAAAGCTGCTCAGCAACAGCTAGAAGAATCTCGAAGACATAATAAAACTATGGAGGATGTAGCTCTTGGTAAAGGTCTCTATTTAAAACCTCATAAAACAGGAATGGGTCTTTATCTGAAACCCTCTAAGGGAAAAGGTTTGAAAAAAAACGTCTATTGAAGTAAGATTGCCACAAAGACCTCTCACTGACGTAGACCTAGTAAAGTATGCTAAAATCCTAAAAATATCAAATTTTCAAGGAGTATTCACGAGAAACGATTTGCAAAGAGTTGGAATTCAATCATTTGCAATTCATCAGTCATGGAGAATTCATTAACTTTGACGCTCTCTGGTACTTCATCTATAGTCGAAGCTCAATACTTCCCTCCTATTGAATGACCACATCACAAGCAATACGTTCTCGGATTAATTGAACTTTTAACTTTCAATTCTGATTTACTAGTTGCCATTCTCAAAGTTAATGCTCTAAGAGTTGAATGCAACATAACTACAGGTGCTTATATAAACGGACAGTTAGTGCATACGATACACGAATTCTTCCCTGCAGTTCCACCTGGATATAAGATCATTGAAGTCCCATCAAAAGTCATTTACTTTCCAATCACCGTCAAGAGCATAGATCACTTAGAATACGCATAGTCGATCAAGAAGGACACATAGTCAATTTTCAAGACGAAATTATCACAATCAGATTGCATCTGAAACCTACGTAATGGAGATAGTTTATAATAGAAAAGTTGGCGCAGGCTATATAAGCAAACCATCATGTCGATCAGTCATTAGTCGTCGGCAAAACGCCAAAGCGCTAACACGGAAAAACATTCAGTTTTGAAAAAGTCTAAAGCTGCGAATCATCGCCCCTGGTGGAAAATAACCTGCATACTGTTCTGCTGTCTAACAAAAAATGGTCGAGATTCTAAGTATACAATCACTCGTAAGTTTCGATGAGTTGTTAGCACACTACTTACACATTCCGTAAGTGGCGATGTAAAGCAATTCATATAAAACTGCACCATAAATCAAGAGCGACAGTTGTAAGCGAAATGGCATACGCTGTGGATGTACAAGGCTTCAAGAAAGGTGGCAACGACTTCGTCTTGAAAGAACTGGCTATCATGCCCCTAGAAGATGATGGCGTGCCTGTAGTACTTCTAATCAAACAACCATTTTCCTGGCGTAAACTAACAGACAAGTATAAGCATGAAAACTTGTATCTCGAGCTGTGCTATCATGGATTATCCTGGAATTCGGGCGAACACGAGTACACCGAAATAGGGAATATTCATCGAGAGGGACTTCAAGATGCTAAGAAGAATACAAAATATATATCACTATTGTTATTAAAATACATAAACAGACTCATTATTTAACCATTCCCTCTCCTATTTAACATCCGGGGGAAAATCCTGCCGTTACCGATCAATAGATAAGATATTATAAAATACACAGCTAATCGATTTGTTTTCTCATATAGCCCATACTAATTGTTAAAATTTAATTGTCACATTAACGTTGAAGTGTGTTCAACTGTATACTGCGTTAAATATTTATTCAAATGTACATTTTTGAAAATGATTTGTATTGATGTAATTTTTAGTATTAAATACAATTAGAACTATACATAATTTTAAATCAGTAGTTAAATCACAGATGTCGCTTTTTACTACTGCTACTGTAAACAAATATGAAATGAGAGTGAGCGATCCTCCTCTCACAGTCATCTTTTCTCAGTTTGATTACTTTTACCCCCTATATTATATACTTCACCAAACATGGATGAGATCATTGACATCCAGTTCTTCAAAGGTACCAAGTATCGAAATATACCGAAAGAGGGTGCCGTAGTAGCTGTTAACGGTAAACTCAGCGGTCATTGAATGGTCAAACCTGCAATATCTCTTGATTATCTGAGTAAAGATGTACAAAATCAGAAAGATTGGCTGACATCATTTTATCACGGAATCGACTACTCTGAGGGCGAGGTGTGACTGAAGACGGTTCAAAGAATATTAAGTAAGCTTTCAGATAGAGTACGAAGAATATACGTTAGAGGTAATGATAAATGGATAGCGTTGTCCAAAATCATAACTCGTCGGCATATTTTTAATATTGAGTACCGTAAAAATGGTCCATCTTTCGATACATTATCGTCTGATGTGTACTGCATGAACACTGTTATTAACGAAATTTGTGATGGACAGTCATCAAATACGGAAAAATCTGTCGAAAATCCGGTCGCATACTGTCTGTGTTTTTTGAGCCGATCAGATACCGAAGGTGTGGACGAAACCAACAGCGTTTATTCTTAATACGGATGATCATATGAAATCTTTTTAAATTAAAAATTTCTTATTTTTATTTTGATAGTTCTGGCCTCCCCCCATTTATACCCGATCATATAAATTGATTGCGAAAAAATTGTGAACAATGACGTGTGCTGTCAATATTGTATTATGTTTTTGCGTTATATGAGCAATGGTCTGGGTTTTAATAAATTTTTCGAGAATTTTACTGAAAAAACAAAATATGCGAAAAACGACGATGTAGTCAGACGGTATGTAGACTGAAGGCAGAGAAAAAACGCCGACGAGAATTTCACAAGAAGTGGTGGCTACATTGTCAGACGCTTACAAAGCTGCAATTCTAAGATGTCATTATTATAGTGTAAAATTACTTTAAGACAAGGCGTTTTCATTTTCATCCTCCGGATGTTTGTAAATCATCGTTCATTTAGCTGGCACCCGATAAGTGTCATACATCTGGGATGATTTTCTCCACCACAATCATAAATCCCCACCATTGGCGAGAGTATTTTAAGAGATCATGGGCAGCGTGTTAGTTTGTCGTTTGAAGGTGGCGGGAACGCTACAATAACGGTAACATGGCGAGCCAGAATAAAAGCAGACTTCAATTGCTAAGCTCCTTATACAGTTTGGCCAAATCTTACGCAACGGAAATTACCGATGGGCTAGAATAAAAAAACTTTAGAGATGAATACTACAAACCTGTACCCCTTCCCCCATCACCTCGGACTATGGCGCGGACAGGGCCCCCGTGGAGGGGGTTTGTTTTGACGCGCCGTAGTCCGGGGTATACTACTAATGCACAACTGTCTTTTTTTTTTAAATTTTGGTAGTTGTGTTTGAAAGAATCTGTTATTTTGGCCTAGTTCTTATATGATTTGTACTTGATAATCACCCGTATAAAAAATAACACACTCAAATTGAGAGTCACTCTGAAGTTGAGATTAATTCTTAAATTGGATGTAAAACTCAACTTAAAAGTAACTTTAACTTGACGTTTGATTGATGTTTGGGAGTATTTTTCATTGTTTACTCTCAAAGTCTGGACTTTTTTTCGTGAGGGTTTCGATACAACTTACCAAATTGGTTTTTACCAAATACTTATTTTTTACGAGTTCAAGTACAAGATTCAGGTCAAACATTAAATTACAGCAATAAGCTTTTTTGCAGCTTTTAAGAGTCGATTTACATAATTATTATTAAATTAAATTAATATTTTACGTTTTTCTAATTCGCTTGGCAGTTCTTAGGCAGTACTTTAGTTAAAAACCTGACGAACATAGAATGTCACTAGGCTAAAACTGCTTAACAAACTGGCTAGTAATTCTCAAACCAGACACGAACTGGCAAGAACTGCTGATTATTTCTACCTGGGTCATAACACTAGTATTGAGAATGATAGACTGTTTAGTAATGAATATTGATTATCAAATCAATTAAAATTTATTGACTTATATTCTATTAAAATAACAATTGAACGAAAAAACAATAACAAAATTCTGATTGGTGATTCTTTTAATTATTAAAATCGATTAAAGTTTATCTAATGCTATTTGTTTAACTTGTATTAAAATTAATTAACTAGTTAGTAAAGAACAGTGCCTTTTAAATCAATTGGAATTTATGAACAATTCAACTGCACTAAAATAATTACAATATAAACATCGATAAAAATATATTAAATTTCATGATGATTATTCGTATTAGAATTAATTGTTACTGAAAATGATTCAAATTAATAAAATTTTAATTGATAAAGTTTAGCTGGTCAATTGAACAGATTTAAAACGATTCAATTTCAACTGATTTTAATCCATTTTAGTTCAGTATTATTAGCAGAATTATAAACCTATTATTTTACCCATTTTAAGATGTGTTCGTTCTATTCATAGGTTTGTAGTTAATAGCGAAAACACAATTTTGTAAATATCCCTGTTTGTCGATGTACCAATACAGTGAACTGTATTGTACAATAAGCATTTCAAGAAAAAAAATAGATGTACACGGAAAAAAATTGTTGATAACGGTAACAAAGCGCTTATTTTTGGTTAACCTTACCAAAAACTTCATAAATGTTACGCAAAACGCAAATAACTTATTTTTTCATTATACTTACCAAGTACTAGGCAAGATTACCCAAAAATATAATTGGTGCGTATTTTGTCAAGCGCTTTGTTACTGTTACTAACCATTTTTCTCCGTGTATGTATTAGATATATTATCAAGTTGCTTATTATAACTAAAGAAATAATATGCACTATTATACTGTTAATGTCAATTTGATCGGCATATATAGATATTGGTACTTACTTGTCTCTCACATGATAGTTTCCATGTTTACCTAAAATATCTTCAATTCCAGCCATAATATGATCAATAATCTATAAAATAAAGAATATTATAATTTATAACAGATGAATCCATGAATTCTTACGAAATCTATAAAAAAAAATAGATTGCAACAATAATTAGATAAAGCAATATAAAAGGCATGCTAAAATTTTTGACAAAATAATTTTTGAACAAAAAATTAAAACAGCTTGAAACGATCCACGAGTGTTCAGTACAAAACCGTATAACGTGACCTGGAGATAGTAAGAAGAAAGAAACCAAACGAAGAACGATAACAGACTCGCAACTACCCCGCATTTGTCTTCTGAGTGGACGCAAGCCTTGCCTATCCTCTGAAGTGGGAGAATTGGTTGTGTGTATCGGGAGATATGTAGGGTTGATATACTACGCATGCTCTACACACTTCGGTAAAATACGCAGCTTCAGACTAGTATGTGAGAATCGGCAGTCTCACTATCCGTAATCAGATAGTCCTACTTAAGAACAGGGAACCACTATCCCGATCCAATGTAGTATCTGATCAGAGGGAAGAGTAAATAGATTCTGTATTTTATTTATTTATTTGAAATGTTTTTGTTTACCCGGTAGGGTCGCCGCCTCAAGCTATTTTAGTCTCAAAAATCCTCTTTTTCTATTATATTAAAATGTTTCTGGTAGTCTTCGGTTGTAAGTTCAGTTCATCCCCATAACTACCCCTTCTTAGGGGTTGAAGTAAACCAGAAGTTGACCAAAGGAGACCGGAAGTAGACCGAAAGTAGACTGAAAGTGAATCGTAAGTGAACCGCAAGTAATCGAAAAAAAAATACAAAATGACCCGGAAGTGACCGAAAATAACCGGTAATAAACCGGAAATAGTTATTTATTTATTTATTCATTATTAAACGGGCAAAACGCCCTTTACAGAAAAGAAATACAATAATAATAATACAATAATATAATAAAGCGGTATAAAACAATAAATGTCACAACAATAAACGAGTATTGAGCGGCCTAGTGCAGCTCTATAGTATACGATGGATCAATAATCCAGCTAATAAGCTAAGGATAAAGATCGGAAAGACGATTTAAATATACCGAAAATGAACAGAAATGACTAGAATGATGCATATTTGCTAAAGTACTTCTAAGGGGTAAATTGGAAATTAATCAAGTTGAAAAATTATTAAAGGTTAATTAAACCTTAAACAACTTTTTGCTTTTGAAAAAACGCAATTTCTAGCTTCTACGAGTGTAACGAGTAATATATTAGATTTAATTGTTAAATACTGCCACTTTCAGTCTCATTGTTAAATATTATGTTAGCTAAATTTTTAAGTATCTTCATATATATATTCCTAACACCTGGACATCATCTACAGAAAGCGAAAATTTTTTTTAAAAATGTTTGTTGTATACTCAGTGCGTTGTATCATAGATCATGTTTCGACATCTGGGAAATAAGTTTGATACCTGGACATTGTCTGCTGTAGTTACAAATTTTTTGGTACATTCGTTGTATGCTTATAGTGAATTGTATCAAACTATGTTTTGCCATTCGGGAGGTGATTTTGAGACCTGGATATTATCTACTAGAAGTAAAATTTTGTTCAGTATATTTGTTGTATACTCAGTGCGTAGTATCTTAGACCATGTTTCGCCATCCAGGAGATGATTTTTATACCTGGACATTGTCTGCTGTAGTTAAAATTTGTTTTTAGTACATTTGTTGTATCATTAGAGCATTGTATGGTAGACGATGTTTTGCCATTTAGGATATGAGTTTGCAGTATTATAAGGTTAAGATGTTATTTTGCATTTTCCGGATTTTTTAGGAAATTTTTGTGGACTTATAATTTTGGTCTTCCAGGAATTTGATTGTACTAAAGTGATCGACGTCAAAGATCACGATGGCTCGGTGGTAAAACGATTGCTTCATAATCTTGAGGTTCTAGGTTCAAATCTCCACAAATCCGGATTTTTTTCTTTGTAATATTTATGTAAAAATAAATTCTCGATGCAACTTACAAATCAGCAGTACAAAGAAAGATAATTAATAAGTATCAAGTAGGGGTAAAATAATTATTTATTTTTATGAGAATTTACGACATATCATATGATTCTCATATGAGGATTCGATTGAAAGTATCATATGATAATCATATGAACACTCATATGATTATCATATGATTATTTTCAGTCGGGCCACAGTCGGAATTGATGAGAATATATATAGCCAACTAACAAACAGGGACTCAATATAAAATTTTAAATTAAAAGTAGAATGAAAGAGCTTTAATTTAAGCCCTGGCTGGTTGAAAATGGCCGGTCCTGTGAAGAGTTATAAGCATTTTAATCGTAATACAGTATTTTCTTTGAAGTTAGGGGACGTACAGCTCTGCCTAGGGTCGAAATTTAAAAAAGTGACACTCGGTAAACGAAAGTATATAAAAAACGCTAACTTTTATGATTTTTCAGAAATTTTTAGGTTTGAAGGATTTTTGGGTACAGCTCTGTTTTAGTTGACGCAAAATGCCCCATATATATATATATATATATATATATATATATATATATATGTGTGTGGTTTTCTGTCAAATCGAAGATGAAAAAAAAAATATATATATATATATATATATTTTAATTGTATCTAATACTAAAAATTACAACAATATAACTGATTTTCGAAAATGTACATTTAAATAAATATTTAATGCAGTATACAGTTGAACACACTACAACGTTAATGTGACAGTTAAATTTTAATAATAACTATGGGCTATATGATAAAACAAATCAATTATCTATTAATCTATTATAAATAAGGTATAATAAAATATTATTGGCAATATAACGGAGGACGTGACGTCATCAATATGGCGGTACATATGGCGGCGGGTTGAGTACCAAATGCACAGGCCGTATAGACGAGGACATAGTTTTTTCCGACTTCATTTTTAAAAAGTGTATCTAAAAGAGAAAACATCGGGTGACCAAAGATATTTCGATGGATTCGTTTGTTTCACTAAGTACTTTGTAGTACCTATATAGGCAACCATTTTATCAATTTTGAAGCATTTAATAGTATGAGTATTTAGAAGTACAACCTGTGGAAAATAATGACGTCATAAAAGGTTCCAATTTGTAGCAATTATTGACAAATGACGGCATCTAAATACGTCATTTAACGTTATTTAATGACATCGATCAATGACGTCATAAAATGACGTCATTATTTTCAACAGGGTTACGTGAGGATTTCAATCGTTTCCGTGAGTGTTACATAAAGTACTCCAACAAATAAAAAGCTACAGCTCCTCCGTTGTGGTGCCAATACTATTGTAATAAAATATTTATGATAAATATAGAATGTTATTGTTATCTACATCCATTAGTGATGATTCTCCAAAATAATGAATACAATTATTAGTTGTTTTATCATCTAAACTTATTATTTTATTGTATATATTATTTTTTGATTGATTTTTAGCAGTTACTTTTTCTTCTTGTTTGCTTCTAAAAGAGTTAATTAATGATTGCTGTATATAATACCTTAAGTTCCTCAATATCATTTTATCGAAATTCAAATTCAGCAAATTTCATTGCGTGGGTAACGGTTCTTATAATTGAAATTTCAATTATAAGAACCAATTGTTTCAAAATAAATTCTATTTTTATAATCTTTTGATATTGGAAAAAATGATAAAGTTAATGTATCATACATTCTAATTAAATGTTCTCGCATTTTACTAATTTTAAATTGAACATTGCAGGGGCAAATATTAAATACAAAGAAACTCTAAATGCTATAGCAAAAACACCGCAATTATAATGATTAGTCTGATACTGTTCTCGTTCAAAAGATATGCGTAAATTATCTTTATTTTGAAACAGCCTATCAATGAAAATTGTATGATCATCATCAAGACATTTTTTGTTGATGCTATCAAAAATTCGTATTACATTGTCTTTGTACCACAAATAAATACAGTGTCTGTTTGAACTTGAACTAGAAAGAGAGTATTTGAATGTATTCTTTATGTCTATGTAATAGGTTGAATATTAGACAATCTCTGAAAAATAACTGCAGATTGCAGTAAAATTTTGAAATGTTATTGAATTCAATAATATGGTTATCATTTATTTGCTTTTAGAATTAGAATAATTACCAATTCCTTTTAAAATAAGTACATCTGTAGTATCATAAATGTATAAGAAAGTTAGAAAACTGACCGTAGACATTACTCTATTCCTACAGTTTAAAATAACAACGAGCATTAGAGTCTGTAACTTTAATTGTCGTACAACAGTAAATAATCTATTTTTCATTTTCATTTTCATCAGATGTTTCTATACTAATTAAGTGGTGTAAGTGATTTGCAGTATACATTTTTTTTACATGCATAACAAAATCATGTCAATGTTCTCGCTAGTGATAAATAACTATATGTATTGTCACGGGGCAACTGGGCTTTAGCGCGACAGCTGTCGCGTCAACGAGGGGGATTACTCACTCTTTTTATCTCCGCACGGCTATCCCTCGATGATGCTAAAGTCGGCGACGGACGTTAGCCGTCGGTGCAATGCTGACTCCGTACTATGCAGCCGGGTTGCCTCGGTATACGACTGCGTAGCGTGCGAAGCTCGCCGCGCTTTCTTCGCGTATAGAGTCTCGGGCCAGGCGCGCGCTCTGTAGCCGCGCCGCGATATAACCGGCTTTACTCTACCGGGTTCGTCGGAAGGACGCAATAGGTTTAAGGAAGAAACAGACATGCGTTCGTGTTCAAAAGTAAGATGTCTATATTCACTCAAGATGTTAATACAATGTAACGCGTGTCGGAGACATCATATTTTTCTATTTATTTACTAAAATTTTAGCGTCTTCATTTTTATGATAATCAGTGATTGAATAATCAATTTAACTTAGCAACAAAAATTTAGAAAAATTATATATTTCAACTAAGCGTTACGAACGTTAGAAGTGAGGTGAATCGCGCTAGTTTTGAACATTAATTCAGAAATTTTTTAAGATTATTAAATTTTAAATATCTCAAAATCTAATAGGGCTGATAAGCAGTCTAAAAAACGAATTAAGAAACCATTAAAATTTGCCTAAATCCATATTTTTAATATGATCCATGCCTTTTTTCTTTAGATTAGCAAAATCTTAGCACGCTTTGTGCGCACAATTCTGTTGATTGAACTTTTGTTTTCTATTTCTTATAATGTTACATTTCAAGATATCAATCATTGTTTATATCTTAGTCAGAATACATCGCCTGTAGAATTTTAGAGCTAGCACAATTAGACATTAAACAAATATATCAGATCTATGAAACACTGAATCGGACCTGTCCTGCTTTTAAGCTTATCTTATAAAAGTAAATTAAAGCTATTAACGAAAGATTAAATGAGCTCAGTAATAAATAATACTCATGACATTTTTAAAACTGCCGCCAATTCTTTCGAACGCAGCTTTCTCCAACATCATGTATTGCTTTAATATAAAAAATATTTTTGCTTCATATATAATTTTCTAAAGTTTTTTTACATTTTCGTTCGATACATAAAATCATTTTTAATCAATGAAATATAGATAATTAACTATAATTATCTTTTTCTTCAAGTCCCCTAGAAAAATAACATTATTCAGTTAATGATGATTTTCTCAAGATCTGTTCAATTGAAAAACTTAAAATGAAAGTAAAGTATAAAAAAATAGATAAATGTTGACTCTATTGGTCTTCTCGTGCAAAGAAGGAAAAAAAATCACAAAAATTTGTTGTTTTCTTCCTTCAACGTTTCGGTAGTCAATGCCATATTTATCAGGGAACTGTCGTAATAGGTTTATTCGTAGTAAATATGTACATGAAGTCTTATTTGATAGTTAGCAATAGCGAAATAGTCGTGAAACTTACAGTAACTGGAGTCAATCGCTGGCATACTCGTAGATATTACGGGATATGTCTCGTCTCCGCCGGATGGCTCCGAAATTGGAGAGCCCATTGAAGTACCAATAAGTTGTTCGTAGAATTTTTCGTTAAATTTAAAATAAGTGTTTTCTACAAGTAATTTTGGATTACTGTGCGTTTTGCGCGTACCTCTTTTCAATGCTTTTTTTGACAAGTGTTTTGTCAATATTTTTGTATAGCCATTTTACATCAAGGCTGACTAAGCAGTGGTTTTGTAAGAGATGTTATTCTACCTTGAGCAAGATAGAAAACGATCTCCCACAACAGTGTCATGATATACTATTAATTTTGTCCATGAATTTATAACTATTTCCTATATGTGACATTGGTTTTTTAATACTATTTTGTCTGATCTTAAAAAGATTTTTTGATAATGAGTACGTAGGTGAGTCTATTGTTGATATGATTGGTCGCACTGAAATATCGTTTTGTGTATTTTCGTTAGGCCAAAGTATACGAAATCTTAAAAAAGGTTTCTATGAACAGATAAGTTAAAGTTTTAAAAGAAACAACATTGATACAGTTCCAAAAATTAACAGCGAAATGCGTAACATCATAATAAAAGGCAAGGATGAAAAAAATAAAAATCTTAAGAACAATGTTGTCTATAACCTATAAATATTGAAAATTTCTTCAAAAAGAAATATTTGCACATGCGCTAAGGAACATATAAAAACAAAAAATAATGTAATTTTCAAAAACCAAAAAAATTGTGATCGCAGATTCAATTTCGACAAATTTTAATCTAAACAAAAGATTAATATCTGAATTAGTAGACATCCACTTACAAACGAACGGTATTGATAAGAGAGAAGAAACACAGCAACTCAACCAGGTATACACACATTTAATACACCGACTGAAACGAAAACAAAACAAAAGAGACTGACGTCAGAATTGTGACGTCGGTATAGAAAAAATGTCAACAAACCGTTCGGCTTCCCGTACATTATAAAAGTTACGCGTAATAGACGAGAGTAGATAGGCTATAGGCATACCAGAACATAGGCATACTAAAACACCCCCTCTCCTCTCAGAGTGTTTTAGTACCCGATGAGAGAGTGGGGATAATTTTTCCCCTCTCTCTCTCTCTATTATGTTTTGGAATGCCTATAACGTTATCTACTTTTTTTTATTTATTTTATTTTTATTTTTTTATTTTACAGTTTATGCTGATAGAACAATTTCATGAGTTTGACGTTGTGCACTGCACAGGTCGTCTTATAGCTTGGATTATAATTTGTGCATACTGTGACACACTTAAAAGATTGTTTTGATGGATAGCCATACTGTTCAATATTGTGAAATTTGAATCGTTGAAGCCATTTCTGTTTTAATGCACCAATGACAAAAATTTTTGATGCATCATATAAAGCATCACGAAGCAAGTTTCCGATTTGAGAATAGTCATGTCCATCCGTTTTCCACCTGATGCCATGATAATTATGTTTGAGCCATTTGTTTTCCCTTTTTATTTTGTCTGAGAGTTTTTTCCATGAGAAGGGATTTATGAATGTTAGAACAATAGGATCTGCACTATTTTCCTTGAGAGGTATGATTGCTAATTCCTTTAGAATATAATCTTCTTCGGTTTGCTTGAAACCAGTCATGTCTACTGCATACTCCATTTTCCGATGCAGCTTAGACGAGCTTCTTGACATCTCCACTAATAGGATTGTACTGAACGATGCGATCGTGTAAGATCAGACAGTAGGCTGAAGTGTTAGCAGGAAAATCTTTTTTAGCCTCAAACTCCAGACGTACATCGACAGGAGCGCTCTTGAGAGATTCGTTTTGTCGTGAACAGTCAATAACTACGAGTGGTGCAAAGTTGAGAAACGAAGACTTTGTCAGCAGCGGTTGCGGATCTCTTCCATAGTAGGATTTTTGAAAATTAGCATACATATCATAGAGAATNGCAAACTGATTTTTAGCTATGTCGAGATTCATATTGTTGTATGGATAATATTGTGAATTCAAGAAAAGTTTCACATTACTCAACTCACAATGGTCAAATCGACTGGCGTTTGCAGTTCTCATTGATTTTCTCTTTGTTTGCAGTCCAAGAATCACAAAACGAAGTTTTTCCAATTGATTTGATGTTTTCACTGTCCAGACGTGTTTAGTAGTGCTTGGGAGAAGAGGATATTCAAATAACTCCCAAGAACGGAAACACATGGATATAGGATTATCTTTACCAATGAAATTCAATAGCTGGATTTTTTGTTTATCAGATGCAACAACATATGGCATCATCCACTCAATCTTTGATACTTTTACTTCATAATCTTCATAAGTAGTTGCACCAGATGCTACAGTACCTTCCTGGATTATTACGTTCAAGTCGCTTCTCGATCTTGTGAGAATGAGCTCGTGCTTCATATTAACTATAATCTTTTTATAGTCTTCTGCAAAACCCAAGATCATACTCAGTGGAATCGCAACGTCAAAATTGCCCTTGTCATCTACGACCGATTTGATATTGTCTTGAATACCAAGCCAGCCTGCATTCTCCAGCATATCATTCTGATTCAAATTAAATGAAATCAATCCTTTCATAGCACTGCTCAGACCAACATTTTTAATTTTATCTATCTCCACAGCATTAATCTCATAACGAATTTCATCAAACAGATGGCAAATGCCATTGTTGACAAATTTAGTTTTAGCAAGTGCTGCTGCTGATCCACCTTTAACTTGCAACTTTCCACATATATGGATAGAGCTGCGCGATGGTAAAAGACATAGATCTTGATGTTGGATAGAAATACGAATTTCATCACTGTTGTCAAAACTTAATGATGAGTATGGTTGATGTGCATGTACTTCGTAATGAGCAATAGACTCATCGAATACGACACCTGATCGAATGCTTAGAATTTCGTTCATTTTTCTGGAAACAGCAAAGAATTATACACGTGAATTTTTTCCACGAACTTTTAGTCCTAGACTTTTCAGAAACTGAATGCTCTTGCGTGTTAACGGTTTGAGTTTCTTCGGTCGACTGATGACTGGTTGCCATGATGACTGATTTATATATGATCCAGAATTGTAAACGATGCCCATTATACAGATTTGATGTGAAGTCTAATAGTGATTTCCTCTCCTCGAAAATTCACTAAATTTCCATCCTGATCGACAATTTGAATTTGTAGATGATCTATGCACTTGACACTGACCGGTAGATATATGACGTGTGACCGAACTTCTATGATTTTATATCCCGGAGGCACTCTGGGAAAGAACTCATGGATTGTATGAACTTTCTTATTATTGATATAAGCACCTCCAGTAATATTGCATTCAACTCTGAATGCATTGATTCTCAATATTTTCACTGGTAAATAAGAGCTGTGTTGAATATTCTCTTCGAGAGTGCGAGGAGCAAAGCCAAGGAGACGGCCTATGGAATCGTGAGGTGTGAGATCTATCAGATGACTACAGAGAATTTCACTTCTAAGAGTATTGTTGTTAGCTTTCAACGAGAATTCGATTCCGTTGGATTTAAAATTTGCTTGTAAAAATTGATTAATAGCATCAATCTCATAACTACCAGTAGGAATATTAATAATAATATCTCCGTTTAAATGCAGTTTATTATTTGAATAGTCAACATTGGGAATAGAGTTAAATGATAAAAGTTCAACTAAACCCAAGACAAAATTTGTATGCTTCGTTAGTTCAATCGAAGGAAAATATTGCGCTTCTAAGACAGATGAGTTTCCTGAGAGACTCAAAGTGAAGCTATCTTCCATGACTGATCGGAAGATAATGATTGTATTCGTCTGTGAGCACCTCTTTTATAGTCTCCAAGCTAAGAAAAAGAGACAAAGATGGCCACATATAAATTAGTCAAAATTTTGATATCTTTTATAGTTGTATTTAACTTCTTTCACGTTAAAATACAACATGAGATCTTTAGGAGGTTTAAGATCACCAAAACTATCAAAATAAATCACTTGAACACAATCCAGTGAGTGCCTCTATTTTGAAAGTCGTCCAAGTTTACCACTGCTGTTTCATTATGCCATGGACCATCGGGTGGTAGATTATTTCTCATGAAAACACCTCTGAAATCTGAGATTTTCATCATATGAGCATATTTTTTTAGATCGTATTCAGTCAGTGCACGATTTGGCAAAGTTAAATCAAAGTTTTTTTTTCTACTGACTTGATGACCACGACCGATATGAGGTTTCATAAATAATCCCATTCCAGTTTTATAGGGCTTAAGATGAAGACCTTTGCCTAAAGCAATAGCTTCCATGGTTTTATTATGCCTCCTACTTTCTTCATGATTTTTCTGCGCAGCTTTAGCATCATTAACTGCTTTAGCTATTCCAGCAGCGCCTCCTGCTAGAGCACCGGTTGCACTTACTTGTTAGTCCTGCGAACAATGGAATGAGAAAAGGAAGAACTCCACCAATTGTTGATGGAAGCGTCAGAACACGGGGAATGATAACTTTTTTCTTTCCACCTACACTTTTAACAGTTTGACGTGCACTCTTCAAGGCTGATTGAATAACCTTGCGAGAACTTTTACTTGTTGACATTGATTTTTTAGCCGCAGTCACTAACTTATTAAATTTCAGTCCCATTCCAGTTTTTCCTTTTAATTTCATAGCATCGCTAACAGCAAAAGCAAATGCTTTTTCGCCAAGACTAGCATCCTTAGCTCTGACAGGTTGCATAGCTTCCTCAGCAAGCATCTTGTCATCAGCTTTACGATCTCCGTTTTTATCGGAGTAAGCTATGTCGTGTTTTTTACAAGCCTGATCAAGCGGATTAATACCAGGATCTCCTCTTTTCATTCGCTTTTTCAATTTAGTTCCGGGACCACAGTAATGATATCCAGGAAGATGCATTTCAACAGGTAAGTTACTGATAACTTTATCAAGCAATCCATAGCCTTTCGGCTGTTTCTGAGATTTGTGTATGATCATCTCTCTTCGAGTGTTGATTCACAACTGACGTTCACGGTATAAAACGAGCGTTTATATTTCGAGAGCTCAATGTTGAATCTGACTCTGTTGTGTGAACATGGATTTTACCGAGCAGAACGCCAAACTCCCTGTCACGAATTTTGATTTTGGAAAAGAGAAGAGAAAGAAGCGTCATGGGGAATTACTGCCACATAGTATACGAGCAGTATTCTGTGGTCCATCAAACTGTGGAAAAACAAATAGTTTATTGGCTTTAATTACACACCCCAATGGTCTTAGGTTTGAGAATTTGTATGTATACTCTAAATCCTTGAATCAGCCAAAGTATCAATTTCTCAAAAATGTCTTGGATCCGATTGAAGGAGTATCATATCTTCCGTTCAGTGAGCATGAATCTGTAGTATCTCCAGATGAAGCCCTTCCAAATTCAATAATGATTTTTGATGATGTGGCATGTGAGAAGCAGGATAACGTCAGAGCATTCTTCTGTATGGGGAGACATAAGAGTGTAGATAGCTTCTATCTATGTCAATCTTATGCTCATATAGGAAAATATCTCATTAGAGATAATGTCAATTTGTTAGTAATTTATCGACAAGATGATGTAAATCTTAAACATATCTATGAAGATCATGCGAATACCGATTTAACTTTCAACGAATTTCGGAATCTTTGTTCTGAATGTTGGAAGAATGATAAATATGGATTCATCGTTATTGACAAAGATAGACCGATGAATGAGGGTAGATACAGAAAAGGATTTGATTGTTTTGCAATAAAAAAGAAATTATGAGTCTCATACTTACAGTTCAGTTGTAGACATCGACATGTCAGCATGTCAGACTTCACGAAAGAGAAGAATGTTCTTAGTGAGCTCTTGCGAGCTCGTGAGGCTATTAAGAAAAAATACACTTTATTAAAATAGGAGAAAGATGATTTTGAAAAAGTCATCGGTGACACTCTAAAACCAGTCATCACACCACTTGAGAAACTTATTGAGATGAAAAGTGAAAGCCCACTACAGCAACCGTCCAATCACATTTTGGATCAAAACAACAGTAAAAAAATGAAAAAACGAATGAGAATCGATCGATCGAGTTTGCTCAACGATCAAAATAAGAACAATAAATCAAGTTTATTGGATTATACTGTTTATGGTTATGATGATGATGATGATGATGATGATGATGATGCTTTTGACACAATAACCAATTCTACATTTAGATCTGCGAGTGGAAAAAATGAATCAGCTGAAGACTTTTTATCATTGCTAGATAAAAGCCGTAGAACGATTGATAATATATACGGAGTGCGAAAGGTTGATGAAGTGTATATGATTGGTGATTCAGAAATTGAATTTGATGATAAATATGTCAAAGTCAGAAATGAAAGTTATCCTAAAACGAGTGGACTAATGGAATTGCTATTTAAAAAATATCCGGATGATCTTCTGAGCTCATCAGATCGTGCAAATTATCGCAAGATTCTGTCAGCAACAAATGCTCATCGGAAAAAATTCAGCAAAGATGAGTCTATACGAATGTCGAGAAGTAATAAATATAAGAATATTTTAGCACCAATGTTCCGCAGCACTCCACGTAAAAAGAACAGCTGCAGCGGAGGAGGACTCATACCTAAATATAAAATAGCTAAGAAAAGTTCTTCCATTGATCTAGTATACTGGGATGATCCAAACTAGCTTACTGAGAGACTTCGACTATTGATTGCCGAACGATCAGCTGGAAATAATAATCACGACAATGAAATCCAGTCGATTATTGAGGAATTACGTGAAGCTGGGCATATATATTGACACGCAACTTTCTTCTTTGCATCAGTACTACCATGAGTCTCGATGTGTTTGGAAGAAAACTTGAGGGCTCGCAAGTGAGTCGTGGTCCTCCAGGCATTGGTTTCAATTTTACACCGGACTGTGATTTTGATTTAGAAAACAAGCGACTTTGCAACCTAGGACCACCCAATCAGCCAAACGATGCAATCACCTTGCATTCACTGAAAGTTATTCTACAAACTGAAATAAATTATATAGCTGCTAAAATTTCTGGAATTGGTGAAGTTATAGAAGAATACAAGCAGCAAGTTGAAAAACATCAATTGGAAGTGGATGCAAAATTGCGTTATCTTTATAATACAACTCTTCGCAATTACTCTGGTGTTGATTATATAATTGAAGAAGTGAATAAACAATTAAAAGTTCGTATAGACGAATTTCCAGATGGATTTTCATCTACTGTAAACGAAGATGGAACGTCATAGAGTAGCTGAAGAGCTGCATAAGCCAGCACGTCGGCGATACAAGAGACGAAAATATGACATACGTGGAATAGACGAGACTTGGCAAGCTGATCTTGTAGAAATGATACCATATTCTAAAGAAAACAAAGGTTTTCATTACTTACTCACTGTCATAAATATATTTTCAAAGTATGCATGGGCCGTGCCAGTCAAGTCAAAGAGTAGTAATGATGTTACTACAGCTATGAAGTCAATACTGAAAGAAGGACGAGTACCGAAGAATCTACAAACTGACCAAGGAAAAGAATTTTACAATTCAATTTTTCAAAAACTTATAAAGAAGCACAATATACACTTATACTCTTCACATAGTAATCTTCATGCAAGTATATGCGAACGATTCAATAGAACGTTAAAAAATGCAATGTGGACAGAATTCAGCAAACAAGGAAGCTATAAATGGTTGGATATTCTACCTAACTTGCTCAAAGCATATAATTCGAGAAAACATCGGACAACAGGAATCGAGCCTGTAAATCTTACACAGGCAAATGAGCGAGAAGTCAAGAGACGTTTTCCAAATGAAAAGTCGCCAGTGAAAAAGCCGAAATTTAAAGTAGGAGATAAAGTACGAATAAGTAGGATAAAAAATGGTTTTGAAAAAGGTTACACACCAAACTGGTCTACTGAAATTTTTACAATAACGCAAGTTGTCAAAACTAATCCGACAACATACCACCTCAAAGATTATAACAATAAAACCGTCTCAGGTGGCTTTTATGAAACAGAAATTCATAAAACTATATATCCTGAAATTTATCTAGTAGAAAAAGTATTAAGAAAAAGTGGTAAACGTGTATATGTTAAATGGCTAGGATTTAGTGATGAGCATAATAGTTGGATAAATAAAAATGAGATTCTTTAATGTAACTATATTATCAATTTATGTTCTTTTTTTATGGATAAAAGGATCAGATTGTAGTAAATAAAAAAAGCAGATGTATTATGTTTATTATATTAAATTTATTCATGTATTATTATTATGTGCAAGTTAATAAAAAATATATCTTTGTAAAATCAATTTGTGATTTATTCATTCTTATTGAGTACTAGAATCGAACTTAAAAGAAGATCCACCCAGATATTTTAAAAATAAACAAAGTTTATTTGCACTGTTGCAGAGTGAATTGAAAAACGCTTCATCTTTCAGAATAGCCGATGAAATCTTCTCTGGCAAGAAAACTTGTAAGCTGTCATCAAGTTCAGGAACAATCTTCGTACCGAACCTTGTCTTGACCTCTTTCAGTGCTGTCACCATATACTGATGATCTTTTTCCATGTCTGTTGTTCTTTTCTTTGGCAAGAACTCTCGCTCAGCAATCTTGTTGAGTGCAGATAGATCCATTCTGAAAAAAGCAAAAATAAAAATTTATGTTAGAGAAAATTGTATTAAAGACAAGTAATGTGGGAGAACTATGAAATATAACTTACTTATTATGAAGTTAGGTGAGCCTTGGTCTCTTTGTAGAAGGTTCGTTGTTCGCTTCGATTTCTCGAATGTGCTCCTCGTTGTTGTCCGTGCGTTCATATAGCCCATTTCCCTCCACAATTCCTGCCCTTTCCATTGCCTCTAGTAAGATATCCCTTCTCTCTTCTGATTCTAATCTTATCTTATCTAATGATGGATCCCATTCGTGCATGAACTCCTCAGGCACATCGTATTCAATCCTGATTTGTTCACATTCATCCCCCCTCCCACTTTCTCCCTCTCTTTTTTCTTCTGCATCATTGCCAATGGTTACCTTATCCTCCCTCTCATTTTCTCCCTCTCTTTTTTCTTCTGCTTCATTGCCATTAGCTGCATTGTATTCCCTCTCCTCCGCTTCCCCCTCTACATGCATTGCAGCTTGCGCCATCTGTTCTTCCATAATTCTGTAATGACCCCAGGGGAAAGTATCTGTACTATGAGGTAATAAGTATCTTTTATGATCGTGAGGTAAGTCTAAGTGAGCAATTTTTTCTTGTTTTTCAGTATGGACTATGTGTAATTTTGAACGAATATTGCACTGCTCACGTTTTATAATAACAAGATCTTGAAGACATTTTCGATAATCTTCGAATGTGATTGATTTCTTTACTATATTTGATTTTATCCCTTTGGCTTTTTTCACTGTCTCAGCTCCATCAATCAAAATACTATACATTTTGCTTCTTAACCTACGAACTCTGTCATAATCTTGCCACAGCATTCGTCTTTCATCAATCCAGGAACTTTTTTATTAACACGCGGAATTTCAAACTGATTATTCTCATCATAATCAGAAGTATCAAACTTGTGTATATCTTCTTTCATTATTTGATACATATCAATGTCCGCAACTTCGTATATTAAACTATCTGTATTTGTATAAAGAAGTTTACATTTTTCTCCTACTCGTTGTTTCATATATGAATAATGAAAATCATATACTAATGTTTTTGACAAATCGAGAATACAGAGACCAACATAAATTAGTTTCTTGATTGTTATACTTGTCTTCTTTAGCTGAATAGCAACTAAATTTTCATCAAAGATTGCACAACTATGAAAATTTGGTTGAGCTATACGTGCTTCTGCTCCATATCGACCTGTAAATTTATTCACTAAACGCACATCAACGCGAGATCGCTCTCTCTCGATACACTTTCCATAGACAGCATTAATTAATAATTTATAAAACAGTTTTTCAAATTCATTCTTAGACTGCTTTCTTTTCTCTGTATTTAGTTTGACCTTCTCAAAAGCTGCCTTCATGCTGTCGTTGATTCCTTCCATCTTCTCACACTTTGAATTGAAGAATGAACTTGAAAACGAAGAGTGAACTGACTGACGAAGCATGCACCAGGTCCTTAAATACGGTGGACACCGAAGCTTCCCTTTCCACTTCAATTGCTAAAAGTCCTTCGATTGGCGAAAAATTTCCACTTTCTTCTCATAGAACCTCCCTTAGACACTTCCCACCGGAATTTTCAAAATCTCCTCCCTCTCAGCAAAATTTGACCATCCCTCAATCACTCGAGTACACACCTACGCTTTCTTGGAGAGAGAGAGAGAGAGAGAGAGAGAGAGAGAGAGAGAGAGGGAGGGAGAGAGAGAGAGAGAGAGAGAGAGGGAGGGAGAGAGAGAGAGAGAGAGAGAGCGGTCATTGTTGACTGTCCATATCTTAAATTTTCATGCGAGAGTCTTCAGCACGTATCCGACTTATCTGTATGAAAATTCAAAATCCTAGTTCTTGAAACGCACACACGCACATATTAACTTGGCAGATAATCTATCTGCTAATCTGCAAGCAATCAGCCAGATGTGTATACTTGCGCGTAGGCTAGCAAGCGGTCGGGAAAATATGTATACCTGAGCGAGAAGGGGATGGGTCAGATGTGTATACGCACGTCCAGGTAAGCATGCGGAAATATGTATACCTGCGCGCGTGTCGGGCAAGAAGTCCAACAGATACCCGTATGAGATCTATTGTGCTATGAAAAAGATTATCTCCGTATGTAAGCACGCGGTCGAGGAAATGTGTATACCTGCGCGTTTGCCACACAGATACCCCTGTGAGATCTATTGAGCGTAAGATTATCTCTTTAAGAATCGACAGTAATTTCAAGTGTGCGTGAAAATTATCTCTGCTCGTGACAATCTAACGTGGAAACAGCTTTGAGGGTTCATCACTTCACGAGAGCGAGCAGATGTGCTTATTATTCTTGTTATTATCTTTCAGTTTAAACTGTGAGAAAGCGGAATTTATTTTTCTCCGATAAATTTATTAGCTTTGACTGCTATCGTATAAGGATGCATTTACACACTTTCACACGTTTCTCGAAAATCAGAGAAGGAGGAGCTTTTCCAAGCAATGTAGGCGCTTCCCTCTCTTTTGGGAGGGCTGCAATCTTTCCCTGAGAGGAGAGAGGGTGTTCTAGTATCTTGGAGAGAGAGAGGGGATCCCTCCTCTTTCATCGGGTACCAAAACACTCTGAGAGGAGAGGGGGTGTTTTAGTATGCCTATGTTCTGGTATGCCTATAGCCTATCTACTGACTAGCGAACGAATTCAGGACCGAACATCTGAGAGAGCTACACCTCTATCTCCTATCTTCCCGCCGTCCGGCGGGCACGAGACATAACCCGTAATATCCATGTATATACCGGAGATCGACTCTAGTTACTGTCAGTTTCACGACTATTTTGTTACTGTTAATTAGACTAAGCTTCATGTACATATATTTAATATGAATGAATCTATTACGACAATTCCCTGATAAGGGTGGCATTGACCATAGAAACGTCAAAGGAAGAATATAGAACAAATTTTTGTGATTTTTTTCTCCTTCTTTACACACTATCTGTCTCGAGAAGACCAAAAGAGTCAACATCAATCTTGCTTTGAATATCTACCGAGGGGTTAAGTCAAAGTAGGGGAAAATCTCTCCACAAATATTATAAAGTAAAGTATTATAGTTCTCATAACATTCGAAAATCATGATTTTTTCGATAAGTTTAACATTTAGTTTCCTAGTTGCAATGGTTAGGATAGTTAACGGAATTAGTCTAAAACCGCTGGTAATAGAAAAATTTCCATGAAAAACAACGTACATAGGAAACTAGAAATCTTGTTCTTCACGAATAAGTATGAAAAAAAAAAACAAAAAAGTGCTAATTACATGCATGGAGTGGTACATATATGGGTGAGGTATCAATTGTATGGAGAAAATTAGTTAATTGTATAGAGAATTGTATTAGAAAATTGTATAGAGAAAAAAAGTTAGCAAGGTGGGGTCACTAAAAGGATGAGTATAAAAGAAATGCATCAAGCACGGGCGGGCGGTTGAAAAAAAGGTGGTCTAAAGAACTCATGAGCGGGCGGTTGAAAAAAAGTGGTCTAAAGATATCATGGGCGGGCGGTTGAAAAAAAAGTGGCCCAAAGATCTCAGAAGTTAGATTTGGATATTTTTATTCAATGAAAAAAAATTAAATGCAATGACAAATTTAAACAAATTGCCACAGAGACATAATTAGAAGGCAGATACAACGTTTTTATCATAACAATTGAACTAAACGGTTATTCTGAAAAATCTTGCGAGAAAAAGTAGGCAATTTAATGCTCTTTCAGAAGAACTATTGCTGAATGTATTATGCAATGACCAGAGTCATAAAAAAAATGTTCCCAAATTCAGAATCAGAAAACGTATATGCATGTCCAATTTTATTACAATCAATTGCGTGGTCCCAGAATTTTAACAATATCAAAGGGGGGCTGTAGCGCCCCCTAACAAGTATAAGTTTCATACCATGTGTAGGCAGGAGCACCGCGACCCTTATTGGACCTTAAAAATTTTGGGCTTTAATATTTTTAGGCGTTATAATTTTTGGGTTTTGCAGTTTTTGGGTTTTGCAAATAAAATATTACGGAAAGTTCCATTTGTAATCGTAATTATTTTTTTGTCACTTACTATTAATCGTTATCAATATTCGTTGTCACGCAGGCGAAGATAATCTTTAAAAATATCTTGTAAATATTTATAAAAAGTTAAAAAGCCATTTTTAGTAAATTGTGATGATTTTGAGTTCTATATTACTTTGTTTACCTACTTGTCAATAAAATCGCTCTCCTGGCTATTCATAGTCATAAGTTTTTTGGAGATCTTGAATTTTAATTTTTTGCATGCATTGTTGTACGTAAAAATGTGTAATATCTGTGAAAAAACTGTAATGTATTTTTTTTTCTCTCGGCGTTGGCCAACGTACTCACGTTGCCTGACTCTTACGACGAGGACGTGCTAGTGCGATTAAGATGTATTTGAATCTTAGATTGTCAAAAAAATTAAGATGTATTTTCCACTTTATATTTTTGTGTCATATTTTAATTTCTTAGCGCTTTATTCATTTTTATAAGCAGCCGAAAATTTGCCAATTTAAAATTTGTCGATTTGTTTTTAGCAGTACATTTATTTTGGCTGCTGTCGTTTGTTCCCAGCTCTGCAGTTATTTTAATGATGCTGCCGTTTGTTCCCAGCTCTGCATTTTTTCTAATGATGCTGCCGATTTTATTTCAGCGCTGCGTTTCTTCTAATGCTGCGGCTAATTTTATTTCAACGCTAATTTAATTCATAGATATTAGAACTCCTTTCCATATTATAAAATTATATAATCCTATTACTATTATTTTCTAATTTAATTCAATTAGTAGCCAAAATATTATAATTTTGTTCATACATCTTAAATTACAATAATTATTAAATTATATATTTTATATTTTAATCATTTTAAATGATTCGAGAATTGAATATATCGTTAAATATAGGTGAAAAAATTTATCTATCATAAAATAATGGTTAAACTATCATTTACAATATTTTTTGTGCATATATTTTTATTTTGTATTTTTGATCTTTTTATTTTAGCATCGTTAAGTAATAATAATTTTACATTATTTCTATGTCTTACTCTCGAAAGAGCTATACACAACTGACCGTGACTAAATACTGGTGATGATAAATAGACATCAATTTGATGAGGACTGTCTGCGATTTATTTATTGTTATTGCAAAATATAATCTCATAGGTAATTGTTTCTGACAAAAATTAAATGGCACTAACTAAAAACTCACTCGCTGACGCTCGCTCGTTATATTTAAACATTGATTTAACTTTTAAATATATATGATCCACAAATTTATTATTATAGAAATATGAAACAAAGACAATAAAAAAATAATATATTATTATTAATATAATTTTATTTAAAAATCAGAAGTTATTACATCATAAAATTAAAGCATAATACTTAATATTTAAATTTGAATTCAATTTGAAGAATGTATTGTTATTGAGTAATATTATGTAGTTATTGAAAAAATATATTTATTTTGATGCGATGTGATGTATTAAACATAATACTAAAGGAAAATATATTTAGAGAAAAGGTTTTTCTCTATCTGATGCTATCCCTCGGTGGTGATCAAGAATATTGGTTCGTCTCTATCGGTCTTCCCGAGGCAGGTTGTGTGGTGAGAAAGGAGAGAAAAAACTTAAGACATTTTCTCTTTTCTTCTCGACGTTTCGACGGACAATGCCGCCCTCATCAGGAGACTGATGTGGAAAAATGTATTAAAAACTTGTTGTATAACAACATATGTATAGTGTGAAGAACTTACAATTATGGAGAAGATCGGTACAAAGTTTTGTCGAGAACGAGCTTCCCCGCCGCGCGGCAAGGGGAACGTAGGTGAACAGTGTGTCTCTCTAAGCTGATCGATTTTAATTCAATCTAATTTGATTAGAAACAGTTAAGCTTTAACACTTCTTTACACTTTCACTTAAACCTAGATTGTAAATCACAGTGTTTTTTTCTTATTTTTCTTATAAACTGTCATTCTCTTCTTTCTCTAATCTTCCTTCTTCCTTCTGGCTTCTCTCTTCTCCTCCTCGTCTCCACTCTCCTTTGTTTCTACCTTTTTTATTCTACCTTCGTCCTCTATCCACTCGAACTTCTTTCCGTCCACTCTCACCCTGTCGCCTTTTCTGTACACTTCCTCTCCTCTTTCTCGCTGCATCTTCTATCTTTCTATCTTATTGCCATGGCCTCCCTCTTGGCTTTTCTCTCCTCCCAGCTCATCCATTGCTCCATCCTTATCCCTCCTTCTTCACTTACCCTTTCTCTCTCCCTCCAAATCTCCTCCATCTCTTCTTTTTTAGCGAAAATTATTATCTTCGTCTCCTTGTTGTAGATGTACTCAATCTCTCATTCCGTCTTACTCAAAAAGTTATCTAGGCACTCGTTTAGATCCTTCTCCTCGTTCCATCTATCTTTCCTGTGTACGATGATCCCTCTCTCCCACACCTTGCACGTTCCTTCCTCCATCCTTTTCCTCTTGCTCGAACTCACCTACCTAATCTCACTTTTTACTTTCTTCTCTTCTTCCTTCCCCTTTATTTTTCTTTCTATCCTTAGCTTTAACTCCACCTTTTCGGCATTTTCCCTTATCTCACCTATTATTCTGCTTATCTTCTCCCTTTCTCTCCTCTCCTCTTTTAGTTTTTTTTTAAGATTTCCACATCACCTTGCAGGTACGTCAGCTTTCTTTCCGCTGTTTTTCTTTTACCTCTCTTCACCTGTAGTTTAATCCTCCACTCCTTCATCTCATTTTTCATATCTCCCAGCTCCCTCTCTATTCTTCTCTCGGCTCCTGACATCTCTCCTTATCTGTTTTTTACCTCTTCTTTATTCTTTTCTTCTTTCTTTTTCTAATTCTATTTGTTTTTTGTTGTATTAGTAACATTTAAATTTCCACGTGTGATGCTTTCTCGTTCCTTTTCTGAATTGATCCTCCGTTCCTCTCTGTTCTTCCTTGCCGACTATTCCTAGTTTCTTTTCTGTTCCTCTCCTAGGGTTTTTTCTTCCCAAAGTCTCTATGGGCTTTTGCGCGCCTTCTTTAAATTTCTTTCTGTTCCTTGTCATATGTTCATCCTTCCTCCTGCCCATTTTCTTTGTTTTTCCTTTTCCAAATTATTCTGCTAAGGTTTCCTATCTGTCCCTTTCTTTCTTCGCAGACTTCTTGCCATTTCGTCCCTGATATTTTCGTTTCCTCGCATTCTTACATTCTTCTGACATTCTTTAGTACTCATTTTACGTATCTCCTTTGTACCTTTTTCAGTTCTTTTTTCAGTCCCATATCTCCGCTCCATATTCCATTATGCTTTAAACCAGTGCTTCGAAAAGTCTCATTCTCAGCTTCCAGTTTTCTCTAAATGTTGATTCTTCTATTCCCCATACCGTGCTTATCAGCGAGTTTGCCTTCTCCTTCATTTTTTTGATCTGCTCCTCTTCCTTCCCATTTTTCTTCACCGTGTATCACTCAAATTTCTTCACCACTTCTAATTTCTCTCCTTCTCATTAGAAGCTCTCGTCCTTCTTCCTCCTTCCT
Source organism: Nasonia oneida (assembly GCA_037356405.1). Lineage (NCBI taxonomy): Eukaryota > Metazoa > Arthropoda > Insecta > Hymenoptera > Pteromalidae > Nasonia > Nasonia oneida. The sequence continues at coordinate 106,763 of JAZHPH010000194.1, read as the reverse complement.
TCGTTTTTAAAGATCATGACCTTTGTTTTTGTTTGTTGCCAGTAACACCACATCGTCTGCATATGATACCGTCCAAATTTTGTTTCTCCCCAGTACTATCCCTCCCTCTTGAGTCTTGCTCATCTTTTCTTCCAAATCTACCATTGCCACATTGAACAGCAGTGGGCTTAGCAGGCATCGTTGTCTCACTTCTTTCTATGTTTCGAAGCTGCCTACATTCCTTTCTCCTATTTTCATTTTGCATTCCGTTCCTTCGTAGATTTCCTTCACCGTTTCTCTTTTTTTTTGCCAGCTACGAGGCTTCTCATCATTCTCCATACGGCTTCTTTTCTTACTTTGTCAAAAGCTGCTCTCATATCCGCGAAACATGCTGTACCTTTCCTCCTTTATTCCTGAGCTCTAGCTCTACCACTTTGCTTACTATGTATATTGTGTCCATTGTACCTCTTCCCTTTCTGGATCCCATCTGTGTGTCGCAGAGTCTTTCCTCTTTTTCCAGTTTCTTCTCCATTCTACCCGTTATCAGCTCTTCCAGTTTCTTCTCCATTCTGCCCCTTATCAGCTCCGTGTATATTTTATATCTTGAGTCCATCAGGGTTATTCCTCTGTAGTTTTGACATTCTCCTTTATCTCCTCTTTTGTATATCGGTCTTATCGTCATTTTTTTTCCATTCAACTGGTATTTTCGTCAATTGGCCACTCTTCCCCATATTTCCACGCCTCGTTCTAGATACCATCGTTTCACAGGATCTTCTTTCTTTCAGCTTTCTTATTATACTTCTCTGTCCTCCTTTCCTCGTTTTCTTCTCTCTCCCCTAGTTGCCCTTTGAAGTATTTTATCCATTTTTCTCCCTCTATACCTTCATCTACTTTCACCCTTTTCCCTTTCCTCCTTTTCTTTTTAACCACGTTCCAGAACTTTTTCCCTGTCCGATTCTCTTTCGCTTCTTTTTCCTCTTTCTCTAATCCTGCCTCTTTCTTCTTTCTGTACAATTGCCTCAGTTCCCTTTTGACCTGTCGATATTTTTCGCTACTCACGTTTCCTCTCTTTAGCTTTCCTTTTTCCTTTCTCATTTCCGCCTTCTTTTGCCTACATTCCTCATCCCACAGACCCCCCTCCTTTCTCCTCTTTTTTATCTCTTTTCTGTTTGCAGCGCATTTCTGACTTTACTTTTTAGGTTCCTCCATGTCTTCGCGGTCCCCCCTCTATCTAGCCATTTCCTGTATTCTTTTATCACCCTCTTCGACCAGGATGTTCTACATTTTTCCTCCCCTTTTTCTTCTGTCTCTCTTTGTATCAATCTCTATCTCTAACACCCCGTGGTCTGATTCTATTTTATCTCTTATTTTCAATGATCTTATCTTTCTTCTGCCTTCCTCATTTGATATTCTGTAACCAATTATTGAGCATCCCACCCTTCCTATGTATGATAGTTCCTCTTCTTTATCTCCCTCTTTATCACCGTTGAGAAGGGAGGATGGATGCATATCCCCATTTCCTTTATCCTGCCCAGAAGTTCCTCCCCTTCCTTGTTAGTTGTCATGTCTTTCGTAACTCGTCATTCCCTTCTTTATCTACGCTGCCTCCCTCTATACCTGTTTTCGCGTTTATATCCCCACACCATAAAACTTTCTCCCCTCCCGCCCTTTCAACTAATTCTTTTATCTCTTCGTAATTTTTTCCTCTTTCTTCTTTCATACATGACGAGCCTACCCACCATTTTTCTCCCTTAATCTGAATCTTCCCCCCTATGAAATCTCCCGACCTGTTTCTCAACTATTCTACTCTATCTCTCTTATATTTTAGCCTGATTGCCATTAGCCCCTCTTTAGCCTTCCTCTACTCCCTCCCTTTTGGCCTCTCTTACCTCTACTTTGTATCCTTGCAGCCTTTTCTTTAATTTGATTTCTTCGTCTCTCTCCGACCACGTCTTTTGCCTAAACCCACCTGCCCTTCGTGGAATAGTTGTGGATGTAGGTTGTTAGCTGGTCCATGAAGTTAGAGCCTCGGAAAAATGGAGCATAAGGTGGAAGATCTGGAGAGAACTGGAGAAACTTGCCTCCAAAGCCCCTTCATTATCTCGCTTTACCACAGATGAACTCAACAAACATTTCAGCTCCATTTCCAACGATCCGTTAGCTCCCGTTGTTGAGGATTATCTTCTTACCCTGGAAAGTCTTGATCTTTCGGAACATTTCCAGTTCAGGTCTATAACGGAATCGATGGTGTTGGCTACGGTATCGCACTTCGACACTTAGGCCAGGGGAAGTGACGGCATCCCACAGGTTGTTATTTCAAAAGCATTGCCGGTTCTCGCTTCCTTACTAAATGTAAGTCATATTTTCAACCTGTCTTTGAGCGAACCCTACTTCCCATCTGCCTGGAAATTGTCGGTCGTGCGTGCACTCAACAAAGTCAGTTCACCAACAGCCTTCTCGAATTTGAAAACACATAAACACCGTGTACACACTCACGCACACGTACATACTTACTCATTCTCGCTCAATTCAGCTTCACTTTTTGCACACTTTCACTCTACACATTCTCTAATACAGATACCTCAACTATTTCCTCCTCTTTCACCGATTCAAATCCTCGCGGGGTTCCATATTGGGGTTCATGTTCCGCAGCCGTGCCACTCTCTCCTACTCTTCTTCTTCCCTATCTCCGTACTTTTCTACTTCTCCTAATCTCACTTTTCTGCTTTCTCTTTCTCTTCCCTGTACACTTTATCCTTTTTACGCCTTCGCTTTACTTTATTATCTGTTGGTTTCCCCGCTTTTTCCTTTCTCTTCTTCGCCTTACTCCTTCTCACCTTTTTACTCGATTTTACCCAAAAAACACTGCGAATCACAATCACCTCCTCTACTGCGTCTAACGCTGTCCAGTTTTTTAGGTTCTTAAACAATAATAAATTCTCTTCATATATTTTAGACAATGAAAACTGGGTAAAATTAGCTCCTAATTTAGGTTACACATTTTTTACTGATACATAACCATTCGACACTTATTATTATAACGAATAGCGAAACAGAGTCGATGATACAACGAACTAAGTATACAACAAATATACAAAAAATTTTGACTTTCTGTATATGATGTCCAGGTGTCAGAATGATCCTGAGGTTAACTCATTATAGTTATGCTAAATGATATATGGTGCTACTTTTAAAATTACACAAAATTTGACCACTAAGAAACCTCGTTTATAATCATAAGTATATTATCAGCATTAAAATTCCAGGAAGACCAAAATTCCAAGAAGTCCAGAAAAATTCCCTAAAAAATCCGCAAAGTGCGACATTTTATCTTCACATGCAAATATTGCAATATTGGTGCACTAAAGAAAAAAAAAAAATAAAACGGTAAGAATATTCTTAGATGTTAGGACTCATGTGACAGTTAAAAGGAATTTAAATAAATTGAACTAGAAATGACGCTTTGGACAGGAATTAGAGCAAATTAATTTTATGTAGGTTTCTTCTTTTGATGGTGATAAGCACCAACTTATGATGGTGATAAGCACCAACATATGATGGTGCAATAGCACCAACTTATAATTCTAATTTGTGAAGAAGTAATCCATTAATAGTTAATGAATTCAGATATTCTTTAGGTAACATGATATCTGAATTTCCTCCATTATCATCTTCCGCTGTATCTTTACTAGAATAATTTACAGATAGACCTTTGATTCTACTTGAAATATTATTATTTGTATTAATTAAATCACTGTTTCTTGGAACTTTAGTATGTTATGTCTTATCACAATTTTCCGATTCATATCCAAAAGTTTCTGTAATAATGTCTTCCTCTTTTGTGAATATGTCATTAAGAATCCTTTGCGAAAGTTTGAATATTTACTATTAGTCACATTTAATAGGCATTGTATAAAGTTATTGTCATTGTCATATACATGCATATTTTCATTTAGTGTCATACGTTTAAAACTTGGCCAGAAATAACTGTATTTTATAGAATTTTCAATGATTTATGTACGAATACCATGACAAACTACTGGTAACGTTTGTCTAAAGTCCCCAAATAAAATTAATGTTTCATCCCTAAAAATTTCCTTTACATCACATTTATCTTGAAGTAGTCGATCTGCAGCTTCAGAAGCATATTTTGATATCAATGATATTTCGTCTCAGATAATAATTTGTACAGCTTTTATTTATTTTTGATCATTTGAGTTAGCGTTTACATTACAAGTTGTACACTCAGTTTTGTTAAGTAGTAATTTAAAACGTGTATGAACCGTTTTTTCCATTATTTAATGAATATGCTACAAGTCCTGTCCAAGCTACACATAAGAATGTGTGAAAACTTATATGTGCAAATCCATACAAAACCAGACACGTCAGGGGGTCTGAGTGAATAAAATTGAAAACCGCTGCCAATTCATTGGCACGTAGCTTCCTCAAACTAAATTTATAGATCTAATAAATAAAATATTGTTTAGAGGAAGCAAAAGTTTTGAGAAAATTGGTTTTTACATTTTAGATAGCTTTTTTATAGTAAATCACCAAATAAAATTAAAGCATTTGACTACATTGTTTTAGAGATAAAAGAAATAAAAAAGTTTTAAAAAAATAAAATAAAATTGAAACCTTGATATCTTAAGAACCATAGGGATTTGAAAGCTGCGAAACAAACTTAGCCAAAACACATAAAATATCTACTATTTTCTAAAATCTCAAGTGCAATACGGCCTTTTTACGTCCGTAATCAAGGCACAAAAAAAAATCATTTTTTCAGTTTTTAGTTTATTACTGAAAAAATAAGTAGTCAAATCACTTGAAATTTATATGGGATATAGTTTGATAAGTTATTCATCGACATGATTTTTTTTCGTGCGGTTATGATGTTTAGTTTCAGAGATATATATTAAAAAAAAAATCAGCCTTTTCATTTTATCTGCCGAACAAAGCGGTCGATCCCGAGGAAGAAACTAGGAAAAGTAGGTATTTTTATTCTCTTTTGAATGCATTATAGCTGAATTGTTTGTAACAGTGGTATGATTGATAAAAACGCAAAATAGTGTTTTTCAAAAATCAAAAAATGACGATAAAAAGAAAAATAGTTCAGAAAATTAAAAATAACTGTTTTTCCCGACGTCAGAATCCAAAAATAGATATGCATGTCAAATTTTATTGATATTGACGGAGTAGTTCCAGAAATATTACGGTATACATACACACAGATACACACACACATACACACACATCCATACGGACATTTTTTAAAAACACTTGATTTGAATTTCTAACACACCAAAAATTATTTTCTAGAAGTTTTGACGGAACACCAAATTTTATTATTACAAAGCTTCCTATAGGAGGAAGCCTACCAGACCAAATCTTTTAGACTCGTTTGGCCACCCAGAATTCGAAAAACCTTGGGTTTCCGCGATTCCGAAATACCTATTTTTTTGCCGGGCACTTTAAATTCTCTTATGGGTATTTAACACGGAGAAAATTAACAAAAACTAGCTACGATTCAACTTTACCCACTCAGTGTATGAAGGCGCAATCTGAAAATGTGTATTACTAGGATCAACGGATTAGAAAAGAGCTTTAATTTGAGGGCTGGTGAGTTGAAAATGGTTGCTCAGGTAAAAAGTTGCCCAGGCTTGAAAATAGTGAAAAATCATGAAAACTTGGTTTTTTTACGAAAATCGGCGATTTTTTTTTATTTTTGAAATCCTTATAACTTTTTATTATTATATTTTTATTTAAAAATTTAGATCAACGTTTTTATTGTCTAATCAGCTATATATTCAAGCCCTTCAATTATGGCTGCTTTTTAATATTTTTCATTGCCATATATATAGCTGATTAAACCAGTAAAATGTTCAAATTCGAAATCAGAAGAAAGAAGCTTTAATTTGAGGACCGAATGGACCAAATTGACGTGTTGGATCAAAAGTTATAAGGATTTTAAAAATAAAAAAAAAAGTTTTCATGATACTTCGCTATTTTCAAGCTTAGACAACTTTTTACCTAGACGACCATTTTTAACTCATCAGCCCTTGAATTGAAGCTTTCTTCGAATACTTCGATTCTATTAATGCACATTTTTGGATTGCACCTCCGGAAATTGAGTACCTGCAGTTGAGCAATGGCTAATTTTCGTTAATTTTGCCTATATTAAATTCCCATAAGAGAATTTAAAGTACCCGGCAAAAAGATAGGTATTTCGGAATCGCGGGTACCCAAGGTTTTTCGGGTTCTTTCAATTTTGTTCACTCAGACCTCCTAAAGTGTCCGGTTTTCTGTGGATTTGCACATATGTATACCTATACGTGAAAACTGTAAAAAGTCTATTAAAACATTAAGTAAATAACTTTTACCATTTTCGCCTGGTCCATCAATAAAAATGCATTATTCTTTTTATATTTCAGGCTTTGTTAAACATTATCGAATATGTTTTATTGATTATTTTTAAGAGAATTTAGTTTCATTTGTATATTATGCAGTATATTACTTTTATTGTTTAATTCACCAATATCACGATTACTATATTTAACACTATGTTATCACCAATTTTTTTTTTCATATTTAGGATGATGAAAGTTATTTTTTGTATTTTGCGTACTATTGGTATACAAGGATTTTCTAGACGCGATTATGATAAGGTGATACGTAAATTAAGAGACACTTCACAAAAGGAGTAAGATTAATAAACGCGGCTTTATTGTAGCTTGAACTAACAACAGGACTTAGACGCGTGACGTGAGCGGAGAGCGTGTTACTGACTCGAGAAGCTGACAATCAGTGAGGTGAAGTTATTCTGTAACATGAAAACTATGTTAATTTCCTAAAAACAATTTAGTTAGTTTATTATGACTTCAGAGGGCAAAGGCTTAGTAAAAATATTTGCTCGTTGCTCCTTTGATTCTATCCATTTTATCTTTACGTAGCTGTTTTGTGCGCACTGCTTAACGTAATCCTGATGTACCTCCGTCATATGCCTGAGCTTATTACTTCCATTCATCTTTGTGCAACTACTGCTGCTTTGTTATCGCACCATAAGATGATTTGAAAGTATATCATATCTGAAATTACTCTCAATGACAGACACATGCTGATTGCTTCTCTATAAGCATCACTCATAGCCACATACTCAGCTGGGCATGTTGCCAGAGCCACATAGGCCTGTTTGTGCGTTCTCCACGCTATCGTATCTCCGTACAACGTAACTACATAACCGCAAGTAGTAAGTAAGTTCTTGCAATCTTCAAAACTCGCATCTGAGAATGACTCCATTCCTTCACTTAATTCCCTGTACGTTAATTGCCAACTCGCAGAGTAAGCAATATACTTAAGGGGACAGATACACCTTTAATTGTCAAAAAATGAAAAATCTGATTTTTTGTTTATATTTGTCCTTAATTGTTTAAAAAATAAATTAAACTATTAAATATATTCAGGTATAATGTAAAAATGATATAACACTGTTTATATGTGCCATATTATCAGATATGACATTTCTTCGAAGGCCAAAATTCAGAATTTCCATTTTTTAGCTACTGCAGACTTACTTAAGATTTGGACTTCGAAGGGCACTTTTATACTGATGGATATGCTTCAAACACATATAGTTTCCAGATGAATGTGGGGTTTTGCTAAAAAATATTATTTTAAAAAGTTGTCTGGATATTAATATAAAATTTGTTACTTTTTAAATTGTTAAATCAATTTCTGTTGATTATTTTAAGCAAACTTTTTTAAATAATATTTGTTTGCAAAACCCCACATTCATCTGGAAACTATATGTGTTTGAAGCATATCCATCAGTATAAAAGTGCCCTTCGAAGTCCAAATCTTAAGTAAGTCTGCAGTAGCTAAAAAATGGAAATTCTGAATTTTGGCCTACGAAGAAATTATAGTCTCGCGAAATAGGAAGAGACTTGTAGATCTTGATGGACGAGTTGGCAATAAACAAACTATCGACAGTTAATGTGAACTTATAACCGTAAAAAAGGCATTGACCTTTATTGAATATAGTGTGTATTTGCAAGTGTTTAAATCTAAGGAAAAGAAGTGAAAGTTAAAGTATTAAAGTACCGACGCGTGAACAAACGATATTGTTTACGGACGACACTGGGAGGCAAGTACGAGCGCTCACAGTGATTCGGCAATACGTACTGACTATACAATCAGCGAGAGCGGCAGAAGACCGCTCGCGCAACAGGCGGAGAGAGTGAGCGCGCGTTGCCATGGCAACCCCTTAATCGATGCCGTGTGAGCAGGCAAATACATTCGAATTCGCGACAACGGCTCGCTTCTCGAACCTTTTAGCTCTCTCTCTCTCTCGGCGTAACTGTCTAATTTTCGAACAAATGTCATACCTAATAATATGGCACATATAAACGTTGTTTTATGTTTTTTACATTATACCTGAATATGTTTAATAGTTTAATTTATTTTTTAAACAATTTAGGAAAACTATAAAAAAAAAATTGAATTTTTTATTATTTGATAATTTTAGGTGTATCCGTCCCCTTAACGTCCAGTTGCCATAATATATAGTCGTGTTTGTTTGCTATGGCTAGGACTGCTCTTACAAGTGCAAGTCGTGATACTGGAGCGTATGTTTCGTAGAGATCGTAGAGGTTCGAATCTTTGAAGCCTCTTATGACGATTCTTGCCTTGTAGTCTGGGTGTTTAATTCCGTTATCTTTACGTTTAAAGACCCGTCTCGAGTCCAAAATGTTTAACTTCTTGCCATACTTGCACGGTTTACTAACTATTTTCTATACTCGATTCTTCTGAAGATCTTCTCTTTCTTTGATTATGGCTTCTTGCCATCTGTCTGCATCTGATGACGATACAGCTTCTCGATAAGATTTTGCATTCCCGTTGATGGATGTCAGGAGTGCATAGAGACCATATGCGCTTAGGCATTCGATTTAATTCTGAGCATCTTCTGAACTCGTAACTTCTTTACTTTGAGTTTGCCTTCGTGTAACAGGTCTATATATTACCTTTGTAGCTGATTTCGCTGTTGATTTTCTCTACGTAGCCTGCCTCTTTTCTTCAATGTTATCACGATATCTTTGGATTGATCCGAGTTTTCCTCCTCAAATTCGAATAACCAAGTCTCCTTATTTAAGGTGTCATTCGTTATTGTCCAATTCTTTATATTTTCGGTTTTGTAGACATCTCCGAAGACCTCGCTTTCGATAAATTGTACATTTCGGCTTTCGTACACTTTACCGTCTTCTGGGTTCAACAGCAGGTAGCCCGTGTCGGTATATCCTACTAACACTGTTTTGTTCGATAGTTTATCAAACTTGGTTTCTTGTTATCCTTGGACCTTATTAAATGCCACGCAACCAAATCTTCTGATCTGATAGATATATTTTTGCCTCTGGGTTGATCATTAATATCAGTGAATTAAAGTTGATTGACTTGTAGGGTGTCAGGTTGTACAGATACACTGCAGCTATCAATGCCAGATCCCAGGCATTTGCTGGAAGTCTTGAGTCATACATCAGTGCTTTTGTGATCTTCTGGATTGTTTGGTTAAAGCGTTCTGTGATGCCGTTTAGTTGTGGTGTATATAGGCAAACTGTCCCTTAGTTCCGCACCGTATTTATCCAACACCTTCTTGGTCTTTCCACTGGTAAATTCAGTACCTTGATCGCAATCTTAGTAACAGAATTTATCATCTTTTCCGCATATATTTCTACATTTTGCTATAAAATCGTCAATACAATCAGCGGCATCTGAGTTCTGCTTAACTGAATAAGCCATCGCAAACCGTGAATAGCTATCCAGTAATACAACAATAAACCTGCAGCTTCTCAGATAGGTAGCTGGCGATATAAGTCCTATTGTGTTGGCACTGACTCTTTGCAATGGTTTCTTTGCCATCTCCTTGTTATTTTTTGATTTCGGCCTATTTATTTTGCTACTTTACATATTTCGCAGTCTCTCAAGCACACACCGTGATCATTGGTGATCAAGACAGTGACCTTTGGCTTCTTTGTTTGGGACGTGTGCGAGTTGTTTTCTAGGAAGCGCCGTGTAGCTTTCCTTGTCCTAATAGACCTAGCTTCTTGTTGAGATGTGTTCGTAGCGTTTGCTGGAAAGCGACGCGTCCAGGTCCTACGTTTCTTTGTTGAGTGTAAATCTTCCTTTTCTTTTCACTTTTACGTATAACTTTTTACTTTCCCGATTCACACAGTGGAAGCGTGCTGGGCCCATAACCTGTCAGAATAAAAGGATTATCTAGACACGAGCGGGAATAAGAACACTTTACAAGAGGAGTAAGATTACTGAACGTGGCTTTATTGAAACTTGAGGAGAGCAACGAGGTTTAAACACGTAACGTGATCGTGGAGCGCTTTGCCGGCTCAAGGAGCTAGCAAGCAGTGAGGTGGCGAGCGGAGAGCGCCGCCGAGCTCAGCGGCGGGTCACGTGATTGAGACAGTTTAACATCTTGGGCGCTGTGGTGCCCTCGGACAGGGCTCAATGTCGCGTAGGATCGCCAACATTCTAACACTTTTGCAAGTAATCTTATTATTTAATGGTTTTTATTTGCAATATTTCATTAAATAATTTATGAAAATTGCTTAAAATTCAGGTATCTTCCTCTTTTTATATCAAAATGTGAATGCAAAATCTAAAAAAATATAACAATTAAATAAAAAAATTAAAATTTTTGGTAGAACCCCACCTTAATGACGTCATTTTATAACGTCAGTAAATGACGTCATTTTTTTCAACAAGGCAGTCCTCCTGAAGCATTGTATCGATCATTAGAATATCGAATGCATAAATTATCTCACGTCATATATGAATTAGCAGTACATCTTATGAATTAACAATATGTTTAGTTTAAAAAAGGCTGTGAAGAAATATTTTTAACTAAAAGTTTAAACACAACGTTAACGTTAACTGCATGGTTTCTACTTAATCAGAATGATGAAAACAAAAGAAATTATTTATACGCGCGATATACCATACATGCATAAATTTAATGCAATTAAAAATGAATGAACAGCAAAAATAGCCTACGGCACCCTTGACTCCCACTCGTGCTCAAAACGTCACCCGCGTCTGAAAAAGACACTTCCCCCTTGTTGCACACCGTACATTCTATGATAAGTGCAATTTCAAAATTTTTGAAAATTTAAAAAATTTCAAAAATTATGAAAATTTTGATCATTTAAAAAATGTTTAAAATACTTATATAGACACACACATCCATCGGATGGGCTGCAGAGTGAGGAAGAAAGACTTTTTCCTCCCAAGGAAGTAGTTTTTCTGCTGCTAAGAAAAACTCGATTTTCCATTCATCTTACATGCATGGAAAGTGGCCTTTTTCGTACAGGTATCATGAAAAATAATTATACAATCCAATTTTTAAAAGATTGTATCTTGCTTAATCAAAAAACTGTGAATTACATATTAAAGTTGAATCTAAATATTAAGATTTATAGGAGATATATCGAAACATATGATAAATATAATTAAATGTAATAATCAAAAGTTATTATAAAATTTAAAAGTAGATTCATTTATATCTTTTTTAATCTATAAAAATTTTTGACTATTTGTAAAATTAATTTGATGAATTTAATTTTTTTTCAATTTTATATAAAAGTATTATATTCAAAATTCGTTTTTTAATAAAAATTATAGAAATTACATATGCATGTGTCCTTTATTTCAAAGAAGGCTGTAAAGAAATGTTGTTTAATAAAAATTTTAATATAACGTTAACGTTTATTTTAATTTGATAAAAGTTTTATATTCGAAATTCTTAACTAAGTCTTTCTGTATATTGTCTGTACTTACAAAGAGTAGTACGGTTCAGATTTTGCGGCAAAGAGTAGTACTATTCACGTTTTTGCAAAGAGTAGTACTATTCACGTTTTTGCGGCGAAGAGTAGTACAGTTCAGATTATCGTGGCGAAAAGTAGTACAGTTTAGATTCTCGCGGTGAAGAGTAGTACAGTTCAGATTCTCCCAACGAAGACACTGTACAAACCCTACAGAAAAATAACACTACACCCTAAACAATAGTATATTTCGATACAAGGGCAAAGGTATTGGATCTAGGACGATAAAGTAAGGTTTGTCGCGGACTCGCCCTAGCGTGAATAATTAATTGAACAACAATTTATATTAAATAATAAAGTTTTTATTTTTATATTTCTATAAATTCTCTAAAAAAATCATGAAACTTATTTGGTATGAGCCGTCTATCGATCATGGCTCGTAGGTCAGTTTTTTTTCCACTTAAAAGAATTCTAAAGTTATAAACCTTAAGCAATCTGTAATCTTTCATCAACTTCTATGTGAATTTCTTTTGTTTAATAATTAGATTTTGTAAACTCTTTTGATAATACTCATACTTAATGCCGAATTCTACTTGGCCTTTATTGCACTCCGCACAAAATTCTCTGACGCAAGAAATTTTTATTTTGTATCCCGTCATCGGCGATCCTGAACACCTAGAAGTTATCTATTTACATTTCGTAACTTTACTTTCTCCTGACGAAATATCTTTCAGATATTATCAGAATATTATCATAATATGTATTTCTCATATAAGACGTTATAAATAACGTCAATAATAGTATATTGTGCAACTGGGGGGGGGGGGGGGCTATTTCTAACGAGGGTGAGATTTGAGCACTTGTCTCCGTCTCGTACACACTGTACTTTTTTTGACAAGAGCATGTAGACCCGTTTTTATGCGTATCAAGTGAATAGAAAGTTTTTTATTTTGAGTTGTGCAAAACTTTCAAAATTCATTTAAACATTTTACAAAATATAAAAAAATTTTAGAAAATTTTAAAGCATTTTTGAGTATGGCTATTCCTTTCCGTACGCTCGAAATGAGAAGCTTTTCATTTACTTTAGATGCATGGAAATAGGTCTTTTCCATGCACGTATGTTAAGAAAACATTTATTACTCCTTGTCGGGTTTTCACATAGAACGGCATACAAAATTCATGTCGTCAGTACCGAATTTCTTGCAAGCTCTGTTCGCCGGAATCTACCAATATTGAAAAATTTTAGCCTGTTTCTACTCGAAAACCCGGCAACGATTTTACAAGGGCGGAAGAATTGGTGAATGTGCCTTGTCTCCCCAACTTAACCGGACTCGAAATCATCTTCTGTGGTGATCTTCTGTGGCTTTATTAAAAATAAAAATGCCTTTCTTATTAGTGTAAGCCATTACCAGAATGGTATATTTCGAAATATTCTATTGTTTAGGGTGTAGGATTATTTTTCTGTAGGGTTTGTACAGTGTCTTCGTCGGGAGAATCTGTACTGTACTACTTTTCGCCACAAAAACGTGAATAGTGCTACTCTTTGCAAAAACGTGAATAGTACTACTCTTCGTAGCAAATCTGAACGGTACTACTCTTCGTAGGGACCGACGATATAATACCTCAAGTTCGTCAATATTAATTTTATCAAAATTTAGTAATTGTATCAAAATTAATTTTATTTTTAGAATCTTTTGATATTGGAAAAAATGATAAAGTAAATATATCGTACATTCTAATAAAATGTTCTCAAATTTTACTAATATCAAATTGTACATTACGTGAGCAAATATTAAATACAATAGCGACTGCAAATAGCATGGGTGGTGAAGGGAAGCTTGCTAAAAGATTCCACAGAAGCTTGGAAACCTTTCATAATGCTTTCGTGTAACCTTCCTGAAAGATGGAAATGTCCGCGACACTTTAGCCTCAGAAATATTCCAGTCAATAGTATAAAACATTTCAAGGAATCTTTTCGAAATATTTTATTAAATATTTCAGTAAAATGAATTAAAGCTTACTGAAAGCTTGAGAAAGCCGTTCAACTACTGAAAGCTTGGAAGGCCGTTCAACTTACTGAGAAAGATTAGAGTAAGCTTTCACAAACATTGTGAAATAATTTGAATAAGTTTTGTAGAATCTTTCGAAAAGCTTTCATGTAACCTTCCTGGAAATAAAAATGACCGCGACACTTGGACGTAAAAAATATTTCAGGAAAGATTACTTGAACATTCCAGGGATACTTTTTAAAAGATTCTATCAAAGATTCAGTGAACGTCTATTGGAGCTTACTAAAAGCTCACGAAAATAATCTGCATGTGATCCTGCATACCTGACTGCATGACATGATGCATGAGCTACTGCATGAACATCTGCATAAAAAACTGTAAACTTTTATGCACTATTTTCTGCATGAGATACTGCATCGTGAACTTGCTCTTTCCAGTTTCTGTACGGCGCACGGTGTGAAAAAAACATTTTTTTTTAATTAAAACCTAATATCTCACGATTGAGTGAATGGAATTGGATGAAATTTGGTTAAAGTTTGAACTATGTGGAATACGAGAAAAATATTGAGAAATCCCAAAGTAGTTTTTAAGGGCCCCAAAATTCAAGGCAAAAAGGCCCATTTTGCGATTTTACAGATAAAATCTTTTCCTTTTTCAATATTTATAATATTTTTTGGTAAAAAAACTATTCGACTTGCAAATTTTTGTCTACTGAACTTACATTTATCAAGAAAAGTTATATGAGCTCCTTCAGTATTCAAGAAAATAATATAATATGATGAAATTAAAATAATCAAAATTTATTAAAACATCCGCGCTACAACGCACCCCAAAGACACATATGTCATTTTTATTATTTTTATAAAAAAACTAATTCCGAATATAATACTTTTATAAAATTGATAATAAAATAAAATTTATCTAATTAATTTTACAAATAGTTAAACATTTTAACACATTTTCTTTGTATTTACTATATTAAAAAACCGCTGTCAATTTTTTAGCACATAGCTTCCTCCAACAAAATTTATATAGTTCCAGTAGATAAAATATTGTTCAAATATACAGTATATTGATGATTTTCAAAATATTTTCAATTTTAATTATTTTACCGAAGAAGCACCCGTCACAATATCAAATTATATAATTTTCATTATAACGTTATATTAATTAAAACAATACTAAAACACCGATTAGGAGGAACCAAAGAGCCAAGGATTTAGTAGCAGTTTTTAAGTTGCGCTATTCTTTGTAGAACTGACGATTTTATAACTACTATAACCATATCCTAAGAATTTGAAATCAAGCATTTTTACATTTATTATGTTATATAAAAAATTGCCTCTAGAATGTTAATCCAGCGACATAATACTTACACGTTCATGTATTCTTTCGTTCATAGTAGGTTTTCGTTTTTCGGCTCGCTTAACGTTTAATATTTTAACCAGTGGTTTTATTGTTATACCCTAAAAGAATATATATATATATATATATATATAAATGTTTAAATTTACGTAAAAAAATATGTACACGCGCACACTCGCACACTTATACATATACACAAACCCACTCATCTTCCTATATAATAAAGTTATTTCTTCGAAAATTCTGCATAATATAATACCAATAGGAAATTCCTCGATAAGACCTTTATCTCGAGAAATTTTCTCTTGGTATTTTAGTATGTAGAATATTACTTAACGATCAATCGCTACATACATATAAAATTGATCGCTTTTTGAATCAAGACGGATCGTAAAGCAAAACTATTAGTAAAAGTAAAATTAATATGATTCCAAAACTATTTGCTATTTTTGCAAAACATAAAATTTATTTTCGAGATTTTTACTTTGCTAGGAACATATATTTAAAGGCTTATTTGAAAGGATTTTATAACTTTTCAGAAAATAAAATATAATTATAATACTAAGATACAGATTTATGAAGATGGATACAAAACCTATAGTTGCCAACATTTTACCTATGTTTTTTAAACCGATTTCATATCCTTTTCATGCGTTTTATTAAAGTTCAGAGGAAATGAACTTAACATAAATGATCTCGAGATGCGGTTGCTACTGCTTAAAACATTAACCCATCCGAGGCTTGAAGAAGACCATATATCATCCGCACTCTTAAGAAAGCTGTATCTCGCTGAGGCTTGAAGAAAGAGCCGTATCTCGGCGCAAACTTATTTTTGTGACTTTTCTATGTCATTTCTAGTCCACATGTGATTAGTTAAATGTGAAAGGTGTAGATATTCTTAAAACACGACATTTTACTATGACAAATATTTTTTCAAAACGCTTTATTGAAAGAAAAATTTTCAAAAACGGTTTTTAGCGAGCGCGCAGATCGAGCGTCGGTGGGCATGGCAAGCGCGAAGCGCGAGCGTATGCAGTCGTGCCTTAACGGTAAAATACGAAGCGTTGTGCATGCCTTGCATCGCGAAGCAATGCAAGCCGGCAAGCCACCGTGGCTGTAAGGCCGCACGTGGCGCGCTAGTTATTGTAATGTCCCACATTTATACCGGATAAAGCGATTATAATTTTACATCAAGCCTGCAACCGCGCGTGCACGTAGCAGTGCATAAGGCTAGCGGGTGCATCTGATTGCGACATCGCACAACCGCGCGCCGAAAATCGAACAGCCATTGATCTGTGAGTCAGCACTGGCCGCCCGCGGTTGATTGCAACACATATGTAGCGTATCTTCGCAGTAGCAGATGCTGATTGGTCGTGAGATGCCACGTAATTAAAATCATGTCAGCTGCGTGTATGGACACCGAGGCTTTATAAGCTCCGGGGTTGATCCATGCAGTGCCTTTTGTTGAACATCACTCGGCGTAGTGTGAGAGCTTGATTCTTAGGTGTAGCGGCAGTGTAACTAGTGACCGTGCTGTAGCGTGCCAAATCCGTCCAAACACCTTGGGAGCGTGCCAAATCCGTCCCTTGCTGGAAACACTGGAGTGTCCTAGGAAGCTGTGCCAGAACCTAACGAGAGATCTAGCCTAAGGACCGTCGAGTGGAATCTCCGGCGTTAGCAAGAGCAGTTGACCAACCTAATTTTCCTGCCACGCGAAAGCGTGTAGATTATAACGATCAGCATCTGCTTCGAACTGGTGTTTAGAACCATTACAAGAGCACAGGACCATAATTGTAAGACATTAAATATATAAATATTAAAGTAAACATCAATCTAAATAGCTACTAAATCTACATAAGTTCACGACCGAATAAAACTATCAAACATCTTGTAAGAAACTGTATTATCTGCTGAATTATGGGTTGCCTTTAATAAATAAATGATAACAATTTAATCAGTTTCTTTAATAACTATTCTTATAATTACGAGTAATTAATCCCTAAGGCAACCTAAAACCTAAGGAAGGAAATAGAAGGAGTAAGTAAGTGTGCTTACAACACCATAAGTCAAAAAGGTAAGAAACTTCAGGACATCAACAGAGAACGCGGACAGACTAGTCTCCGCGCGTAAGTAAGAGCGGACTCAACGTTGTCCACCAACAGCGGTCAGACTAACGTCCGCACACTAGAGTGCCCGCGCAGGTCCCACCACCGCGGCAGTCACGAGTCCACTTGTGCACTTAGATAGTTACTATTTACTTACATATTCAGACTATCCATCATATTCAAGTACCTCTAGTAACAATAAAGCTCTTGAGCCGAAGGCTAGTTCTCCACAATAAATAATTATTTGTAAGATTAACCCACCCTACTATCTAGTACGGTCTTTACATTATCAATAGTATAAGGCAAGAAATTATGAATGAAATTGAATTAGATAAAGTATCTAGTGTTAGTCAGATAAATGATGTCAAAGAAAGCAAATGGCTCG
Organism: Nasonia oneida; assembly: GCA_037356405.1. Classification (NCBI taxonomy): domain Eukaryota; kingdom Metazoa; phylum Arthropoda; class Insecta; order Hymenoptera; family Pteromalidae; genus Nasonia; species Nasonia oneida. The sequence continues at coordinate 89,101 of JAZHPH010000194.1, read as the reverse complement.
AATGATAGAGCAATGGATTTCCACGTCAAGGTTCTGGGTTCAAATCTCGATCAGAGAAATTTTTGTTTCATTTTGACCCTTATTGATCGCTACTTATCCATTTTCTTAATTTATAAATATTGTTTTAACATTATTAATAACATTCCTAAATTTCATTATAAATCACGAGATAGTCACGCGGATATCACGTGATAACCACGTGAGAAATTGGTCGAAAATCTCACGTGATTTTCACATGATTTTATTGTGATTTTTGGGATTTTCTCGCATTTTCACGTTGTTATCATGTGATTTTTTTCAGTAGGGTAACCTCAAAGTGTAATAATGGAGGTGTCAGCTAAAATTTATAAGCACATCAGGAAAAACAAAGATAAAGTTTCTGTTGGATATCAGAATTGTAGAGTATATGACGATCTAAATATCCAACCTTGCTATAACTGTGGTAAATCGGGGCACAATGGAAATAAATGCAGAAATAACACAGTATGTTTAAAATGCACAGGTCTGCATAGTACGCTTACCTGTAAAAGCATAGCTCATCTGTTCTGTGTTAATTATAATTTTAATAATAGTAGATTTAATACACAGTATGATTCAAAACATATGGCAAATGAGAGTCAAAATTGTATAATGCTTCAAAAAAGGCTAACAAAATATATAGCAAATCCGCATAATATTAAAATTCTTTATTTTAGAAAACGTTGTTTTCTGTAAATATCCCTATATTTCGTGAAAATATTCAACAAAAATTTATTTTCCAACATCGATTGTAATCTTTGCATAAAAACGCCTAGATTCATCTCGGAAATTGTAATTATTTATAAGGGAAACAACCTGGCACCTGGATATGGTCTACCAAAGATTCAATTTTTCATCAACATATTTGATTTGCATACGATGCTCCTTCTTGTAGACGATGTCGCGTCGACCTGTAAGTCAGTCTGATACCTGGACATCGTTCTATTAGGGTATATTTTGTTTATAATATTACAGTATCATAGAAATATACATTATTAAAATTTTTTACTTCTGCAACCCGCGGTAAATATGTTCTAAAAAATGTTTCCAATGACCCTGAATTTTTTCAGATTTTTAAATTACTTTATTCCAAAATGGCATGGTGCCAAATATGTCAATTTTGGAAATTTTTGGGTTTTTAGCGTGATTTAATTAATTTATAGCTCCTCAGGGAAGCATTTTTTAGATATAACATATAGATACTTTTTTTTTGTAAA
>JAZHPH010000194.1:47939-86557 GCA_037356405.1 Nasonia oneida | reverse complement strand
TCTCTCTCTCTCTCTCTCTCTCTCTCTCTCTCTCTCTCTCTCTCTCTCTCTCTCTCTCTCTCTCTCTCTCTCTCTCTCTCTCTCTCTCTCTCTCTCTCTCTCTCTCTCTCTCTCTCTCTCTCTCTCTCTCTCTCTCTCTACAATGTATGTTGAGAAATCCAGTATTAATCAAAAGTATCTTTTTAAAATTTGTATTTTGATTATATGTATACCTCACATATTCCTTCCATTACTCGTACTGCGATGCAGGTATGCGCTGAAAACGCTAAAACTGCCACGAGGTATCTACAAGGTTTTTGTGACGAAATATACACGAGCCTTTTTCATCATTATTTTCTGCTAACGACAGAGCTCAATTAGTATTTATTTCGCTCCGAGTGAATCAATTACACACCGAACGCGTCGAATCATTACAGAAGACCAGCGCTAGTTTTTGCTCTATCGATTTTATTGCACACTTTCTTAGCTTTCTGCTGTACAAAATTTGAATCTTAACATTTTTCTTTACTTGTCTCTAATTTTCTTTTTCACAATATTATAACCTTTGAATGAAATATTCGTCTGATTTGACGAAATAAAATTTGTGTTTACTAAATTCCGATAAATTAATCCATTATAATTATCTCTATAACACTGTCTATTATTACATGAATGAAGATCTCTATTATTTAAGAAAAATAGACACGCATTCTAGTTATAACTGTTTTAGGACAAATAGCACATCTTGATACAACCGATGCGCACTTATCACATGCTACAATATGTCCACACGGTTAAAACGCTACGCCAAGTTTCTCGTTATAACATATTTTGCAAATATTATATGCGTTATAACATATTTTGCAAATATTATATGCGTTATAACATATTTTGCAAATATTATATGCGTTATAACATATTTTGCAAATACCTTGGTCATCGTTCAATTTTTTTTTCCACACGAGTGGTGGTTTCTCCTTTGAAAGAAAAAAGAAACGTCATTAGATACAATATTTTTTCTTAATATATATACATTTGTGAACATCAAAGGTGTTAATTTTTACCTCATCTAATATAGCTATTTTATTTATTCCGACAACAGCCTCAATAAATCTCTGCCCCTTAACCATCCGAACATAAAAACATGTATGAGAACCATTTGGCATGCTGTATCCATGGATTTTCATTAGGCTCCTAGTTCTTCAGACTACTACCACACTGATAGCAGGTCGTTTGATCGCTACTTCCTCCATAGAAGAATCCAGCATCGGCTAATTCTTCTTTTGTCTGAGTAACACGTGATGGCCATTCATTTAATGTTAGCAATCTCAATTTGTATGTCATATACTCTGGAAAATCTGCTGTCTTGATAGTATCAGTACTCAAAGATATCTGTCTGAGTGTATGGGTTAGCTATGACAATCCACAAATCATAAGGAGGTACTTTTAAGCAAGTTGTTTACGAATACGAAAGGACACATTCTCAACAGTTAGTATATGTAGCTCTATCCCGTGTTACGAGCATAGAAGAACTTTACATTACTACGTTCGAAGATGATGCAAGCAAATTCATATTTTATCATGGTTGACGAAATGCTGTACATAGTGTCTCTTTACAAGATGAATTCCGTAGATTATCTCTCAACAAATTACAAACAACAGCAGAAATGATTACAGATTTCATTACAACTAAAAAAGGATTAGCATTTGTTACTTTTAATTGACAAAGTCTTCGATCTCATGCGCTAGATCTGACTGATACCGTCATTAGAAATAGTAATATATTACTTTTAACCGAAACTAGGATGAGCGATCAAGAAGATATCATCGATGTACCTGATTTCAATTGTATAGCAGGGGGAGTAGCTATTTTTCAAAATAAACGTGACACTGCCAATATCGTCACTAAACATATATCATTGCAAATTATAAGACCTATAAATTTAGATGTTTAGACGTCAGAAATAGCTAAAATATGTTCTGCTCACTGCGTTTTAGAAGACGGTCTATGGCTGCGATTTACATTTCACCCAATCAAAGCATTACAGACATAATTCAATTTATACATAGATTACTACTTGTATACACTCAAGTAGGATCACGGGAGCTTGGTACAAATGACCATGAAATGCCACTGATTTGAGTAGGAGATTTTAATGTTAACTTTGCTGACGAAAGTGCACAACCATTAATTACATTCCTCAAAGATAAATTTCAATTAGACATGAATAATGATGCGCAACAATCAACTACTAATTGTAAGTATGGCACCACATTAGATGCAGTATTTTCAAGATTTTTATATAAAATCGATTCTAAAACATTTATATCATACTTTAGTTACCACAAACCAATTGTTTCTTTTATTGAATTAAAAAATGAAGATACCTGTGATTCTACCATAGATAATTAAAGTTTGTACAAAATAAAATAATTTATGAATAACGATAAACTTATTATTTTTATTATTTCACCTATATAAAAAAAACGAAGTCTACAACACACCTAATTCAGTATTCACTTCTATCGGCTGTCCCCGAGACAGCAACATTTTTTTATTATAAACTTCGAAAGTCGTTCCACAAAACTATTGACGATTAACCGCACGTATGGGGCGAGTGACTGAAGACTGATGCTCGCTGAGTTTAAAAAATTTACAGCTACCCATTCGTCTTTTGCTACAGCTGCATCTTGAGATGTGAGAGTCGTTGGTGAATCATTCGAAAGATGTGAGCAAAACGCTGTCCCTGCACCTTCCCGGGATAACTGGCACCGCAGCAGCTAATCGTATGTACCGCGGACGATACGTGAGAGTGTATGTGTGTGTGTGTTTGTGTATGGCGAATGCAGATACGTTTTAAGGTCGTCGCGCGGTCTGTTGCATGCACGCGCTGTTGTTCATCATTTTTCATTATTGGGGCCTTTAGAGCGTCGAGGCTTGTTTATTGATCCCTCGAAGAGTCGCAGTCGGTCCGACAGTCCGGACGCACACGAAGTCGTCCCGAAAGTAAGCAAACACGTCGCGGTCGAGGTGTGCTATGTACACCGAGACCGACTAGGAGACCCCCAAGGAGAAGTTATCTCTGGAAGATATAACATTGGCTATTTTTGCAAATTCTAATGCAATTAGAAATAGAGTACGTTGCTTTTGAATCCCGAGTTTGCTCCAATTTTATTAATAGAGTAGCTGCGACGGAGTGGCCGTCGAGGTAAAAATCTCTCTCTCTCTCTCTCTCTCTCTCTCTCATGCTACTCTCTACCGGGCTGTACCACTCTATGAGTTGGTACTAATAATATTGGGAATCTGTTTGTAGAGAGAAAGAGAGAGAAGTAGCAGTCGGGTGCTTGCCACTAGCCGTCGGAAAGAAAGAGAGAGAGAAAGAGAGAGAGAGAGAGAGAGAGAGAGAGAGAGAGAGAGAGAGAGAGAGAGAGAGAGAGAGAGAGAGAGAGATAGAGAGAGAGAGTAGCAGACCAAGCCGCGCTATACTGCGTAGCTTCGCCGCAAGCGTCACTACTACACTCTCGTCAGCCTTCACGCACGCACTACAGAGAAGAACTCAGCACAGCACCGCACCAGCTTAAGCGAGAAAGAGAGCGAACGCTGGGAGGGGGAAAACCGCGTCGTGCGGGCTCGCTCGCGGCTCACCGATGAACTCGAGTGTGCGTGTGTAAGAGCCGATACACGAATAAGAGAATAATTGAGTCGGGGTAAAAATAATGTAATTAGGAGAAAAAAATTTATGTACGGGATGAAGGAGTGATACCGGTTTGAGAGGGTGTATTTCTGGGCAAAATGTTCTGCCAGAAAACGTATAAAATAAGGATAATGTAATAAAATATGTAATGCGCATGCGTGCAAGTGTGTGAACGAGAACCTCGTGGCTAACTCTGTCGCGAGAATGAATTCATTAGGTTTCTAATCGCTGCCTAGAACAGACCCCCTCGTGGTGCCGCAAATAAATTAGTGTTTTTCTTGTCGTGACGAAGTTTCAGGGAACGAGACATCACTTGAATGGGAGGAAGGAAGTCACAGTCAGAATTACGTACAGGTAGAAATAAAAGTTATTAAAATCGTGTTGTTTGTACCACCGTGAATTCTCAGTCCGCGAGTTAGTCGTGAGTAGCCGTATCGGCTATATTCGTGACGAGCGAAATTGAGTAGTCGGATTACCGCCGGTCTGTTTAGTAGAAGCAACAATAAATAATAAGTGTCAGTGTAATCGGAAGCAAGTATTAGACTTATTTTCCCATTTCCTTACGGCCGAATATCCTCCTCCTCCTCCTCCGAGAGAGAGAGAGAGAGAGAGAGAGAGAGTGAGAGAGAGAGAGAGAGTTTCCTTTAGCCGGACACGTATTTCGAATCGAGCATTTCGCGACCTGGCGCAGCATAAAATTCGGTCGCGATAATGAAGAGAAGTATTCACGAAGTAAGTGGTTGGGTTCGTTGACGATCACACGAAAAATCTACATCGTTACAGTGGCTGCACAACGCATGGGGCGGCACGGTCGTGAAAAGTCGGGAAAATGTAGTGCAAAAAAGTCGGAAGTGTGTAGTGCACGACATTTTTGCAGCCAGTGAGACTCTTAGCCGCCATCTTGGGGAATCGGCGTCGACCACGCATTAAATTCTAACTTTGTGCTCTCACAGCCAACAAAATGAATAAAACAATTTTCCTTGTGTGCCCTAAAACTCGTGTTGTAGTGCCGGGATAAATAAAACTCACTGTATTGCCAGAATTCGCTGACCACGTGGAGTCAAAATAGCCGAAAAACTGGGGTTCACAGAAGTGATTTCATGATTTACCCTAGTACTCTTTTTTTGACTCTAGTGTGACAATAAACGGGTTTATTAATTTTCTTACAGCCAGTTGAGAGTGTAGAATTTTCCCGAACATAATACGAAGTCAAAGAAATTGTTTTTTGTTCCCCTTTTTGCCAAATTCAAAGCCGTAGTAGGAAAAATTAACGTTTTGTGGATTTGTTCAAAAATTTTTCGTATGTCATTTTAGACTTCACAAAGTGTTTGAAACGAGAAAATAACATTTTTTGTTTTTTATCGTCGTGATAATTCGCAGCCGTTAGCCACGATCGCGTGGTAAATTGAGGTTCACAGAAGTAAACACATAGTTTGCCCTGATCCGCGTATTACAGCCGTAATTTCACGAACGATAATGGAAATTTCGTTGTTACGGAATTTTAAAATACCCAGCAGTAGTGGATAGTGTTGAGAGTCGAAAAATAAATTTTTTCCTCCGTTGGTTTACGCGTTGAGAAAGTTAGAGTCAATACTAACGGTGAAGAAGAAAAAAATAAAATTTTCTTTGCTCGCAGTCGCACGACAATTTGCCCAATACAATCATACAAGCTAATAGAATAATTTTCCATTTGAGAATTCAGTGTCGGTGAAATTTTTTGATAGCAGCCGTGACTAACTTAGATTTTTATTAATTAATGAAAACTAAATCACAGCCATCTGCCACCTGTCGTATTGCCGAACGAATTGTGAGAAAATTCACGTAGCTCGATTACTGACCAAGTCGAGCGACAGTAAATTAATTGACCCTTTTACTATCTAATTACACCATATAAAATATATTGATTGTGCATGGATAATTATAAGTATTAATTGAAATAATATTTTGATATTTATAATAATATATATAATTTCTCTATAATTTATATACATATATATATATTTATGTTTTCCCCCATGTACATGTGTCGCGAGAACTAACACTGAATTTCGATCTCTCGCTGGTTCCGCAGAACTCATATACCCCAATAAATTTTTTTTGTGGACCTAGAAGGATCAACAACTTCAGCCAGTTAACGGTAGAACGGCTGAAGAGATGATCATTGATCCACCTAAAGATTCACGGTCGAATAAGTCGTAGTACTGTCAATTAATTAAGTAAACAATTGTTACTAGCTTCTCTGCCGGTGAAACCCTAACAAAAATTTTTTTGCCAAGATTTGAGACGCCCCGCAATAAGCAGCCGCGCTAATAAAAAGTTTACGATTTACTGGCCGGATTTTCTCAGCGAGAGAGAAACGGATCCTAGGGGGGCCCTACGACCTATATAGTGAATTTAGTCTGACTTCTCTGGTGATAACAGAACCCAGCCATCACAGTATATAGATTAAGCCGTGAAATAGCCCGTCCTATGGAAAACCTATCACTCTGATTTGGTTCTACCCGCCAAAAATAATTTTTTTTTGAGGAATCCGCGATATTATTGTGCGTGCGCCTTTTATTAACTAAGACTTAGAAATTCATTAGAGAGAAGCAATTATGGATAATAATAGGAGTATGATGGACGCCTTACGTAAAGACCGAGAGGTCCGAAGCCTTGCCAACGAGATCAGGAAGTACTATGAAGATGATGTAGAGGAGGCACTTAAATCATTAAAGATAAGTACGAAGGGTAGTAAGGTGATTTTAAGAGACCGTTTATTAAGAGCCGAGATTTTACGAGCCGGATTGAGCGAGCAAGTGCCGTGGTACGAGTGGGATAACGGGGGCGTTATTCCACCAGACACCAGAGGCCCTAACAGCGATCCTCAATCATAAGAAAGGTAAATCCAAGACGAGTAGTAAAAGAAATAAGGAAGAAATGACGGCCGGTTCAGCCTCGCACTCAGAAATTGAAGCCGGTAAGGAAATCGAGAACGAAGTCGGAGATGAAAGCTTAGAAGAAATCGTCAACTCTTCAGTGAGCCAGATACAAGCTTTATCGAACCTCACCTCCGAAGGCGATGGGGCAACTGGCCTCAGCGGTCAATTAACAGTATCCAACTAGATACAACAGCTTATCTCTGCACGAGTACTCGACGCTCTTCACGGTTCATCGGTACACTATCAGCCGGAAATCGATCGACCCTACACCTATACTATTCGTCAATAAAACCACCAGAGTCCAGCCAAAAATCGTACCATTGAGTCAACTCACTCCCAGCCCAACTCTCGACTCGACACCACGAGGACTCAGAATTTAATGGGAATTTGGCCTTATACAGAAACAGTTAGAAACACCGTACAGCCCAATTCAGGAGAAATCAAGAAAAGTCGTACACTGCGGAGGTCGATATCAGACGATGGAAAAGTAACGCGTCAAACCAAAAATGGGAATTAAGAACGCCAAAATCGAAACCCAGACATCACGTCCAACCAACTAACCCAAAAATAGCGCTCAACGAAACTGACGACGTAGAAGCCGAGAAGCCGGTCGAGTCCGCTGGAGGAGCTTCCAAGAATACAACATCACAGTCGGAGGCCAATAAATTATCTGATAGTAGTAGTGATAGCGATGAAGATAGTAACAGCGACGTGTTAGAGAAAGATAAGCCGAGGAGTAAGGCCCAAAGTACGACTCCTACAAAAACCATTGAAACCAAGAGTAGGCTCACAACTACCACAAAGTCTGGAAAGAAACAGACTAAGAAAGACAGCTCAAGTAGTAGCACTAGCAGCAGTGATAGCCTTAGCAGCCAGGAAAGCGACTCTGATAGCTCTTCAAGTTCTGACCGCCAAGAAACTAAGAAAGTAAAAAGCCGCAAGAAGAAATCATCCCGACGACTTTTAACGAGAGGATAAACTAGCCAGACAACTGTACCAACTCCAAATTCTGCAAGGACAGAACATTAAATTCGCCGGTGAGACTAGAGATGACCCAGAGGAATATTTATCCCAGATAACAGAGTGCAAGGAGAGCTTACGTCTTAAAAGTAAAGATATCCTAGCCGTGATCCCGTATACTCTATCCAAAAAAGCTATCATGTGGTTCAGAACAGAAAAAAAAGAATTTAAAGACTGGAAGACTTTCAAAAAGGCATTCGAACAGCAGTTCATTATTGAAGTCAGCGACAATGACGTGATAGAAGAACTACGTAGACGGACACAAGGAAAAGGGGAAAAGATAGCCACTTACATTATGAATTCTAAGTACATCGCAGCTCATCTAAAGAGACCAATGAGATTGAAAGAACAGCTAAAATTATTGACGGAGAGATTACGGCCGGAATACCGTAAAGCGATTAGGAGGAAAAAGATAGAATCCTATGAAGATGTTAAGAAGTACTGCCAGACATTAGAGGAAGAAATGGAAAAGGACGCGATGTACACCCCACCACCCACTGTTGAGAAAAGCCGATTCCCAGCCGCAGCAAGGACGCAAGCTTCGAAAGCGAAAATAGCAGCCACCAAGGAAGTCGAGGAAGCAGCTAGAGTTACCGACACAAATCCTAACAGGCAGAGCAACAACAATAATAATAGAAAACAGAAGCAACAGCAGAATCAGCCAGTCGTAACCTCAGCCACGATCATAGATCAACCGGTGAACAACAACTCGACTAGCGACTACAAGCAAACTAAAAGTGGCCCATAAGTATGGAAACCAGATAATACGCAACAGCAAATACAGACCCAACAACCGCAAAGCAAAACTGGCACCACTGATGCTACCCAGAGCCAACCACCAAACCAGTACAATAACAGAGGTTCTACACAATTCGTGGGAGCGTGCTATCACTATCAGCAGGTTGGACATAGAGCATCAGTCTGCCCGACTGTTATACGTGCCACCAAAAAGGCCATAAATCACCAGTTTGCCACCAAATCGCACCCAAAGCTAAGTCCAGTGTCAAGTCTGTGGCCAGTTCGGCGCAACTTTCCAAAACTGTGAAAACTGTGCCCCAATCCGATCCATGTGGGGAAATAACCCGTTGGCCAGATAACAGCACAGAGATGAGAGAAGAGAAAGAGGAGTTGTCGCCAAATGCTAACGTAACCCGTTAACCAAATAACTGAGATGGAATAGTGAAGGAGAACAGAATAGCAGCCAGTGAAGCAGTTCAAAACTCATTGAGCAACGAAGAGGACAGCGTATCTTGCCCGTGGAGAAACAAACTTCAGAGCAATGTGCATTACAGCCAATTCGAAACTCAAAACGAGTGGAACAAATATGCGCCGCTAACACTGGACTTAAGTAGCGAATCAGAAGATTCGTTGTTGGATAAGAGAGTAAAGTATAACAGGGGGCAATCCCCCGTAGACAAGAACGCATCGAAGATTAGAGGCCTGAACCTAAAACAGGACATCCTTTATTTTCGAGAATGCATCGATAAAGTCAAGCAGAGAGTTGACAGTAGAGTAGAGAACGAGAAGACAGCAGTTGGAGAGAAGTGTGAAGTTGAACCGTTAAGAGTAGAGAAGTCGAAGAAGAGAGTTTCTTTCGAGTTGGAATCGGAGCAGTCGGATCTATCAGATGACTCAGACCTTGTGGAGGTCTCAGGAACCTGTGAAGATATGCCAATCCAAGCTAAGAGAGAGAAGATCGTTGAGTTGATAGAAGAAGAAGAAGATTTTGGAAATTTGAGTAAGATTGAATTGGCCCTCGAACAGCTACAGTCGGTGGACATAGCAGCCGAAGGCCAATCACCGCCATAAACTAAAGAAGTTGGTGAAAAGAAAAAGCCGATACCGACAGATCCTGACTCAGACTACTCAAGCCTGCCAGCCCAAATCTCCGACGGAGTAAAGCATCAAGCACCTACGGCCGCTGAGATAGCTGATAATCGAAACTACATGCAAGTAGTCTTGAGCGGAATAACCTATCGAGCACTTTTCGATCCTGGCGCCGTGATCACCTTAGTAGGTCCGACAGTAGCCGAAAAGTTCGAAAGCCGATTGACAGCCGCTAAAGCCTCTACTCAGGCGATTACTGGCGAATTGTCACCCGTAATGGGATATTTACAGATCAATATTGAACTGGAAGGCATAAATGCAACCATTGCAGCCCGGCGCAGTTAAAGAGAATGGGCATGACGTGGTGTTCGGTACGGATTTTTGTGAAATCTTTAAAATAGACACGGATCACAGGGATTGGTGAAGAGCAAATGGTGGAATATGGCGAAGATTTAATGATCAGGACCCGTCTGAAAATGATGAGGTTTTTGCTGAATGTGCCGGAATAACGGAACTGGATGAAGATGAAAGAGATAGAAGAGATAGTCGACGGAACCCTACCTGAATACTCACTGGACGTACTAGGTTTTACAGATCACATCCGTCTAACTTGCGACACGCCAGTGAGACAAAAGTTCCGCCGGAGATCACCCAAGAAGATAGAATTGATTCAAAAGTGAGCCAGAGAATTAGAAAAACTAGGCATTATAGAGAGATCGGCCAGTGATTTCGTCAGCCAAGTGGTGATGGTACCGAAACAAGACACGGATGAAGAGAGATTGTGTGTGGACTTTACAGATGTAAACAAATTTACTAAGATAGATGGGTATCCATTACCTCAAATGGACGCAATCCTCGACAGATTAAGATGTGCCAAATATCTGAGTAAAATAGACCTACGTCAAGCTTATTTTCAAGTCAAAATGGAGAAAAGTTGTAAGAAATATACCGCCTTTGCTGTGCCAGGATATGGGTTGTGGCAATTCACCAGAATGCCGTTCGGCCTCATCAACGCTCCCATGACTCTACAACGCCTGGTGGACACTCTATTCAGCCCCGAAAACGCACCACAAATCTTCGGCTATCTAGACGATATAGTGATTGTCATTGACACCTTCAAAGAGCATAAAACAAAGGTTAAATATGTACTACAAAAATTGATTTCAGCCGGACTGACTATCAATCCCAAGAAGTGCCAGTTTTGCGTGAGTCAGATCAAATACTTAGGTTTGATTTTGGATAAAGATGGACTTAGGACTGATCCAGACAAAGTAGCGCCGGTATTGAATTGCCCAGCATAACGTAATGTCAGAGAATTAAGGAGAGTATTGGGAATGATCGGGTGGCACGCCAGATTAATCGAAAACAGTTCGGAGACTAACATTCCACTAGTTAAACCCCTACGCAAAGACCAACGATTGACTTGGGGAGACGAACAGCAAGACGCGTTCGAAAAACTCAAGAAAGCCTTAACAGTAGCGCCAGTACTTGCCAGACCGGATTTTAATAAGCCGTTTTGTATTCAATGCGACGCCAGCAATTAAGCAATAGGAGCCGTATTGACCCAAGAATTCGACGACGGTGAACATCCAATTGTCTATGTTAGCCGTGTTTTAACAGCCGCCGAGAAGAACTACACTAATACAGAGAAGGAGTGTCTAGCACTAGTGTGGGCCATAAAGAAGTTAAGGCCATACGTAGAAGGATACCACTTCACGGTGATTACCGATCACAGTGCACTACGCTGGCTTCGTTCATTAAAAGAACCCAGTGGAGGACTGGCCAGATGGGCACTTAAAGTTCAACAATGGGACTTCGACATCATTCATCGCAAAGGAGCGAATCATCAAGTGCCAGACGCTTTGTCGAGAATGCTTGAACCAGAACTCGCAACCGTAGTGGAAATCTCTGATTCTTGGTACCTCCGATGAGTAAATGAAGTAAAAGAGTTCCCTAATAAATTTCCACAGTGGAGAGTAGAAGACAACCGGCTATATCGATTTAAGAGAGACCCACTGTTAGACCCTATCACTCACAGCGACGAAGCCTGGAAACTAGTAGTACCAGCCGAACAGCGAGAGAAAGTCATGACTGTTGCTCACGGGGAAGTTACCACCGGACACCTGGGAGTCGAAAAGACATAAGACAGAATAGCCAGAGAATATTTCTGGCCGGGAATGTATCATGATATCCACTCATTTGTCACCGCCTATCCGACTTGTCAGCAATACAAAGTGTCGCAACAAGGCCCACAAGGTCTCATAGGGAAAAGAATCGTGAAGAAACCTTGGACTGTGGTAGCCGCCGACATGATGGAATTCCCGAGGAGTAAAAGCCAGAATAAGTATTTGCTAGTTTTCCAAGATCTTTTTACTCGCTGGGTGGAAATCAAACCATTGCGTAACGCGGACAGAAAATCAGTCGCTAGAGCTTTCGAAGAGTTCGTATTATTTCGCTGGGAGACGCCAGAGTATTTGTTGACCGACAATGGAACGGAGTTTTTAAACAAAAATGTTGCCGAGACGTTAAAATAGTACGGCGTGACGCATGTGACTACACCACCGTACCACCCTCAAGCCAATCCTGTCGAGAGGAGTAATCGCACCCTTAAAACCATGATAGCAATATTCGCCGAGAATCACAGAGATTGGGATAAGCACATTCACGAACTCCGCCACGCCATGAATACCGCCGTACAGTCGACACTCAAAACATCTCCAGCCTTTTTGAATTTTGGTAGACATCCTACGCAAGTCAAGAGTTTACGTAAAGAAATTGAAATTCGGGGTCCTAAATTACAATTAGATCCTATAGTATGGGAAGATCGTATGAAGCGATTAGACGCTTTACGAGAACTTGTTGCCAAATTTATAGATGACGCGAAAGACAAACAAGAAAAGGTATATAATAGAGGGCGTCGACTAGCCATTTTCGCAGTCGGAGATATTGTTTTGAGAAGAACTCATTATCTATCAAATGCCGCTGAAAGTTTTTCTGCCAAATTAGCACCCAAATTCGAGGGGTCCTTTCGAATTATTGAACAGAAATCCCCTACCGTGTATATCTTGGAAGCCGAGGAGGGTAATAATCGGAAAAACGCGAAAGTACGCAAAGCCCAAGATACTGCAGCCTAAGCGGAACGTGACACCGTCAACGAGAGTCTCAGCCTGGGACCGTCTGGAAAGCATCGAGAAGCGAGAGAGTCGAGAGGCTGTAGATGAACTACGTAGAGTTGTAGGGGAGGAGAAGAGAGAAGATACCCTCGTTCAAGTCGTAGAGGCTACTATCGACACGAGAGCTCTGTCGCAACGGCCCTCTCCTTCGCTTGCTCTTTACCGTGGCCCTGATGGGGTTGAGGACCCTAAACAATTTGTAGAGGTGCCCTTCCTAGAAGACAACCTCAGAATTTTCTGCCAGTCGAGGGAACCCGTAGCCAAGAACCCATGGAGTGGGATATTAAATTACAGCCAGAAGGAGGTAGTGCTCGAGATACCCGTCGAGATGATCGCCGTCAGAGCAAACACCGATATCGAGGGCAGAGAGGCCCAGTGGCCCGCAGCTTAAGGTTAAGCTCTCCGGATTGCGCGATCCTCCACCCTATTGTTGTTTCAACTGCTGGACAAGGGGCCAAACCATTTTGCAGTGCCCGAAGCCTCGTCAGGGGAGGATCTGCCTGAATTGCGGCCGCTTCGGTGAGGACCTTAATATCTGCCCACGCTGTCGAGACAGACACGCTGAGAACCAGGAGCACCCCGGAGACCGAAGACGTAGCCAGAACGATAGACCGCGGGAGATTCCCGACGTCGAGGGGGCCCGTGAAGCCGCACTACGCTCCGACAGGTCAATATCCCGGAGCCAAGCAGATGACAACCCACGAGCCGCTCGATCGACCAGTCAAAGCCGTGAACGCTCGGTGCAATGGACTGAACAGCTGACGGAGGAATCCCGTAGATCATCGCCACGGCGTAGCTCTGATGTCTCAACTGCTAGACGAGCGAGTTGTCGTGATACCCCGTACTCTTCTACAGAGAGTAAGAACCACTCCAGATCGCCGTCTTCCTCATCGAGAAGTACATCGCCAAATAGAGAAGATTCCCAAGCTCGAGGGGTAGCCGAAGCTGTAGCCGAAACGCTACGCCTCATCCAGGAGATAAAAGACCTACCCCAGGATATTCGGGACTCCATTCTGCGGCAGACCTTTAGCTCATCACAGCCCAGACAGTCGAGAAGCCGAACACGGGAGCAATAAGCCAGGAGAACCCACATCACAGTCGGAATGGAGAACGACATCACCGTCAGTAATGTGAGTATTCTTAATCCTTCCCGGGTTTCTCAACCCAATAATCTGCCAACTACACTCTAAATTTTAAGCTAATCATACCATTCTTGCAGCCATGCAGTCTCGGGGGAGTGGTGAGAGACAGAGGGAGAGAACCTATGACACATTTGTTGTAGAAAACTGAAACATTCAGAGTATGTTTAGTTTTGGGAGGAAGAATGCGACGGGGTGGCCGTCGAGGTAGAAATCTCTCTCTCTCTCTCTCTCTCTCTCTCTCTCTCTCTCTCTCTCTCTCTCTCTCATGCTACTCTCTACCAGGGCTGTACCACTCTATGAGTTGGTACTAATAATATTGGGAATCTGTTTGTAGAGAGAAAGAGAGAGAAATAGCAGTCGGATGCTTGCCACTGGCCATCGGAAAGAAAGAGAGAGAAAGAGAGAGAGTAGCAAACCAAGCCACGCTATACTGCGTAGCTTTGCCGCCAGCCCCGCCAGCCTTCACGCACGCACTACAGAGAAGACCTCAGCACAGCACCGCACCAGCGTGAGCGAGTACGAGAGCGAACGCTGGGAGGGGGAAAACCGCGTCGTGCGGACTCGCTCGCGGCTCACCGATGAACTCGAGTGTGCATGTGTAAGTCGATACACGAATAAGAGAATAATTGAGTCGGGATAAAGTGTTTGGCCTCGGTTGAGGCGTTGGAGTGGCGAGCAACGGCAAATCCGTTTGAGTACTGCAGTGCTGGCAATCTGGTGCTGGTTCGGTCTGGGTGGCGGCGTCGGCAATGGGAGTCTTCCGATGCTGGCGGAGCTTTAAAACGAGCGCTCGGTTAGTCTCGGCGAGCAGCAGGTGCAGCAGGTTGCACTCGGCCCTCAGCTCCTGAAGAGCTCGAAAGATCGGCATCGACATACGAAGTATTTTCTTTTGAGAACAAAAATCAGATTTATTGCGCTAGAGTGTACCGTGCAAGTAGCCTGGGCTCCGTTGCTGCCACTCAGACGCGGTCTGATGCGGGGTGGGGGATGCCTCGGCCTGGAAACCGGCCCGCTTATATGCCCTCCATGGCGCTGCTCCTCTTTGGGGAGTACGGCAGCCGCCTAGCGGCCGCGCGCAGTACTAGCGGTGATGTGGGCGCGCCGCGGCGCTGTCGAGCGGGTTGCCGGCATCCAGGGGCTTGTGCGAGAGAGCCTGCGGGTGGGTTATAACAGAAGCAACAATTAATAATAAGTGTCAGTGTAATCGCAAGGAAGTGTTCTTGTGACTTATTTTCCCATTCCCTTACGGCCGAATCTCCTCCTCCTCCGAGAGAGAGATAATGCGCTAGTTTATGAGCGTGTGCGACACTATGGCTATCGGGTGACTCACGCCTCGTGCGTAGACGCCGGTGAAAACGTAAACATCGAGCTGGAGTGAAGCGACAGCTTGCCCATCGAAGGAAGTGATACATACCGGTCAAGCGATTTTCCAAGCGATCGGACTCGCTTATTGTGGAAAACGCAGGATTTGTAAACTTTATCGATTATGTGTACGCAAGATAATATCTCTACTATGTATACACTGTTGCGTGTCTTACGATCGCTTGGGAAATAACCTCTTATTCAACAATTACGGAGCATGCAGCCGCCGTTCAAAGCATGCTAGACACTTTTGCAAAGCGTTTTCACGAGTAAAAAAATCTCCGCTCTACTGCGAAAAATCCGGTTTCTAATCACGACCGCTAGTCCATTCGCTGCGCGTGCGCGTCTGCGTAAAAAATTTAAATGCACTTTCTTCGCGCTCTTAAAATCCCCCGTGAGCGCTGGTATTAGCATCGGTAACATTGTGCTTTTCATATAGCGGACGGTCCGCTTTATTATTTATCGGGTGACTCGAATCTTCGAGGAAGTGCCGCTACGATGTATCTCGGATCGAGATCGGTATACTTAAGTATGGCGCAACGGGAGCCGAAGAGACGCTGAGAGAAAGCTGGCACGCAACTGCGTTCGAAAATAATCGCTTAATCCCGCGGTGCGCACTGCGTGGATTCTCTGCTTTTTGTTCAACTGATGCATTGTTCGGACGATTTCAATGCTTGGGAACGGGCGGATTGAACCGATGCCTCTCTTTTACGAGAGCTTGCTTTGATCGACTACACGTACGCGTACGTTTTCTTTTTTACGCGTTGGCGTGTGTGCAGCCTTAATAAATTACGAAAAGAGCCCGGATTTACATATCGTGTATGCGCGCGGAGCTGCAACGGAGTTTTTACAGGTTTCTTTGAAATTTTTTTTTGTCTCTAGATAAGGAACAATGTTTTTAAATATTTCACAAGAAGCCAAACCTGATGTATTTCGGGTGAGGCAATTGATTGACGATTAGGTATGTGCGTAGCTGCAGCCGGTGTGTCCGTAACGTAAGCAAGTTGCGTTATTTTCTAGTCTGATAATCGGCAATCTTCTTACCGGGTAATTGTGAGCATTAGCGGAACCGTCGTTGCGACCGTGAAGTATCACTCGGAATAGAAAAATTAATATATTCGCGCGCGCATACGAGATCGTGATGTTTATACGGCCCCTAAATATTTACGAGTAATACGCGCTTGCCATTAGGCGAGCTAACGCCTCAATCAAGCAGCGTTATCAACTTGAGGTAAGTGTATGAGCTCGTAGCAAGGCCAATATTAGACTGCTTTATGTACAATGCGAGAGTATGACGTGGAATTGTACGATAGAGCCGGCATAACACAATTGACTTAAGAAAAAAGGTAGTACCTTTCTCTAATCAGCTTACGAAATAATCGGATATACCAAGTGCGATACCGGTGAACTTGATCTTTTAATTAGAGGAGCGGTCAAAGTTTCGTGAAATAATATCCAAGGAGAAACGCGCACTGGAACGGATCAACGATCGATTAAATCAAAATCGACCATGTGACAGATCAAATATTTCCGCTTGCTTAACTCACGTGTACACGTTCGATTACGAAAACGTTCAAACACGCGTGTACGCGCAGGTTATTCACAAAATTCAGTCGTCAAACCGTAAAGAACTGCTTCAAATTTTATCTCAGCGATCAAGGCTCGATATTCGTATTTAGGCACCGTCGCGAAGAGATAAAAAAATTTGACCGCTCTTTTTACGAAACTCGCGGCCGGGCTGCTGCGCCTCTAATTGATCAGAAAATCGGGCGAAAGTTGCCACCACGAATCGGTTCGCTCATAAATTCTAGCCGTCGCTGCAAGTCGAAAAATCGGTAATGCCGATTCCTCTCGTTGCCACCGCTGCACACGTTGTTAAAAAAACGTCCTCGTTACGATGAAAACGACTGTTATATCAAACCTCTCGTGCAGCCGCACTGCCGATTTTTATCTCAATCCACGAGCACGCGCGAATTCCTCGCGCGCTTTTGTGTCTATGAAAAATTGGCGAGACTCGTGTATATCTCTCGGTCTAAGCTTTCGGGCGTACTCGAGTTGATAGCCGCGAGAAACTCAAGAGAACACGAACTTTGCGCCGATTTTTCGGCACGGATCACCGCCGGCTTGAAAATTGGTTATATCACGCCAGCGGTATAAATATAACGTAACTCGCGACTATAAACCGTTATAGTCGAATTACATCCTTATACTGTCTTGATTTATCTTCCTATTAAGGATCGAAAGGATTTTGAATTATAATGCGAAGTTCGGTGATACAACATGTTTTGAAAAAACAGCGTGACGCAACTCATGGCGGCCAATATCGTTTTATATCAAAGGACCCTCTATCGCCCATTATCCTTAAGTGCGTTATTGCGCAATGTGACGCTGCCGAATTCTTTGCTTTTCGCAATTTAATCGAGCACTGCAGTGTGAAAAAAAGAGCGAAATCAAATCTGAAAATGAAGAATACTTATACCTTGCGTTTTTAAAATCCTTGAATATTCTCACAGACCATTAGCTCGATCATCGCGGATTTCTTTAGTCGGAAAAAAGTAGCCTCGCCGCGCGCACGAATAATTGCCGTTTTCGGGCCGCGCGTCATCCCATCAAAGATTGTTGACCTGTATTTACGTAACATTCGCAGCCTTTTTCGGCCGATGCACACACGGGAATTATAAAACTCTGGATTGATGCGTTGCTCTTATTTCGGGCCCGTCGTTTTTACGTAAAAAAATTATGCGCGCGCAAAAACGGATTGCGGAGAGCTCGAATTGTGGGGATGACGCGGAGGTGGTGAAAAGCGCTGGGAAATCCGAAGTTGCGTACGTAGGGGTCGAAGATCACGTTCCATCGTGAGAATTCGTCTGCTCGCGGAGGGAATGTACACACACACGGTAGCTTGGCACGATCGATGATCGCAGCCGGGAGATAAGAGCTCTCGAGCTGAGTATGTGTCGGCAGCAGTTTATTCGGCGACGGCGCTCAAAATGTGGAGGCATCCGACTCCGAGGCGCCTAATGGAAAATTAAAGTTCATGTGCGATACGTCGCACCAAAATAGTGTTAGATAACGCTAGCCTGCTGCCTACATTGTTGTATCTACAAAAGTAGAGCTCATTGTTCTGCGAAGAAGATACACTGTACTAGTATACGATTACAGTGTGGGATCGCAACCGCTAAGCCAGGACTAAAAAAGTTTTACGGAATCACACCTCCAAAGGAGAGCATGCATCAGTGCTTTCCTAACCATCTTTGAGATACAAGCTATAGTGTAGGATAAAAAAGAAAAGCTAGACAACTGTTACTTCTAATCATAATGTTTCCGGAAGATACACAACCTCTTACAGCGAATCTACCTAGTGAGATAGATCACTAGATAGATCTAGTCAGTGTCTAGTGCGCGAGTGGTTCCACTTTCTGACGACTTAATGTAAAAAATAAAACATCGCCGACGACTTCTGACCGCTTTGTTATGCAGATAAAATGAAAAAGGCGATTTTTTTTTAAATTCATATCTCTGAAACTAAACATCATAACCTCGCGAAAAAAATTATGTCAATGGGTCACATGTCAAACTATACCCCATTAAAATTTCAAGTGATTTTACTACTTATTTTTTCAGAAATAAATCGAAAACATTATTTTTTTTGTGCCTCGATTACGGACGCAAAAAGACCTTATTGCACTTGAGATTTCGGGAAAAAGTAGATATTTTATGTGTTTTGGCTAAGTTTATTGCACAGCTTTCAAACCCCTATGGTTCGTAAGATATCGAGATTTAAATTTTTTTTTGAAAATTTTTTGATTTCTTATATCTCTAAAACAATGTAGTCAAATGCTTCAAAATTTTATTTGGTGATTCACTATAAAAAAGCTATCTGCTGTTAAAATTTTAAACGATTCCATCAAGCGGTTTTCAACTAAAGAGCTAAAATGTAAAAATCGTTTTCTTGAAAATTGCGCGAGCGACCTATCTAATGAATAACCTGCTGTTTTGATGGTTAGGTTGGTTAGGAACACATGTAAAGAAGCGTAAATTTCTGTGAAAAAAAATTGACGACAGTGTTCGTATTCTATAATAAGAAAACAGAGAGGTCTGCAAACTTTTGGACAATGAACTATCCAAAACGTTTGTTAAATTGTGTATCAAAAATCGCCTCATACATTAGCAAGCAGATATATAGATATATTAAAACAATATTTTATTTACTGGACTTATAAATTTAGTTGCAGGTAGCTACGTGCCAATGAATTGGCAGCGGTTTTTTTGTTTAATACGAAAGAACATCATATGAAAATTAGAGCCAAAATTGTAAATCATGTTTATTATATGTTTATAATTATTATAGCATTCGTTTGTCTATATTCTGTTCGTATTCCAGTTTTTAGTACAAACTTTATTGATCCTATGTATTACGGTCGCGATTCTATTACTTATAATGAAAATGAATTGAATTTATTTTTATCTGGTCCCATAGACACAGCACATTATGACATATAAAATTATAACAATTTAAATTATTGGGCTGATTATGAAATAAATTTCGATAAAAGTTACGATCATACAAATCGTGATGCTTTAAAATTGAAAAAAATTAAAATTGATAATTCAAACACTGATTATCGAAAAAAGAAAAGGGAAGGTGACTTAATTGAAAATGTCAGTAAAACCCGTTTAATAAAATAGTCAAACGCAATATCCAATAAAATGTCAGAATGTGAATCCAATAATATGTCAGAATGTGAATCCAATAAAATGTCTGAATGTGAAATAGAAAAAAATCCTTGGAGATGGCAATTGTTTATTTCGTTGTTTTCGTATTTTTTGTTTAATACAGACGAACATGATATGAAAATTAGAGTCAAAATTGTAAATCATGTTTATGAGAATGAGGAATATTTTGAGCCATTTATCGTAGACGACGAATATTTACAAATTACTGATAGAAGTACTTATGAAGGCATATGTGAATGAATGGTACGTACGGCAGTGAAGTAGAAATTATAGCATTTGTTCGTCTATATTCTGTTCATATTTTAGTTATGAAATACTAACAGAATGTAAAAATATAAATGTAAAAAGACTCATATAAAGAGTAATAAATGTTAGTAATGATATTTAAGAAAAACATATTGTTGATGTTTATTAACAAAATATTTAAAAAAACGCACCAACAGCATACTTCACTAAATTTACAGTATGTTTATGGCAGTACCACTTGGGTGGTGTGGAAATCTGTCAGTACTTTCTGAATTGCATATTTAG
This sequence comes from Nasonia oneida, assembly GCA_037356405.1. NCBI lineage: Eukaryota > Metazoa > Arthropoda > Insecta > Hymenoptera > Pteromalidae > Nasonia > Nasonia oneida. The sequence continues at coordinate 66,170 of JAZHPH010000194.1, read as the reverse complement.
TGAATTTAATAAATAATAATTAATCATAGCATATTATATCTAATTGGGGCATTGGCGAGCGAAGCGAAAAGGGTAAAGTATACATAATGCCGCCCAACTAAGGGGAAGTTATAATGAAGACAAGCCAAAAGAGAGGGAGGCCGAATGAGGGGGAGCCAATATAAGGGGGAGCTAATAAACCAAAATGAGGGGAAGCCAGAAACCATAAAATTACGTAAAAATCGTTCATTATTAACCCAATAACGAAAGTGGGGTTCAAATACCGTTAAAAAGACATAATTTTAACCCAATAACCCTAATTGAGGGGGAGCTAATTTCTGAAACGGCGGCGGCGGCGAATATTTTGTATTAATATAGAGAAACAACCCAGAACTTGGCAGATGTTACAGTTTCTTATAAGATGTTTATGATAGTATTGTTTTTATAGTCGTACGGTGGCTTATTTGTAATGAAACTTGAATTTTGTATAAATGAATTTAACTTACAATATTTTTATATATATTCTCTCTTTGGCGTAACCTGGATGTTGGAAGCTCCTTCGTGGCACGGCAGATGCTAATTACTCTTATTCTACGCGATCACTCATGAGTTACTACAACATTATGTCTTTGAAAAAAAAAAACAATGGTGAAAGCGCAAAAAAAATAAATCAGTTTTGAGTAGAATGTATCTTGTTAGCCCGAAACCATAAGAACGTTTTTATTTAAGAATATTATTATTACATACTAAGGGAGCCACGTCACATGAATATTTAAAAATGTACAATACGATTATATATTTAAGATATTTTGAAGTTATTGTAAATCCAGAAATTTAATAGACATAGACGGAGAATGGAATAAATGTTTGGGAAAAGCATCTGAATATAAATTCTCATCGAAAATGTGCCTATTATTTAGTTCCATATGCGTTTATCATAATCCAATTAATACTGATGAATTATTTCAAAAGTATAAAAAACAATTTCACCCTCCAACAATGGATGAGGTAAAGAGCACTTAATACGCATAAAAAAATACCATTTGAATTACTCACGGCTTTTAAACAATTGATTTTTATTTACCTGAAATCAAAATATGAGTTTTTGACAATGAAAATAAAGTCGATACATTAACTTATATGTCTAAATTACATGATCCAAATGTATTAGAAAAAATAATTTCAATTTTGAACATGGCAATAAATGAAATTAATGAAAAATCTAATGAGAAAAGCATATTTATTGATGGTCCAGGAGAAACTATAAAAATGTTCTACTAATTCATTAATTCCTTTCTTTATAACGAATCAAATAAAGTTTGTGACAGTTGCTAAGACTGGCATAGCAGCCAATTTGTTGGAGTATGGAAAAACTGTTCATACAACATTCAAATTACCGTTTTATATTAATGAACAAAGTAATTATAAATAAAACTAATAATAAATGAAAAATTAGATGCAGTTTTGCAGTTAGAATTCTTGAATTCCTTAACACATTAAAACTGCCCAGAATAGACTTATCTCCATCCGTGGAAGAAATCCCCTTTACTATGACAAGAAGACAATTTCCTGTCAGACTTGCTTACGCTATGACAATTAATAAGGCACAAGGTCAATCATTTAAAAAAGTTTAAGAAACAAAATTATATGATAATTATGTTAAAATTAATCAAAAATTGATTAAAAAATCAGTAATATGCTTATAAAACTTTTTCTATGTAATTTAAACCAAATCTCCTAATCCATACCCTAACTTATGTATTTTTAAACAATATCCCAGAGTTTGAGCTCATTTGGGCTATTCGTTCCTTTGGAATCTTATGGTCAAAATTTGTATACGTAGAAAAACATGTTAGGGGTCAGTTTAGACATTTTTATTTAAATATGCTATAAGAAAAATTTTAATTAGAAAGAAAAGTGATTCAGAATTCCTTATCTTTTGCATCCATTTCACACGATGAATTTGCCTATAACCTTATGCAAAAACCTGGGTATATTGCCTGACTAGCAGGTGAGGCTATACACATAATTAAGTGCACGCCAGTAGAAGTAAAAATTTATCATACCGACTATTGTTATACACAATTGACAGTATCATTAGGAAACAAAACAATGTCACTCACGCCATAAACACATATACTGTTAAAAAAAAGTACGCAGATAAACTGCAACTCTATCGTACCTCAATATCTTAAGGGGGCACACTACCTTTAAAATTAAAATGAAAATTTTTCATTAAAAATTTATAAATGCTTATATAAATTGTAACACGGCAAAATTTCGCCGTGTAATAACGACGCGGTCGGGATAGAGCGTCTCGAGGCTACCTGTGTGAATGAGAGAGTAAACGTGTCTAAGTGCGTCGTTTGTTTTTCGAGTAAACAACGAGAGAGGAGCAGTGGCTGCGACGGACAAAAATGACAAATAAAGAGTTATCTCATTTATACGGGTTCGAGTCATAAGCGAAGTGTAGAATTAAGGATTTTTTATGATAGAAGTGTAGAGTTATTTTGTGAAAACGTAGGTTAATACTTGGCACCGACGTACCTCGGGTCATAAAAAAAAAACAATAAACAAAGGGACACTGTTGCCGAGTGGCTCACAAAAAGCCGGCGACACGTGTGTCCGCGACGGTCGAAGATCAACGCGAACGCGCGGGTGGAGTAACGTAAACACTCTCGAAAGAACTCCGGCAATACGTTGAGCTGCACACACCGAGATTAATACGTAAGAGTAGTACAAAAGAGGTGAAAGAACAAAGCGGCGACTGTCTAAAGTATGCACGACAAACCGACACATTGATTACTCGAATTCCTTCGAGGGAACTTCGATACTATTTAGGATATCTGAGACTGTGCGAGGTCACTTTTCCGAAATGGCTAGCGAAACCTCAGTCAACGATTGGGTTATGGCATTGTCGAACGATGAAATTAAACGCGCAGCGGAGAGCCGCAGATTAAATACAGCAGTCAGCTTAGCCGAACTGCAGAGGTGTTTGTCACACGAGGTGTACATTGAGAGGGGCATAGTGCAACCCCGACGAGGAACTTCCATCGTCAGGCGTTGCGCGCGAGCACGACGATCCGCCGCCCCCCTACCAGCTCTCAACGAACGTTCCACTGTTAACATCTAGCGTATCGGACCCTATAGCGACGGCGCAAGAGCAACCGTTTCACACGTCGCGAACATCGAGCCCCATAGAGACTTAACGCGGGCGAACTAGAGAAGAGCAGGCCTCTACGCGTATAGTACCACATGTACCAGACGCAGCGTATTATTCGGTGACACTACACAATTCTGCACAAATAATCAGCAAAATAATAGCCAAAGGGACTCAGGTTATCTAACATTAACTTCAGAGGGCCATGTTTAAATTCGACAAATTTTCAAAACGTGCAGGATAATTTAATTCCATCCATGGCTATGTTTAACACACATAACCAGGCTACCTTCAACCGACATTCTACATTAGCACAAGAAGTCAATCCTAATAATTTAATATCATTACAAACACAAAATTTATTGAGAAATACGAGACATACAGGGAATGGTTATGTTAGCACGACACCACGTGAAATTCCAGCCAGAATTAATAATTTTATGCCACCGGAAGACAAAACGGCTACCTAAAAAACGGAATAGCTAGACCGTTTCACCTACAATTACCAATTAACAATAATAATAACGATAATCGACAATAATATAGAGGCGCGTACAATAATAACAAACAGCCCATTAACACAGAGCATAGGTTAATCGCACCTACTCACATTAACGCTTTTGACTTTATTTGCGAATGGGACTTAAAATACTCTGGAATGCACATTTCGGATGATGATTTATTTGGAATATTGCCGTTTTTCCTTCAAGGGGTTGCCTTACAGTGGTACAGAATAACTTTGGATAACTGGGTCACGTTCAAGTATTTCGAAAACGCATGGCGTGCACATTTTTCAGCACTCATGGAAAACGCTCGACGCCGAACGCAAGGTGAAGGCGAGCCAGTCGCCGACTACCTCACGTATATCAAAGCAATGTTTAATCGCATGATACCTCCGCTAGGACCAGTCCGTGAAATAAATCTAGCTCTTCGAAATATGCTACCGAGATTACAAACCCGAATCGATAAGTCTGAAATCTTTACGCTCCAAGAGCTGGAAGCTATTGCAGTACGCAAAGAGAAAGGCCTGTAAAGACCGTACTAGATAGTAGGACGGGCAGCGCGAGTCTTACAAATAATTATTTATTCGCCAGAACTAACCTACGGCTCGAGAGCCTGTTCTGTTACTAACGTTACACGCGGACTGTGGAATTGAGGATGTCCCGCGCTGCTAGTCTGCACGGACGTGTATTTTACGTGCGGACGGTATTCTGTCCTAGACTGCATTTGGCGGACCTGTGAGTGTCCGCTGTACTTACGGTCGTTGCAGGCAAGTCGCTTGTGACACTTCGGTGTCCTGCGGACTCTACGTTATGACCGCTCAACTCGTTTCGTGTGTGGATGCTGATAGTTAGTCCACAAGTAAAGTACTCTTACCTGCACGTCGTGACTGCGAAGCTGATTCAAATTTATTTGTTCTGATTGAGGTTTAGTTATTATTATCAATTTAATACACAAGGGTTTTATTTATATTGATTGTTATGATTTTATTGGCCCAGAGCATTTCACAGACATTCAGTTTACAGAGTTGACGGAGATTCGATATATTTAGCTTGGATGTTGTCGTTTTACAGTTGTATTTAGTAAGTTTAGTCTTATTTATTTATTAATTGCAAAGTACTTATGATTTATCTTAACAACTTACTAGTATTAATATCCTGCGCACTCTAGATGGTTCTAATCACCCTTTGTGGCAGATGCTGACTGTATTAGGATGGTCAACTGCTCTTGCTAACGCCGGAGATTCCACTCGACGGTCCTTAGCTTGTACTTTTCTCTCTGTGGCACTGATCTGTATTCAAATGGCTCTCCGGTGTATGCTATGCCAAGGGACGGATTTAGCACGCTCCCAAGATGTTGGACGGATTTAGCACGCTCCAAATACTAACACGAGCAAACACCGCCGCTTCACCTTAGAATCAGTTGTAGCCGCCAGTGAGTAAGTCACTACGCAAAAAGGCACTGCGTGGATCGGCACCGGGGTTTTTAAAGTCTCGGTACCGATTCACGCAGTTATGAAATTTAGATGAAATAGATCGTGGAAGTCCAATCAGCATTCGCCACAAAGGATCGACGAGTACGCCTTGTAGTCCTCTTTCACGCGCACGAGGAGTGCTGACACAGAGGTCAGAGCACTTGCTCCGATTTTCGGCGCTCAGTTGTGTAATGTCGCAGTCGGATGCACCTGCGATCCGTATGCACTTTCTACGTGCTCACACGGTTGCCGGTTCGCAGGATGTATAAATATATAATTTAAGAGTATAAACGTGGGACATTACAGGCCTAATGATTGCGAGAACATACAAACCACCTACGAGCGCCGAAGATTCTCCCCTACCGGACTTAGCTTATAGAGAACAACGCCCGCAGCGTAATATTAGACAACAATTATCTAACCTTGAGCTAGATAAAGAACAAAATCAAGCACGCGTAGAACATACAGAACCGGACTTTACGGAGGATGCCTTGCCTGACGAGGACGAATTAAATAATTTAGGTTACGGACGCGATAAACGCTTTAACAATAACCAGAGAAAACTGACAAACCAATCACCTAATAAAAACCTGCATAACAACAATAACAGATCAATGACACAGATACAGATCTGTATGGTACCGCAGATTTATTGAAAATTTCGCGTTATTAATACAGCCAATCTCCAGTCTACTAAAAAAGGATAAAAAGTTAGAATGGGGACCAGAACAGCAAACGGCATTCGAAACCATAAAAGAACGTTTAATAACTGCTCCTATATTAATGCAGCCCGATTTTTCAAAGACTTTTAACCTACAAGTAGACGCAAGCACCGTAGGGCAAGGTAGCGTCTTAAGACAAATCATAGACGACAAAGAACGAGTTATCGCGTACGCAAGCCGAACCATAACAGACGCCGAGAAAAATTATACGACCACAGAGTTGGAATGTCTGGAGGTTATCTGGGCGATCGAAAAATTTCGAGGTTATATAGAGGGCACACACTTCAAAGTCATTACGGACCATAGCAGTCTGCAGTGGCTAAAGTTACTTAAAAAACCCGTGGGTAGGCTAGCTCGCTGGCCGATGTCTCTAATGGCATACGATGTCTCGATGAGGTTAACACTCTTAACGACGATAACGATGACTGGTATAAAGGAAGAATCGACAAAGTACGGAAAAATCCTAAGAAATATCATAATTGGCATATTGCCGGAGATATCTTGTATCACAAAACCGAAGATACGTTCCTTGATACGATTAAACGCGATCAATCTATCTGAAAGCTTGTAGTAAAATCAAAAGACCGAGACCGAGTACAGTTCGAAGCACACGATGAGGCGCAAAGCGGTCACTTAGGCATTGACAAAACGCACACACGCATAGCAAAAGATTATTTTTGGCCAAGCATGTATAAGGATATAGTAAAAGCAATTCGCACCATTGGGAATGTTAGGTCAACGCATTATCGAACATCCTTGGAGCGTTGTAGCAGCCGACATTGTGGGCTTGCTGTCACGTAGCAAAAAGGGAAAACGCTATCTGTTAGTAATACAGGACTTATTCGCCTGCTAGATAACTATCCAATCGTTAAGAGAAGCCACCGGAAAATCAATTAAAGATGCTTTACACGATTTAATAATAACTCGCTGGGGGAACACCACGAGTGCTCATAACGGACAACGGCACAGAATTCATCAATAAAACTCTAATAGAATACACAAAGCAACTTAACATCAAACATTCTACCACACCACCCTATTACCCACAAGCTAACCCAGTAGAAAGAGTAAATCGCGTACTAAAAACCATGATCACGGCATTTATCGAACAAGATCACGGAAAGTGGGACAACCACATATAAGACTTCCGTTTCGCATTTGATATCTCTAAATATACGTCCACGTAGGTCACTCCAGCCTTCCTAAATTTTAGATGCGAGCCGTTACCGATACACTCCCTGCGCAAAGGAATAGAAAACTTAGATATCATCAAACGGGGTAACGTAGATCAGTGGACAGAAAGACTCTATAGATTCGGAAAACGCGCACAATCGCCAAGCAAATTACTACGACAAAAGTCACCGCAATCTTACTTACAAAGTAGGCGATTCCGTCTTAATGCGTGATCGAGTTTTGTCAGACATGCCAAAAAACTACGTAGCAAAATTGGCGAAATCATATAAGGGACCGTCACAAAAGTTCTTTCACCACTGGTATACGATTTAGTTCCGACAGACAACCAGATAGTCTCAAAAATACACATCTGTGGCCTAAAACCTTACAGGCAAAATACCTGCATCCCTGCATAGACACCTCAGGCTACCTATCATCATCATCACAGATAATATTTACTATCACAACATAAGGTTATCTACAATGATCATTAATAAACTGTATGCGGACACTGGCTACCTTATTTGGATTTATTGATTATCTCGTTATGTAAGTACACGAAAATTTAAACACACGATAATTGTCATTTCGTGGTATAGGCGAAGCTGGTTATCTAATGTAATTGTTAAATCTAGATCAACGAGGGTTATCTTTCTGCTGATTACGAACTTACACCATGGAAACGCAGCAAGAGCCAGACACAACGACAGAAGAGGAAGAAAGGCTTCTGCTAAAAGTCGATTCTGACGACCCCATTACGATAGACTCGGACATCGAGGTACTGTCGCTACCTCCACCGTCGCCGGCGCCCGCCGATGTAGGCGAGCCTGGGCCAGGCTCTCTGCCACGAAGGGGTTAGTCTCTTGTGGATGACTTCGATTTCATTCCTCGTAAGAACGCTGATAACGGTGCAGCACCACAACAGCAAGCCAAAATCGCCGATGAGATGAACTCGACGGCAACCACTCCCAGAGCCCGCTCACCTGACAACCTGAGCGACCGCATGGAGGGCGATTTCGACTTACAATTACCCGCAAGCCCAGAGCCAAAAACTATGGAAGAATAGGAGACCAACGAGCGCCCAGAAGATATCCAGAAGCGCTAGGGAGATCGAACGCTTACGTCGTATGGTCAAGGAGCAAACACTAGACAACCCTCTACTTCCTTTGCTGGGACACGAGGAGGAAGTGGCCGAATTATTTTACGAAAACCCGCCCATTCTGTCGGCTTTCAACAAGGTCATAAAAAACATCGTCAAAAAAGTCAAAGACCGTGCATACTCCGGGGACCTTTCCTCTGCATTGGAAAATCAGAAGTACTACCTCGTGCACCAAGAAGAAGCACGATGATCTAAGAGCTCAACCCAGCGGTGGACCAAGACATGCAAACCATGCCGGTTTTGCAAGTCTCCTCGGGAACGCAAACCACACTTAGAGAAGGATGTAGCAAATGACTGTGACTCGAGAAATCTTTCCTCTTATTATAATTTAAGTTAATGTTTGACATTTAAAGATAAAATTGACTTGAAGAGGTTGGAAACCAAACCAACGAAACGTCGTCGACATCTAATTGCTGAGTTTTTTATTTCTACAAGGGCTGACTCTTTCACTTTTGATTCCTAATTATTTATTTGGTTAACATGGAGAGCAAAAAGCGTAATTGTTGCACACTTAGAGAACCTGACCAGCCTCTGCGAACCTCCATTGCAACGCAGACTCCGCAGCTGAATTTCGCTCGACTGTCGCTAGTTTCCACTACAACGCAAACTCCGCAGCTAAACTTTGCTTGGCCGTCGCTAGTTTCCACCGCAATGCAGACCCGACCCGAAAATCTAGTTGGATCCCGCAGGCCTTTACCTCGGTGCAGATCCAAGCCGCGGTACACGTCGAAGCCGTAGCTCCCGAACACCCGCCAGAGCTGTCCACAGAGATCCAGACACCTCCAACTACACCCAACGAGACAGCATCGGAGAGAGCATTTCCGCCAAGGAACGAACAAGCCTCCGAGAATGACACTGAGAACGCTGGGGCCAATGCCATCGTTGGCACCTCGATGGAAGTCAAGCCGACAATACCACCTGTGCAAGCGATATCCAGAAGACGCGTGGGAGATCCTACACTCACTGAGTGGATGCGCATAATGTTCAATAGTTTTAATTGCAGTAGACTACATCATTACCGCAATTGCCCACATCCAGCCACCGTCTTCTGCTACCGGTGTGGCCGCAGGAATGTCAGTACGCGACTGCCCACACTGCGCACCAGCATGGCAAGAGGAAGGGCCTAACATCCGTCGCCTCAGGACTCACCTTCCCCGTGACCAATCGCTCCCTCCCAGAGAAGGCCTTGACGAGTTGCAGCAGTTCTTTCAACAACCAAGACATACCTTCACGCGTATGGAGCCATACTGAGGAAGAACCGTGGTTATCTAATGTAAAATGTTATCTTATTTTTGCTATCTTTTATATTCTTGTTTACCTTTTCCAGAGTATTAATTTTGTTCAAAAGTATTATTTAGTTTGAAGTTCCTCCATCTGATTAATTGTAACTCAGGCGATCGCGGAAGTGAGAGTTTAATAGTTTGTAACGCGCATAAAGTGGTTGCCTTATTATTATCAAAATAGTCGACTGACTAGGCTATCTAATAATCAAGAAGAGTGATTATAACGCATCAAAGTGTCCTTAGGTTTGCCAAAGCTATCTTAATTATACTTCATTATAGTTTCTCTTAGATATATCGATCATTTAATATAAGGATGTCTCTCTGTTACTATAGTACTTGAGTAATATTAATAAATAAATAATCTTTTCTACTTTTCTATCAAATCGAGCGTCATCTTATTACTAAAATAAACGGCCTGTGTCCTCATCACTTGAACCTACTCCGTTCTATGGGGCTTCCACCCGCCCCACTAGGTTAAGTTAGAATTAAGTTATCTTGAAGAAAACCTCTTCCTTTTCCCACCCCTTGATGAGTTGTGTGTGAGTTAAAGAGAGACGGTTGATCTGCCATGCGTGAGATTAGCCTTAAGACTTGCTTTCACTCGCGGGGTCGGCCGAAGAGTTTGACGGAGCGATTCGCTGGCTCGCTCATTTCCTCGCGTCTCGAAGCTACCTGTGTGAATGAGAGAGTGAACGTGTCTAAGTGCGTCGTTTGTTTTTTGAGTGAACGACGAGAGAGGAGCAGTGGCTGCGATGGACAAAAATAACAACGAACGTCGCCGACTTGTAAGTGAGAAATGCGAGGAGACGACGAGCAACGTTGGCGCAGCAGCAGCGACCTTTCATCTCGACAGGGCGTTCAAGTCGGCCCCACGCATCGTAAGACAGCCGATGCAGGTGGCGGAATCCTTCGTGGGGTCTACCTACGTTCCGAGGTATTATTAAAACAAAATGTTCAGAGCCATTTTAAAAATGAACAGAAGCCATTTTAAAATATGCAGCTGTAATTATAATTGGTAAATATTTAAACCCTTTACTGTTATTCTACGGTAAGAATATGATATCCATACTAATGTTTGATATATATTTATATTGCTAGGATCTTAGGTAATAGATTAGCGTATAGTATAAACGTCATCAATAATTTAAAATATACTAATGTTCTTGTAATTGAGATTATGTAACCAATAAGAATAGTAGATTTAACAATAATAACGTAAATAAAATTCCAGAATATTCATATTAGTTGCATGGGTATTTAAATAATCAAACTTGCTATTGTACTAATAGGCAACAAGCTTGTTGGAGGAGTGTTACGTCCTGGGACGTACTGCAATATTCTAATAAGCCAGCAAACATGAAATTGCTGAGTGCGTACGTTACGTAGATCAGCGAGGTTACAAATACACCCGAAGCGTGGTACGAATCAGTCGACATTTTTTCCTAAAACTTGGACTCTGCTACGAAGCTATAGGCTGTCGACAGAGCTACCAGTATTTAAGCCGCAAAATTGATCCTATAGCATACAATACATTATTATTGAAACTACAATCACAAAGTTCTTATTTAATTAATATCCTGCATCCACCTGGACGATTGTTCCTGCCGATCTTAGCAGCAGATCTGGTAGAGCAGATTCGACTCGAAGTAAGTACAACAGTAATAATATTAGATCGGTCATCACTCAACAACTGCATTCGACACTTGAGAAAAAGGCAATTTCCTATTAGACTTAGATCAGACTATGCTAGTATCAATTGATTTACGAGATTTACACGAAGGCCAGAAACAAATGCTTAATTATGTTAGCGTGATCACCAAGCTTGCTTTTTTGTAATTCAACTGCTCAGGGCGGCTCTCCGGGTATTCGAGATAATCATATAATATCGAAATCAAATTCATAGATACGACTCTGAGCACACTAGAACGCGCTTAAAAATTTTTGACGATAGATTCAAGGGAATATGATATTAGCGAATCATCAAATTTTATTTGTAGAATGCCGGTTTACGAAAAAGATCAACAATATATTTATTACAAGAAGGATTTTGAAATGGAAGTGTTGAATAAAAATTTAGGCACCGAACTAACTGCTTAGTTTGAACTTAGTCAAAGAGATATAGAAGCACATCAATATTTATATACAGAAATACCACAACATTATGTATTTGATGCCTACCACTTAATTAAATTAAAAAAGAAATGTCGATCATACATTACTTGTTCCTGAAATAAGACTTTTCCAATGGAAATGCTTGTCGTTCGGTTTAGCAGGAGCTCCGGCTTGTTTCCAGCGAATAATAGACTCTCGTCTATACTAAAACATTTGAATATCATTTGAAAGTATTAGAAACCGTTTGAACAAAAGTAGCAAAAGCAGGGTTGACGATTAACTGAGAAAAGAGACACTTCTCTTAAAGTAAAATATATAGCTTTGAGTACTTGTCAACCGTGATGGCTTTTGTCTAGATCTAGATAAAATAATCCCAAATATCGACTACCTAGCACCAAAGAACCTTAAGCAGTTAAGCAGGTTCCTTGGGATATTTCCTTGGTATCAACAAATTCCTGAACGGGTTCGGGAAGAGATTGTATAGCTAAGTGACACAACTTGACGATTTTTGGGTTTTCATAGTTCATTTCCACGCACTTTTAACAACGTAGTACATAGATTTGCTTATAACACTAAGGCGTATGGCTTGGCGCTTCGTTTAGCTTCACAGGTCGCACGTCCGTTCAGCTTGAAGTCTGGGTCGATTCTGCAAAATTCCGCTCTTTCTACTGCGCCCGTCGCCCCTCCCGATCCATTTCCTTCCTCCGGCGCGACATACCCCCGCTACTTAAAGCGCCCTCGCCCTTCCGACTGCGCCGTCGAGGTCTCCTGTCTCTACGCTTTTCCTTCTCCTTTCCTTCGGCGTTCCGGCCCCTTTCTTCTTCCTTTCCTCCAGCCTCCCGGCCCGTTCCTCCTTCCTTTCATTGTTTTGGTCTTTCGGTCCCTTCTCCTTCCTTTCTCCTGCATCCTTCAGCGTTAGAGCCTCAAGACCTCTACGACGCCCTCCCCCTGGTTTCCTCGTTCGCCTATTCCCGTCTTTACCGTAGCACGTCCGCATCTACTTCCCTCCCTACCTCCTATCGACCCATACGCCGTATACCGTGGTTCTACCGAGATGCTCGCACAGGCGATTATAATTCATTTGCCAGTTTACAATTATTGCGTGTGGGCTTCTATTGTCCGTAGCGCTGACTCGACGACGTGAAACCCAGATCCCGTCTCTCGTCCACTATCCCCGCCGGTCGCTTAATGCTGAGTTGCTCCGGACGCACCAGATAAAAACCCGCAATCTACCCCTGCACTAATCCTCGAAATTTGCTGGGCGTCACGCGAGCATTTGATGGCTTCTACCGAGGCCCTTATCTTGCCGCTGGTCTACTTCAAACGGCGTGCGCGTATATTCTGAAGGTCCTGAACGATTCCTGAAAGACTTCACTACGATAGCCGAGCCCTTGACTCGACTAACTAAGAAAGCGACAAGTTATAGTTGAAGTGAGAAGTAAAACCGTTCGTTCGAACAAGTAAAAAGCTTATAGGCTCAGCACTGTTCTTACACTGGCCAAATTTCTCTGAAACCTTCTGCATACAGTGCGATGCTTTAGTCACAGACTCAGGCGCTATCCTGACTCAAACAATCGGAGGTAAAGAGAGAATTCTTGCATATGCTAGTCAAACTATCACTTCAGCAGAGCAAACTGCACAGCTAGAAATCACGGGTGTTTAGCAGTACAATGGGCCATACGCAAGTACCGCCCATATATTAAAGGCTACTACTTTGACGTTATTACGGACTAAAGCAGCCTCAAGTGGCTTTGCAACTTACGCAACCACATGTTTGAAAATAATATAGCATCCGAAGAGAAAGTGCCCACAATCGCTAGCATTAATGCAGCAGACGGATTAAATAATGATTGGTATGTAGAGTCTAAAAGCACCTAGACTGAAAGGTTGTAGTAAGTATATTATACTACTACAGACCTGATCTACTCGTCGTATTGTTGAGGACAAGTATGCCAGGAAACTGGTAATACTGAAGGATAAAAGAGAGTAAGTCTTTATCTAATGCCATGACGAGCCAACGGCTGGTCACTTGAGCCGCCAAAAAATAGAAATGCGAATAGTTTGGATCTACTAATAGCCTACCATGTACAAAGATATTAAAAAACACGTACGATCTGTCATACCTGACAACAGTGTAAGGTGAAACAAACTGAACCTACTGGTTACATGGGTAATGGTAATTTTTTTACCCCATGGAAAACTGTGGCAGGAGACGTTATGAGACCTTTTCCGAAACCTCCTTATGGGCATAAATATCTGTTAATATTCTAAGATATGTTAACTTGATGGATAAAATGTAAACCTATCCGTAAGTATGACGCTCGGACAATCGCCAAACATTCAAACAAACGAATGTTCTTCAGATTCGGGATCCCAGAAGTATTTCTTTCAATTAACGGAACGGAGTTCAGAAAAATATTAATCTATAAGTTTCTAAAGAAGTAAATGTATATATGTATAAATGGAGTAAATGTAAACTACACATTTACTTCACCTTACCATCCCCAACCAAACACCGTATAACGTATTGAAATCGTACAATGAAAACGATCATTAGAGAGTATATTGAAGGCTCTTAATAGAACTGGGACAAACATGTAGCTGAATTCGCGTTAAGAATCAACACGCATACCAAAAAATGCTAAAAATCGTCAAGAAGAAATAGAGGCGTCATCTGAAGAAGATACAAAAGCGATTCACAAGTGGATCGAACGCATAAAGAAACTACAAGAATCGCGAGAAAACGCAAATGTAAACGCACGAAAGGTGCAAGTACGTCAGGTAAGATATTTCAATGCCCGACATAAAGATATTAAATTCTTCGTAGGCAAAAAGTCATGAAAAAGAATCATGTTCTATTATCAGCCGCAGCAGGAGTATCCTCGAACGTGGCGAAATACGCCATTGGTAAAGAAGATGCTGTAAAAGAAAAAGACGCAACCTCGTCCAAATAAACTCAAGAGTCAACGACAGAAGTTTCTGAAAATCATGCGAGCGATGCAACCAAATTGAACCGACCGAAAAAACGCGGAAAGTAAAAGAAATATCGAATCCTTACAAATCGTTGAGGTAGGGCAATAGGTACTGCGAAATCGAAAAATACGGCACCACAACTGGAAAGTAAAGTAGACAGCAAAAATACCACTCGTAAGCGTGGCAGATCAAAAAGTTCAAAGAATAAGCAAATTGCGCCCGCGATCGATAAATCCCTAGCCAAAATTCAGTGAAGTACCACTAGCCAACCCCGCAGCAGTCGAAATGGGGTGATACGTCCTAAGCCGTGATGGCTGACAACGAACAGATCGTTAAGTAGTTATTTTAATCATGAGGGAACACAGAAGACAATTCGATCTTTACAAAAGAATCGAACGTTTTAGTGTTTAGACACCTCCAGAGAACGGTGAAAGATGCCTCTACAGGAAACTGCTTGATTAGGATATAAAAAAAACACCTTTTACAAGGTAAAATGTTGGCAACTATAAGTTTTATACCCATCCTCACCATTTTGTATCTTAGTATTATAATTATGATTTCTCCTCTAAAAATTTATGCAATCCTTAAAGAAATTGTCTAATGAGTTTATCTGTATTTTGATCAATATACGCTAATGAATGTAGTGAAATTAGTTTTAAAAGTGTCAAGTGCTAAAAATCAGCACACGGACGAAAATCATTACTTACTCCAAGAAGAATCAATCTCACTATATCTTCAAGGTGAAGATCTGCTTTACGTTTCATGATTCTCTCAGATCTAATCTGAATGTTCAAAAACTAATCCAAATCATCATATGCAAAAAAATGAGCAAAATCATGCGAAATCTACTACACCTGCACTAAAATGCTTTAGATAATACTTTATGCACTTGGTCTTCAACAAGTTTTAGTAACTTCATTCGTAATAAGAGCAGTCGTTTTTGAGTTATTGTTGAAAAACCACATTTTGACCATTTCTTATTTTTAGTAATGAACAAAAAAAGTATTTGACAGCTGGAAAACTAAATTGTTTGTAATAAGCTGCTCCATTACAACAATATCCAGTTGAAAAATGTTTGGGACATGATACTAATTTTTGCAAAAACTGCTTCTACGCGAAAATATGTCAGATAATAATTCATGCATTTCAATATTTCAAGCAACTTTCAATCACAATGATTTTTTCATAGGTGCAGTAGTACAAACAGAGGAAGCATTTGCTAGGAGGAAAACCAAGTTATTTTCAATATGCGCTATAAATAGAACCATATCGAGTTGAAAAATCCAGGGTACACAATTAAAAAAACACAGAAGGTTGAAACGGCTGCAAGCCGTAAGATGAGAAAAAACTTGAGCACTCGCGCTCCGCGCAGAGTGTTTACTCGCATTAGCTGATCAATTAACCTAACCTGATAAGACATGGCGCGGCCGTTTTTAGACAGGACCGCGACAAGGAAGTGCCTTATAGTTTTGTCATCGAAAAATGTGTGAGAAGCGATATTTCATGCAATTTACGACCGATCGGGCTGAAATTTTGGAAGGAGTCTCCTCTCGCACAAACCTAAAAACTAATTTTTTGTTATCCCGATTGTCTACGTTTTTTAAAATGCGGGCACAATTTGAAAGACTTTAATCAATCAGGCTAAACATTTGTGTGCAAACTCCTCTCATAATTATAAGGTGCCAAATTTATTTTGGGGTTGATCCTGCACAAATGCGCAGAATGCCGTCACCTCCAAAAATCTTTAAAAACGGTTTTTTGGCTTTAACTCGAATTCTAAGCATTCTACAAAAAAGTGTTTAACAAAAAAGTTGTAGATTTTTTAATTGAAAAATACAACTTTTTTTCGTTGACATCAAATCATAAAAATGCTTATAACTCGAGTAAACAGCCCAAAATCGTTTTTTAAGAGCTAAAAATCCAATTATTGGCCATAAACCTTTGCAGCTTTACGTTTTACATGAAAATATTAAATATAAAAGTTGTAGATATTTTCAAAACACAACTTATTACTAAGGTTAATATATTTTGTAAATGCTTTGATGCAAAACAAAGCCCCAAAAACGATTTTTGATAGAAATAGTTTAATAATGATCTAGATGCGACGCGCCCACAGGCCCCAAGTTTTGTAGGGATATCTCCTTATCATTATAAGCTTATAGTTACATTCTGAACATCATCCCGTACATGTATATAAATAAGACAACATAAACGTAATTGTATAAACTCGCAATAAGCGCATGAAATTTGACAACAGATAATTGATATTTTTTCAATTAAATCAGCATTTACTTTGAAAATTTGAGTATATTGTACTGAACTAGAAAACCTAAACTTAATAATAATGAAAATTACTCAGATCGATGAAAGACTCTGAGAAGCCTGACACGTCCGTCTAAACTAAGACTATACTCTAAACAATCAATTTTATAAATTATGCCTTACTACTAAATCAAATCTTCGCTGGACTAATTAATAAAAATCTTCTATTTTGTTCCATGGAATCCTCTTGAAAATATTATCCCTTGCTGCAACTGCTTGCCATTATGTTCAATTTTTTTCACCTAAAAAAAAGGATAAAATTAAAATCAAAAAATAACCTCTGCAATGTAAATAATATTGTAAGTGAAACCATTTATGCACTAAATGCATGTTTGTACATACGTATAACCTGCATCTTAGAAACACTGCATCTGCAAAAATAAAAATTATATCAATCGCATGAAATGTATTTAATTTATATAGAACATATTCTACCTGAAAGTTACACACTAACGAAGTTCCAGTGTTATCGATGATCAGGCATGAGACCAGTGCCCTTAATTATACTGCTTCCCTCCAGCCAGAGTCTTGATGAAGCTTTTTTCCAACTCCAAGATTGCGATGCTTCAGATACCAACGTCAATAATATCTTTAGTTATACTCTAGTGCATGCAGTAGACTGCGATGCCAATGAATGCAGCATTGCTCGTACACCTAGACACACAGGAAAATATATTACAAAGTTTTCTCACAAATAATTATTGATAGATTGAGTCCACTGATCTTTTAGAATAACAACGTCAAAAAATGTTTTTCAGTCACATAGTTTATATCTACAAACAGAAAACTAGCATATATTAATAATATTCACAATAATATATTAATAATCACTGTTAAAACCTTATAAACCTATCTTGAGAGCCATATTAATGTGGTTAAAGTATCCAATAACATCAATCAATAATCCCAGCAAGCATGAATCCAGCTCCAAGATCATCTAGATATGGTTCAAGCAGCCTGCAACGCCAACTAGGATAGCCAGGAAGTTCAAATATAGCTCGAAGATTGTCTCCGGGTGGTTAGATCAGCCAGGAACACCATGCAGCATGACTAGATAACATTGAAATACTCAGAGACGCCTATCAGCATCACTACAGGGAGATTAAATCTAGCTCCATGGTCATCTTGATATCTTGATGTCCTTGAAATAGCCAGTAATGCCAGGTGCTACACTTCCCAGACAGTGCGAATCAGCTCCAGGATAGAGCATGCATGGTCCAATTGGCAGCGATAATTAGTAAATTATCACTGTCCTCTGACACCAATGCCACATAGCCACTAGTAGGAGACATCACAAATACAACACTGATTCAACTCTAAAAACATATCACACAATCACATAGTCACTGATTTCACTGCACATGACACAATAA
>JAZHPH010000194.1:0-38046 GCA_037356405.1 Nasonia oneida | reverse complement strand
AAGAGCTTGGTATGAATGTTTCAATAAATTCATTGAAAGTTTAAATTTTGTAAGAAACAATTATGATTACTGTTTATATGTAAATAATACAAGCAAAGATCCAATATATATACTAGTCTTTGTAGATGATCTCTTAATTTGTTGCAAAGATAAAATTAAAATAATCAAAGTAAAAGATAGTCTAATGAAAAGATTTGCAATTAAAGATATGGACAAAATAAGCCAATTCATTGGAATCGATATGGATTATAGTAATGATAGAACTAAAATGACCTTAAGTCAAACCAAATATATTGAATCTTTAGCTATAAAATACACTTTAGAAAATGCCAAACTGTATGACACTCCAATGGAGACTAACCTAAAATTAGAACAAGCTAGTAATATTGATGAAAATATAAAATACAGAAATTTGATTGGCGAATTATTATATATAAGTAGTAAGGCACAAGGCCAGACATTGCGTTTAGCGTAAATTACTTAAGTCGATACCAAAATTGCTACGACCAAACACATTATAAATATGCAATGCGAATTTTAAAGTATTTATATAAAACTAAAGATCTCAAATTAATGTACTGTGATAACGTAAATAGCGAAATATTAGATTGTATGGTAGATTCTGATTACGCAGGCGATAGTGTAGATAGAAAATCTACAACAGGTTTTGTAATTAGATTATTTGGTAACTTAATTTTTTGGAAAACACATAAACAAACAACGGTAACAAAATGTTCTACCTTTGCCGAGTACACTGCCATGTCAGAAGCAGTGACCGAGATACTATTCATAAAAAATCTATTAAGCGAATCATTCAATATCAACTTTGATAAACCGATTAATATTTACGAGGATAACTCAGGTGCAATTGCGATTGCAAAATACGGTAATTTTATAAAGAATTCGAAGCACATTGAAGTGCAATATCATTATATTAATGAGAATTATGAAAATGGCATTATTGATATTATAAAAATAGACTCTCAAATTAATTTAGCAGATATGTTAACAAAAGGTCTCGATAAGACAAAATTTATAAAAAATAGACAAGCATTAAACTTGGTATGAACTTAGCAAAATACATTGAACTTGGCAACATACCATGCAAGTGTATTATATATCTCATCAAGATTATAAACTTAAGGAGGCGTGTTGTAATATAGCAAGTATTATAATCTTGATTATAAGTACCAAAACGGTACTCGTCGCGTCATCTATTGGTTCGCGACGATTTCGTGCAGTCAGACGAGCTCATGCTACGCTGTATACTCTGTACTCGCTCTCTTGCCTGTTAGACTCCGATGTGAGCGGACGCATTCACCGAGGCTACTGCCGACTACTTACTTACAATATATCACATTATTATTTAAACCTCACAGTGTTAATTTATTTTTCCATTATTCCAACAAAAGGTATTCAGACTTACCTGGCTTGCTCGACTATTCGCTATCAGATGACGAAACAACGCTAACTGTCAGTAGTTCATGTATGTAGAGGACCACACCTCCTCCGTTCCTGTTTCTGTCTTGACTGTACAGTAAGTAGTCGCCCAGTGGATGTTATCTTGGCACCCAGACACGTTTCAATCACAGCTTTTACGTGGAATGGAGAGCAAGTGGACAAAAAAAGACTGATCAACTCGATGTGACCGTGAGAGAATTCGCGTTGAAATGACAGACTCTTAGACCTTGAGACAGATATACCTCAGAATCGGATGAAGACATGGCAGATAAGCTTAATGGTGGGTGTTGTGGAATGATGCGTGTGTCGAAGCTTCAGCGTTGATTGATGTTATTTGCGGGCGGAATCTGGGCTAAAAAAGTGCTCAGCTCAGCTCAGAGAGAGAGAGAGAGAGAGAGAGAGAGAGAGAGAGAGAGAGAGAGAATTTTCTCTAGCGCCGCAAAGATGTCCTTTGGGGACGTCTCAATAGATGTTACCTGTGCAGCGGATATCCATGCAGTAGATTAAGCCCTATAGCCAGCGAGCGACGGGGGTGCTGACTTATTTTTCTTGTTGAGCACGACTGGTTTAGGTGTGCCTTCAGCAGATGTTGTTGTTGTTGCTACTGCTGTCTTTGCCTTAGTCTGTGATGTTTCAGGCGTGCTGGTGGCGTATTCGTCTGCACAGGCAGCACATGCGAGAATGGCAACATTCTTCACCATTATGGATCTGTACGTAACTTATCCTGTATGAAATTGCTGGTCACACAACTCGTATGTCTTCAGTTTGCCTCTTGTCGTGTTTTCGCAGTGAGCACGTATGGTATGCGATTACACGTTTTTTCTCATTTTAGATGATCTTGTGTCTCCGTCGACAACTTAGTGGCAATCGGTAATGTAAAGAGTGTTAAAAGGTAGTCGTTAACGGTAAGTTACCGACAGAGACTTAATAATCTTGAAGCCAGACGGAGTGCTAGTCGAGTAGGTGAGAAGTGACCGACCTGAAAGCTTAATCGCTACTCTACCGCATTCTCCGAGTTTTCCTATACTCTACGCCATTACACATGTACGCATTTTGCTTACGATTTTATGCTAACACAACATCCTTCCCCGCAAACAAAAGGTGTAAATAACTAAAATACATTATATATCGAAAATTACATTGACAAAATATCGTAAACCTAGAAAAGTAAGAATGCACATATATATTTTTGCTTAAAATTAAAGAATGATACCAAGAACAATTAATATAAGTCTTATCTGAAAATGAGAAATATAAATATTACGTTAATAATTGTACATTAATCTTTTTGGTTTTATCGAAATTCTACCACTTCTAGTCACGATTTCTTTATCTTTCGGTTTTACAATAACAGTTTTCTCTTTATCGTTGCCTTTCGTGGCTTCATTTTTAAACTTTTTTATTACAATTTGTTCGTCGCATTTTTCTATTTCATTGGAACTTAATTCTAACGGATATATGCGCTGAATTGGGCGCGTTATTTCGTCAGTTGTTGTTATTAATCGTACTACACGGCCTTGTCCGTCTTTACTTGTAAAAATTTGTTTGACTTTAGCTAATGGCCAATCTAACCTTTTTGTGTTATCACTTCCTACAAGAACGATGTCTCCTACTTTTACTACTTTACAGCTTTTATTTTTTCGCTTTTGATGTGCTAATGCACCTAGATATTCGTTTCTGAAACTCTTTCGCAAATCTTGTTTTATTTTAAGACGGTACGCAAATCGCTTGTTAATATCTAATTTTTCTACTTTGTCTAAATCTATGACGCCAATCTCTTTTACTTCTTGCAAGAACATTGATGGAGATATGGGTATAGCCTCCTCATAGCCTTCTGAAATAAATGTTAAGGGACGCGCATTGATAACCGCTTCACAGTCAATAAGAGTGGTCATCATCTTCTCATAAATAAGAAATGCTTTTTTAAGAGTACACCGATGAGGCGCTCCCAGAACCCTCCCCACCAAGGAGCTGACGGCGGGTTAAAACGCCATTCAATCTGCTGCACGGCTAGTGTTTCCGCTAATTTTTTGTAATCAACTAATTTTAAGACATTATTTAACCCGACAAAATTGGTTCCATTGTCACTATAAATTACGCTCGGTCTACCTCTTCTCGCTATATGACGCCTCAAAGCCATTAAAAAGGATGCTACTGATAACGAGCTCACTAGTTCTAGATGCACAGCTCTATATACGGCGCAGGTGAAAGTGCAAATCCAAGCTTTTAATTGCCCTTTTAAATATATTGGCCCCGCAAAATCTACCCCTATTATCTCAAAAATCACTGCATCTCTTACGCGATTAAGCGGCAAAGGAGCTGCTGGAGCGATGCTGTTCTTCGCATCATGTCTGCGGCATTGTACACATTTATTTATAACTTCTCTTATTACTTTTCGGCCCCCTATCCAAAACTTCTCGCGCAGCGCATTGAGAGTGCCCACGACTCCTGCATGATTGAGCTCTATATGTTTTTCGCGAATAATTGACTCGACCATTCTGTCTTTACTAGGCAATATAATAGGACATCTAAAATTAAGCGAATCTTCCCGATAAGTTTCGTTTTTGTGCGAATAAGTCCCTGCTCGTCTCTAAAAGGTAAACAAAATTCGATAAGTTTATCGTCTAATTCTTTGAAATGCTTATCTTGAATTATTTTTAACAGTGAAGTCTCCGCGTTACGAAATTTGTTTGACGTCAAATAACCATAATTTCGAGCCTCCTTTTCAATTTTACAATTAATCAAAAATCTTTTAACACGAACTAAAACTCCCCTTAAAAATGTCCCTTATTTCTTTGACTCTATTTGCTACAAAAATACTCCCATTGTCTACTTTATTGAGCCACGTGACTACCGTTGACGAGTCGGTCCAAAAGTATACTTTGTCGCACTTTACGCTTACGGCTTTTAAAACATTATTAGTCAGTCTCGCGTCGATAGTCGCTGCTAACAATTCTAATCGCGGGATACTCGCGGATTTATTCGTTTCACTTTTAATGGCTGGAGCTACTCTAGTTTTCGCTTGTACGAAATGAACTTGAACATTAGGCCCTCCTTGAATTCTTAAAAAAATCACCGCTGCGTACGCGAGTTTGCTTGCATCGACAAATGTATGTAGGGAGATGTCCGTGCTCGAGTCTACGTCCCCTATCATGCAACGCGGTACTTCTATTTGACCTAAATTTTTTAGTTCTTCAACCCACTTTAAAAATCTCTCTTTAATATTTTCATTAACTTCCTCATCCCACGATACTTTAGCTGCCCATGCTTCCTGTAATAAAATTTTTGCGCCAAGCGAGACCAGACAAACAAAGCCGAGCGAGTCAAAAATGCGGTGAGCGACTGACAATATATTTCTTTTAGTTATTTTTTCAAACTCTAATTTTTCTAACGTCGCAACATGAGTAATAAAGCGTCTCGTTGCTTATCCCATAGTAAGCCAAGAACTCCGGTTTGAGTCCGCGAGTCGCCATCATCAGTGTACTCCCAACCGCGCAAATCAAACATACCTATCTCCATCACTGCCTTAGCATCGCATATTAAACTATTTAGATCGCTTACCTTATTTACGCTTGTCAAGCAGTTGTCTACATAAAAGCTGTGTCTAAGTTTTAAAACATTATCATAATCGGAATTTACTGCGCTTACAACATTCTCAATCGATTGCAAATAATTTTCCAAATGTAAATTAATAGTCGCGCCTAAAATGAAAGGACTACTTCAAACACCGAAAACTACTCTGCAGTGTCGATAAACAATTAAATTACCCTTAGCGTCGTACCATAAAAATCTTAAATAATCTCGCTCCGCCGGGTTCACACTAATTTGCAGAAAAGCTTTTTTAATATCTGCAATTACGCCTGTAGACCCTTCTCTAAAGCGCAATAAAATATCGATGACCTGCTCAATGAGGTGCGGACCTTTTCCTAGACATCTGTTGAGGGGTGGGACCCCGGCCGACGCATCGTAAATGGGCCTGGTTGTCGTCGTCGACCATTGCCGTGGTGCGCCTCCTCTTCAAGCGGGACGCATTCGATGATCCCTGCTCTCAGCCATTCTTGGAAAATGCCATCGTACTCTTCGTATTTGCTCGTTGCATGCAATTTGCGGACCATAGACTCTAATCTTTGAATTGCCATGCCCTTATTATCTCGCAGTTCGGGATGACACTCGAGCCATGGGAGCTTCACTTCATACCGACCCTCGGCATTTTTTATAATACTTTTTCTGAACGCTTTTATTACCTGCGAGTTGTGCTGTTCCTGCGTCTTATGCTCTATAGGGTCTCTAATCCCCAAAACGTCCAGAGACCATAGATCCTTAATGTCGGCGTCCTTAGCATACATAGAAACGACCGACATTGCCAAGTTTATGCGTCCTTGAATCACGAGAACTTTCCCCATAAGAGTCCACCCTAGGTGCGCCTCGATTGCCGTGAGGCCACTTTTTAACACGTGTATTCGCCCGGTGAACAATTTGCCCGCTACGTCAGCTCCGATCAGAAGGGCCACGGACTTCTCTTTGCTGCACACATCCGTTAAATTTACGTTGAAAGACTTCAATTCTTGCAGCCAGCTACCTTCGGTCACCGTGGGAACATCTGCACAAATAATATTCTGATGCAACGCTTGAAAATTGCACCAGTAATTGTTGTCCAAGCTGCCAACCCGCACCAAATATTTATTATACGTTGCAACCCTAGACTTATCTCCGCCAAAAAGCAAATGGACCATATTTTGTTGTTCAAGCGGCTCATAGTTCAATTTATTGGCCACATCATTCAATACATAGGAATTTTGCGAGCCAGTGTCAATCACAGCGCGCACAATGATTTCCGCCGCGTCGTTACGAATTTTTACTCTAAGCGTTTGCATAAACTTGGACGGTATCTTGTTCAATGACGCCAAACTACATTCCTCTTCAATACAGGGTGATTCAGAAACAATACAACATTTTTATATCATTGTAATCAGCGTGAAAAACTGAGTCTAATGGAATTCGTCCGGAAAATTTTCCTTCACTTTTCACTTTCCCAGCAAGGAAAAAAAAATCCCCCCACCACCGCGCCTGGCGGAGAAGCGCGTGAGGGGAAGTGAACGCGGTGGCCGCCGCGGCAACAAGCGAGGGAAGCCGTTGCTACGAAGATTAGCGACGGCTGCGGCGAGGTAAGTGGGAGCGGCGGTGATTATAAACCAACGCAACTAACATTGCCGCGACGACTTATGATCGGCTTGCGCTAAAACTTTTATTAAGAAAATTGTAAATATCGAACGTGCATGTAACACAGTACCATTCGAGATGCATGCTAATAATTTGCAGGTTATCAGTAGGCCGATGATTTAATAGCTGATATTTGAATATCGCTAATTATCTCCGGCTAACAATGATAATATCGAACTCTGTAACACAAGCATTTCTTCGGTAAAAAAGCAAAGTTAATGTTTCAGAGCTTTCAGAAAAATGGTCTCGTGCTCAGCTGATTTTCAGACAGTTGCGTACAGCTACGCCCGTCGAAAGCAGCAGCTTAAACATTTTCGTGCTCTACTGATTTTTAGACTATCCGAAATCGGCATACAGTCGCATAAAGCGTCGCCCGTCGCAAAGCAACTTGATTTTACAATAAATAAAACAGACAGATTTTGCCATACTTTCTGCGGGAGTTTCTGCCAGACTTTCTGCCAGACTTTCTACCAGACTTCCTGCCAGGCTTTCTGCCAGACTTTCTGTCAGGCTTTCTGCAAGGCTTTCTGCCAGACTTTCTGCCAGACTTTCTACCAGACTTCCTGCCAGGCTTTCTGCCAGACTTTCTGTGGGACTATCTGCCAGACTTTTTGCCAGACTTTCTGCGAGATTTTCTGCCAGGCTTTCTGCCAGACTTTCTGCGAGATTTTCTGCCAGACTTTCTGCCAGACTTTCTGCTAGACATTCTGCCAGACTTTCTGCCAGACTTTCTGCCAGACTTTCTGCCAGACTTTCTGCCAGACTTTCTGCCAGGCTTTCTGGTTTGAAGTGCTTTTGGAGAAGCAGCTCAAAAGTTCTTGTGCTCTACTGATTTTCAGACTATCCGAAATCGGCGAAAAGTAGCGTAAAGCTATCGCACGTCGAATGTCAACGATATTTTACAATAAATAAACGATTACCCGCCAGACAAGTTCTTTTGGAGTAGCAGCTCAAAAGTTCTCATGCTATACTGATGTTCAGACTAGCGGAAATTGGCGAAAAGTCTCCTATGGCCTCGCCCGTTAAAAGACAACCATATTTTTTATTAAAAAAGCGATTTTTGGCGAGATAAGTGCATTCGAGGCAATTCCGGACAGCGGGGAAGACGTTATATATATATATAATCTTAAAAGGAAAAACATTTTTTAACAATTCATACAATATATTTAAAACAAAAACATGAAGATAAAAATAAAAAAATTAAATTTAATTAGGCATTTTTCCTTGCCCTTCCCTCTCGTCGACAATGCTCAAAGGGCCCTCCTTCCTTTCTTGTGCATTCGTGAGCGCGCCTCAATATGTCGTGCGTAGCTCGCTGAACCATTTCTTCGGGAATGTTGTTCGCATACTCCCTAATGCGTTCCCGCAGCTCTTCAACATTCTTGGGTGCTCCGTTATGGTACACACTCTCTTTGCTGTTGCCCGAATAAAAATAATCCAACGGATTTAAATCCAGTGAACGAGCTGGCCAAGGAGTTGGTCCACCACGTCCAATCCAGCTGCCTGGGAAGAGGTTGTCTAGATGATTCCTGACATCAACAGCGAAATGTGCTGGCGCCCCATCATGCATGAATATGATGTGTTGCTGCTGTTCCGGTGTCAGGACTTCATCGAGCAACATTGGCAGATTCTCTCGCAAAAAGCGGAGGTAATTGTGCCCATCCAATCTGTCTGACAGCTCCCACGGTCCTACTACTCGATTTCCAATAAGTCCTGCCCACATATTGATGGAAAATTTGTGTTGGAAGCGATCTGAAAAAGATATTAAAATTTATTTTACGAAATTCGAACTTTTGGTCATAACATACGGGCATTCTGATAAGCATCTTTAAAGTTCTCATGCTCTGCTGATTTTCAGACTAGCCGACATCGGCGAAAAGTCGCGTATCGCCTCGCCCGTCGAAAGACAACTTTATTTTTTATTGAAAAAGATATCAGCGAGATAAAGGTATTCGAAGAAGCAGCTTAAAAGTTTTCGTGCACAGCTGAGTTGACTACCCCAAATCAGCCTAATGTCGCGTAACGCTTCGTCCGTCGAAAGGGCACTTTTTTTACAATAAATAAGCTATTTACAACGAGATAAGGGCATTCGGATAAGCATAATAAAAGTTCTCGTACTTGGCAGATTTTCAGACCATCGTAAATCGACGTAAAGTCGCGTAAAACGTTACCCGTTGAAAGTCAACTTTAGTTTTTCATAAATAATCAATGCACTACCAAATAAGAGCACGCGGAGCAGCAGCTAAAAAGTTCTCGTACTTGGCAGATTTTCAAACCATCGATAATCGGCCTAAAGTCTCGTATGGGCTCGCCCGTTAAATGAGAACAATATTTTTCATTAAAAAAGCGATTTATGGCTGTTGAGTGAATTCGGGGCTGCACGTGAAAAGTTCTCGTGCTCGAATGATTTACCGACTGTCGCAAATCGGTGTACAGTCGCGTATCGCCTCGCTCGTTAAAAGACAACCATGTTATTTTATAAAAAAGCGATGCACTTGGAGTTAAGTGCATTCGGGACTTGACTTCAAAAGTTCTCATACTCGCATGAATTTCCGACTATCACAACGCACAATTTTGACATTACAAAAATAGAAAGTCGATAAACTGTAACCCGCGCGAGTCAGCAGGTCTATTTCAATCGTTGTCGCTGTTAGTTAATTTCCCCCGAATCGCGTTGGGTTGGGTAAGCGCGAATAGCGCTCACGCTCGAAAGACGCACTATGTATTTTATAAAAACTAGACTTGGCGCAGTGCGCTGCGCGCACTGTAGTATACTATTAATGAAATATAAATGCTTGGTTGATATTTTTAATATTTGTTTTCTATCACGGAAATATATCAAACTTTACAATATATGATTCATTTCACAATTCGCGCTCATATAAATTTCAAAATTGCCACGGTTTTGTTGCCAACTTCCTTTTAAAATTGTAAGGTTATGTCTCAGCTCAGTTCGTGTCAACGTTCATGTTTCTTTTTGTAACAATAATAATATTTACAATAGAATATTATAAATACACAAATTATAATTTGATATGTATTATAGTATTATATTACATTTTTAATATTAGAATCAATTTCAGAAATCAAAAACAAATCAGAAAATTCTAACGATACTTTTGACGCATGCGCACTACATGAGCCAATCATATTGAGGCATTCTTGGTTTCACTTCATCCGGTCATGATTTTTTTATATAGGGATTCGAAAACTGTACTTTGAAATTATTTATTTTACCTTCTCTAGCCAAAAATGGATTTTGGTGTGCCCAATAATGCTCGTTGTGTGGATAGACCATTCCTGTACGTACGTAAGAACTCTCATCCGTCCATAAAATTTGGTCCAGGAAGTTGGGGTCCCTCTCATGCTCCTCTACGATCAAATGGCTGAATATCATCCTATTTTCACGATCACATTCCACTATAAAAAAGAGTTACAATGATATTAATTTTGAAGAACATATCTAAAAGTTCAATATCATTCACATAATTTTTTAATTACGTATTCCTCTTATCTCTCTTTTTTTTAGTTATAGTGATTACTGGACGTTGTGAAATTGTTGATATAACGATTCGATTATGTTTGAGAAATAAATTTCCGAATTGAATGGCGCCAAGATTTCAAATGTTTCAATATTCATTTAATATTTTAATTAATTAATTTATTTTATAATTGTTTTGAAATGTGTATTAAATAAGTATGTTATTATTTAAAACAGTTACGTTTTTAATTTTATAACCTCATAAATTGAATTGAATATAAATGTGAAATGTGCAAATGAGTAAATTGTATTATTGTCTAATTGTATTTTTGTAGAAACATTATAATAATTAAACAGTAATAAATGCAAACGCGGCGGAGCGTGCTTAGTACTTATCAATATTCGGGTGCTTTTCAAAATAATTAATACAGAGCACATAACCCTGGTAGAAAATTGAGCAGATTCTGGGCAGACTTTCTGGCATGTTAAAATAACACTTGTCTAAAACGTCTGAAAATACTCTGAAACGAATTTCTAACAATGTCTCATTTTCAAAAATTTTGAACAGAAATCTGCTCAATTTTCTACCAGGGAACACAATTTAGCCTGTGAAGCGCTCTGGATTTTAATAATAAAAGTACTCACTGATTTCGTGAATGCGTCGGGATTTATAAGGGTGTTGGCCATCCTCCTTCATCACACGTTGGCACGTTGAATATGATGTCTCGAGAAATCGAGCAGTTCGCCGTAAACTTGTTGTTGGGTCTTCCGCAAAACAGTCTAAAATGGCTTCATCGAACTCATCTCTCGCACCTCTTTGCCGACCTCCATCAGGATTTCTTACTTGAAAACTGCCCGTCTCAACTAGGCGTTGATGTAGTCGCGTAAATGTTTGTGCATCTGGATGTTGGCGATTAAAATAAAAATAATTGTTTAACCACTTCCAATATTTCACTTTCAAGCGGCGGCGCGAAACGAGCCCGTAGCCCAATCTGCTCCGTCGGAAAAATCAGCTGAGCAGGAAAACAAAGTACGAGCTGCTGCTTTTAAGCTGCTGCTCTGAGTGCTCTTGTCTAGCGGTACTTCGCTTATTTCTTGTAAAATATCGTTGACTTTCGAGGGGCGATAGCTTTACGCGAATGTTCGCCGATTTCGGATAGTCTGAAAATCAGTAGAGCATGAGTACTTTTGAGCTGCTACTCCAAAAGAACTTGTCTGGCGGTGAATCGTTTATTTATTGTAAAATATCGATGACTTTCGAAGGGCGTTAGCTTTATGCGACTTTTCGCCGATTTCGGATAGTCTGAAAATCAGTAGAGCATGAGCACTTTTGAGCTGCTACTCCAAAAGAACTTGTCTGGCCGTGAACCGTTTACTTATTGTAAAATACCGTTGACTTTCGAGGGGCGATAGCTTTACGCGAATTTTCGCCGATTTCGGATAGTCTGAAAATCAGTAGAGCATGAGAACTTTCAAGCTGCTTCTCCAAAAGAACATGTCTGGCGGTGAATCGTTTATTTATTGTAAAATATCGTTGGCTTTCGACGGGCGATAGCTTTACGCGACGTTTCGCCGATTAGGCAAAGTCTGAATATCAGTAGGGCACCAGAACTTTCAAGCTGCTTCTTCAAAAGAACTTGTCTGGCCGTGAATCGTTTGTTTATTGTAAAATATCGTTGACATTCGACGGGCGATATCTTTACGCGACTTTTCGCCGATTTCGGATAGTTTGAAAATCAGTAGAGCATGAGAACTTTTGAGCTGCTACTACAAAAAACTTGTCTGGCGGTGAATCGTTTGTTTATTGTAAAATATCGTTGACA
Organism: Nasonia oneida; assembly: GCA_037356405.1. Taxonomy (NCBI): domain Eukaryota; kingdom Metazoa; phylum Arthropoda; class Insecta; order Hymenoptera; family Pteromalidae; genus Nasonia; species Nasonia oneida. The sequence continues at coordinate 26,061 of JAZHPH010000194.1, read as the reverse complement.
TTCGACGGGCGATAGGTTTACGCGACTTTTCGCCAATTAGGCATAGTCTGAATATCAGTAGAGCACCAGAACTTTCAAGCTGCTTCTTTAAAAGAACTTGTCTGGCCGTGAATCGTTTATTTATTGTAAAATATCTTTGACTTTAGACGGGCGATAGCTTTACGCGACTTTTCGCCGTGTTCGGATAGTCTGAAAATCAGTAGAGCATGAGAACTTTTGAGCTGCTACTACAAAAGAATTTGTCTAGCGATGAATCGTTTATTTATTGTAAAATACCGTTGACATTCGACGGGCGATAGCTTTACGCGACTTTTCGCCGAATAGGCATAGTCTGAAAATCAGTAGAGCACCAGAACTTTTGAGCTGCTTCTCCAAAAGCACTTCAAAGCACAAAGTCCTGCACGAAGTCCCGGGGGAAGTCCCGTAGAAAATCCTGCAGAAAGTTTGGCAGAAAGCCTGGCAGAAAGCCTGGCAGAAAGCCTGGCAGAAGGTCTGGCAGAATGTTTGGCAGAAATTCTGGCAGAAAGTCTGGCAGAAATTCTGGCAGAAAATCTGGCAGAAAGTCTGGCAGAAAGTCTGGCAGAAATTCTGGCAGAAAATCTGGCAGAAAATCTCGCAGAAAGTCTGGCAGAAAGCCTGGTAGGAAGTCTGGCGGAATTGAATAATAATCTTAGAACGAGTGAAAGAACTCAGAGTGAGTTCCGACAAAAGGAAAGGGTTGAGTGAGTGAAGGGTTCTTTTTAATTAACACACACGATTTCGCGGTACACAAAAAGCACTTGCTTTGGCGTAAATACCCTCACGGTTTAGAGGGAAAAGCCTCAGCAAGTGTAAGCTTTATTGAAAATAAGGAAAGTGAAACTATACAAATAAAAGAAAGAGAACAGTGACTCTAAAAGAGAAAAAACTCAAGTGAAAGAACGCACGCAAACGCAAAGACGCGAGGTACCTTTTCCGCACGCAGAGAGAGCTTTCTTACCGCAAAGACGAACGCAAAAACCGCCGCTGAAGAGGGCGTTGAGCAGGCCCCGTCGTAGTCCGCCGCTGCTTCTGGTCCTGGAGGTCTGGAAGCCGGGCCTGGGGAGCGAAAGGATGGTCCGCAACCGTGCACCAAGCGCGTCCCGACGTCTCGGGGTGCCAGACGCTTGGCACGAGGGCAACAAGGGGTGTTGCCGCTATTCGCTCGCCCCGAAGGAGTCACGTACAACACGTGGACACCTTCGCCAACAAACCTTAAAACTATCGCCTCGAGGCACACTCACACACTCGCACAAATACACACGCGTACGACGCGATCGCGAATTTTCCGCTAAACACTACAAACACGGCGCAGAACGAGGTGAACAGTGATAGCTCTGAGAAGAACAAGTCACTGGCTCACCGTACAAAGAAAAAAAATCGAAAAGCGTAAGGAAGCCAAACGTGCGAAGCGCTAGGCAGTCCGAACAGGAATCCGCGCGCTTGCAAGCGGGGCCAGCGGCGCGCAACTCGACGCATGCTCTCAACGTCGCAAAGGAGAGCGCGCAGCGGCGCGAAATTCAAAAGCCTAAATTTACACCTACACTACTTGAACGAATAAAACGAACTGAACAGGAATGTCTGGCAGAAAGTCTGGCAGATAGTCCCGCAGAAAGTCCCGCCGAATGTATGGCAAAATCTGTCTGTTTTATTTATAGTAAAATCAAGTTGCTTTGCGACGGGTGACGCTTTATGCGACTTTACACCAATTTCCGCTAGTCTGAACATCAGTATAGCATGAGAACTTTTGAGCTGCTACTCCAAAAGAACTTGTCTGGCGGTTTATCGATTAGTTATTGTAAAATGTCGTTGACTTTCGACGGGCGTAGCTCTACGCGACTGTGCGCCGATTTCGGATAGTCTGAAAATCAGTAGAGCACGAAAATTTTTAAGCTGTTGCTTTCGACGGGCGTAGCTGTACGCTACTGTACGCCGATTTGCGACAGTCTGAAAATTAGCTGAGCACGACACCATTTTTCTGAAAGCTCTGAGACATTAACTTTGCTTTTTTACCGAAGAAATGCTTGTGTTACAGAGTTCGATATTATCATTGTTAGCCGGAGATAATTAGCGATATTCAAATATCAGCTATTGAATCATCGGCCTACTGATAACCTGCAAATTATTAGCATGCATCTCGAATGGTACTGTGTTACATACACGTTCGATATTTACAATTTTCTTAATAAAAGTTTTAGCGCAAGCCGATCATAAGTCGTCGCGGCAATGTTAGTTGCGTTGGTTTATAATCACCGCCACTCCCCCTTACCTCGCCGCAGCCGTCACCAATCTTCGTAGCAACGGCTTCCCTCGCTTGTTGCCGCGGCGGCCACCGCGCTCACTTCCCCTCACGCGCTTCTCCGCCAGGCGCGGTGGTGGGGGGATTTTTCTTTCCTTGCTGGGAAAGTGAAAAGTGAAGGAAAATTTTCCGGACCAATTCCATTAGACTCAGTTTTTCACGCTGATTACAATGGTATAAAAATGTTGTATTGTTTCTGAATCACCCTGTATTTACGGCGCTCACCTTATTTACAGTCTTTTCATTTTCCGAGCCCGTGCGTTTTTCCTCCGCAAAGCACATGACATCTACGTGTCAACTGTTACATTTGGAACACTTTACATTAACATGATACATTCTATAGTTATGCCCAAACCTCAGACAATTAAAACTAGCACGCTTCTGCTTTACAATGCTTGCTTCTCAGAAATCCACATATCTTTTGCCTCATAGCATTTAGCACTTTCGTGGTCGCCTTTCGCGACTCGCGACTTCTTTCCCCGCGGGCTGTCCTTTACTCTTTTTGGCGCGTTCTTTCGCACTGTCTTCTTTCAACGAGAAGCCTTGCACTGCCATCGAAATTCGCAACTCGTTCTGAACTTCGGACTCTAAAAATTTGATCAACTTCTCCAGGCGCATTTTAGATGCATCAGACGAGTTTCTCGCCGAGCTCACTTCACTAGCACCGCTTGACCAAGGGGAAGAGCATCGCCGCTCACTTGTCTGTTGTGATGCCGAGCGTCTCTAATGATCTCAAATACGACTCAATTTTATCGTATAAGCTTGCGAGCTCTATTTTCTTGCATCGCATTTTGCAGTACGAGTTGTAAAAGTTCACGCACGTATACCTTTATTTGTATATCGTCGCGGCCGAAACGTTTCGTTAAGCTTTCAATCACTTTACTATAATTATCACCAGTCGGCGGAAAACTTTTTACTATCTCCGCCGCTCGTGAGCCTGGTATCATGGCCTGTATCAAATACTGGATCTTGTCTTCATTATCCAAAGTAGTGCTCTCGTGAAGATCTTTTTGAATAAACTCCAGAATTGAAGCCAATCTCGTACGTTACCGTTGAATTTTGCCAACACTATCTTTGGGTAATGCTTCTTTTCTCTTGTTTCTACTGGAGCAGTATTTTCATTGAAACTCGCTCGATTTGGAGATACACTTTGCATCCTGCTGTTCCTGGCGGCAATTCGGCTATCAAACTTGAACTTTGCCGGTAGAAACTTACTCTTATACACGTCATTATCATCAAGATCCTTTTCAATAACGGCGTCTTCTGTCGCCTCGTCGCTCGTCAGTTCATCTATGAATTTGGTCGCAATACTTTCAAGTTCACTATGTTTATCTGCTACTAGACTATAGGCCACAGTTATCTCCGCGGTCCCTGTCGTTACATCGTCCAGCAATAGATTCAGTGAGTTCAGCGCCTTTGTGAACGCTGTTCTTAAACTTGACCTCTTTCTTTTCAACTGCTTCATTTTTCTTGATATAATATAGATATAAACGTTCACTAGTCACTAAAAGCACAACTGTTAACACTAAACCCAAGTCCTGTCACGGTTACCAGATGTTTTATCAATTGAATAAGACTCGGGAAAATAAGTTGTGCTATATATATTTCGGTTTATTATTCAAGACAAGAAAGAAGAACTTATACTTTTACATTCAGAGACATCAAGCGTTACATTTGCTCAAATCGATCGTCGATTTTACTCGCTTTGATGCTCGTTCAACACTGCCGATATTTTGGTTGTCGCACGCGGATGCGGCGTCGCTTTTCTTCCCACTACGCCCTTAGCCGTTACCTTATTTGCAGGTATAGACTAAGGTCCGAGTACCGATTGCTACAGACCCACGCCTGTCCGAAAAAGGCTCTATCATAAATGACCCTATTATAAAACGTGTCTCCGATGGCGATCGACGGATTTAATTTTTCCCGTAAGCTTAATCGTTACTCTATCGCTTTCTCCGAGTTTTCCTACATTTTGCTTACGATTTTATGCTAACACAACAAGAATACTTCTCCTTGAAATCTCGTATAAAACACGTGGCGTAGAGCGTCTTCTTGTTTCTCGAGGTTGATGCTTCAGCTATTGAGGATGAAAAGTAACTACCTGCTTCGGCGCAAGGCGTGAGCATGCTGAAAGAGACGTGCTCGACAAGATAAACTCGGTAACGCCTTTGCATATACGCAACGCTATTAACGAAGAAACCCAAGCAGCCGAAGTCTCTATAAGCCAGAGCGAGAGAGAGAGAGAGAGAGAGAGAGAGAGAGAGAGAGAGAGAGAGAGAGAGAAAGAGGTGAACGATATTGAGACTGATTCACTCACGATTTATGCCTATATATTCATTCAAATTACTAGTAACAATTCCGTAACAACACTCAGTACGACCCAGATTTCGTGAGAATGGCTTTGCGGTGTTGGTACGATGCTCGGATATTTAGGATACCGATTTATTCGAGAGATATTATCTGTAATTTAGCAATTTTGATAATTAAGTCGAATTTGATCTTGACTATAAGTTGTCTTGCTTTGATACGATTTTAGACCGATTGTCCCGAAGAATTCTATGTCACCTTCGTTTGGAAAAGTTCTGAGTCGTTCTGGACGACAAAATTCTAAGTTACTTGGTCGGAAATGATTCTAAGTGTACGCGATAGCATCTCGAAACATACTGACGTGAAGTGTGTACAAATTAAGATTACTAGGTGCGCAGATTCTATGCTGCGCCCTTTTATCGCGTATAGTCACATTTGCGATAAACAGGTGTGTAGGTGAGACGATAGCTTTTTTGACGGAGAGGTCTAATCAGAAGGCTCAATTCTTCTGTGCCGTCATGTTTAGGAGCTCGCTAACACACATACATAGGATCTAATCCCCTTCCTGGGAAATTTTCCTGCTTGTGCATCTTATATACTTATTATTCTCAGAAATTCGGCTTCTGTTGCTAGTCGCCTTTTTCTTCTTTGGCTGTTGTTTGTTGTTTTCGAGTCGTGCTGTGCTTTGCTTTAAGGCCGCTTGTTTGCACAGCTCCGAAATGCTGGTAGCTATTGCTTGACTTTTGCTTCGAGCTTATTATGATATCACGCTGGGGAATATTTGGAGCTTACGTCGTCATTTGAGTGCGTATATATGGCTATTCAATTTCTTGTAATTAGGCCACCTCTCCTCTTTGCTCATTAGGCGGACCTTAAAAGACATGGCTTTGGCCAGTCGTTCTTCCAGCTCGTAGTTGGAGCAGGGCGTTGCGCCTTTTCATGTACATGTGAGTCATCGTGCCATTGCGTTGGTGCGCAGCTTGTAGATGTGTGTGGGTGTTTTCTTTAGTCTATTGTGCTTGTTTTGTGATGCTATAATTTGGAAATTAGCGCTCTCTGTTATGATTTTGTTGTTAATTTTTTTAAATGGTTGTTTATTAGTTTCGATAAAATATCTGACTTCCGATTTCGTCGTCTCTCGTCGCCTTGCGTTTCTCGGAAATGTATAATCTATTCGTAGTGCATTCTATTGGCTCTTAAGTAATTCATCACACTCTTTAACTCTATGCCGTTCGGTTGCTTTATCTCTGCCATTGTAGTCGCCCGCTTCCTCTCTTCTAATGTATATAAATATTGACGTGCTTCTGTATCTCTTTCATTTAGTTCAAACTAAGCAGTTTGGTGCTTACATTTTTATTTAACACTAGTTGATGAAGAACTGTGAATTTAATACTATTCCTGATGAATGACGTCATTAAATTATGATGGGGTGAGCAAAGAAAATATTCAACTAATTGATTTAATTTATGACAAATTACGTAGAATAACTCAGATACAATTGTCCGTGGCACAAACGTATCCGCCGGGCGTTCAAGAGGTCTTATGCGTACCACAATAACAATGTCTTTGAAAAGAGTAAATCTTTAACATAAGTATGAGTTGAAATTATTGACTAAAGGGGTGACTCAAATGCAACGTAAAAAACAAAATAATTATGTAGCGATGACGTTATAAATAAAGAAAGAGGTGTATGATCGATGGCCTTGTAGACTCAAAGAGTGTTATGTGTACAAGTTCATTAATAAAGATTGTTAGGATGCAATATTTAACACACATGAAAAGCGTCCTAGAACAACCAACTGGGTACTAGCGTAATCTCCCCGGATAAGTCCAGTTTTTGATATCCTTAGGTGCGCGGGTTAATTAAATAATAAAAAACTTAGATCCTCACAGGGTTGATTCCTAGCTTTGTCTGAGCTGTCAGGTACTGGGTTTCTTCTGGCCCCGAAAGTCCTGCTGCGTAGAAACATCTGATAGGTGCTATTCGAGGTATAGTAAGTGCTATTGGAGGTGGAGAGCGTACTGACTCGGCGTAGTAAGCGAGTTGCTAGCATGTTATAAGGCTCGAAAGAGAAGCGTTCGACGAGATATACTCAGTAGCGCGTTTGCATTTACGCAATGCTAGTATTGAGTTAAATTATGCGTAGATGTGCCTGAAGATTGTCGAAAGGCAAGGATCTGTGTGAGATAGAGATAGAGCGCGCACCCAAAGCAAGGAAGTAGACGTGGCTACTTTGCAGAAGCGTGCACAGCCAAAAATGTAATCAGCGAGGCTGGAGTAATTACTCAGGCCCGTACCTAAAAAAAAATCAAAAAAGAGGTACCAGGCTCCAAGACTCCAAGCAGGCTTGTGCATAGCAGCTCTGGATCCCCCGTCACCACTCGTACAGGCGCCAGATATAGAAGTCGCAAGATTGGTAAAGCCAAACGGGCCATTTTTTTCAGTATTCTTTAGTCGAGTAACTCTTCTAGCATTCGTTTCTGGCCTTCGTGTAAATCTTGTAAACCAATCGATACTTGCATGGTCTGATCAGCATTGAAATCAGGAGCTTCGACTATGTGAATGACTTTATCCGAATTTTCGACCGTTAAAATTTTATTTCTCGGATTAAGTCAAGTGTCGAATGCAGTCACCAAGTCTATGCCTAAGTTGCTACCTTCTCTCAACTCGGGCACTGTCAGAGCTATTATTGTTCGAGTCTGAAAAAGGATAGATTGATCGCCCCTGTGACATGGAGGTAATGTCGTCGGCAATACGGGCGACCATTCCGTCACACGGCTCAATCTCTGCGTTGCAATCATCGGCTAATTAGACGGAGAAAGTTTTAATACAGGTCTGTGCCGCCCCCACATCATAGAGTGTTTTTACCGGAAATCCACCTATATTTACTTGTAACCACCAAGGACGATCGGACAGAACACCAGTGTTGCCTGTGGCTAAACAATGTGCGGCAACTTTCGACGTTGGGTCCGTACTCGATTTAATTAAGACCTCGAGTGGCTTTAAAGGGTTTAGTAGAGGTCTCTGTTTTTCCTTTTTTTCCGCACAATTATGGCAATCGTATTTGGTGTAGAATGGTAATTAGCAGATCCAAAACTTCCTTTTTTATCGCCCTTCTGCGTAGATTTCTTTTGTGGTTTATTTTTCGAATTCTGATCAGTTTTTGACGTAGTAATTAGTTTAGATAAAATGCGTTGTGCGTCTCCCTTTCTATTGTCTTTCTTTGGCGAATTATTCCAAAAGTTCTTTCCATTTGAGGTCGCGGGTTTTGATTTGGCTGATTCTACTTGTTTAGCTAATATCTGTTGTATCAGCTGCTTTAATTCAGGCTGATCATTGGCAATAAAACAGACGAGGTGAATTCGCACTTCTAAATATAAAACTGTTTTCATGTCTGGATCCAAAGCGTGGTAGAGAGAGGTGGATGCATTGAGATGCGTATGAGATCCATGGTCTCCTGCATCTCTTAATGAGTCAGCGAATGCTTGGCTCGAGAAGAGTCGTTACTCGGATCACCACGATAAGTGGAGGTGAGAAACTTGTAGATCCTTACGCTAACGCCATGCAACCATGCGTTTCGACATACAATATGTGAAAAACATGGGTGCCACCTTCAAACCATGTGCCAAAAAGTTACGGGTCCATTACTAATTGCCAAACATAGCCTTTATTGTGCTCTGGGTGATTTATCACCTAGGTGAGCAAATATTATTTTATCCAGCATTAATGGACAGCAGAGCCAGAGATGGCGAAATTAAAAAAAAAATGTAGAAAATGACTGTCCCTATCAAAAGTTGCTCGCAACTTAAACTAGGGGATAAAAATCTGGGCGCCTTTTGGCTAAATCGTACGTGCTGTGCTTTGGTATACTTAGTGCACTGTGTTTCGGTAGTTTTGGAAGAGTAAGAATAGTAAGGGATAGAAGGGGAGAAAGAGGGGAGAGAAAGGGAGGAATCAAATAATAAAAAGGCATAAGGGAATGAAGGGAAGAAAAAAGGGACGAGAGAGAAGAGGAGATAAATAAAGTGAGGTTAGGGCAAGTAAAAAAGGATAGAGATAGAGGGGAGAGTGGCAAAGCCGAAAACCATTAACTACAATAGTGACCAGATAGAAGAGATTGTAGGAACAAAGTGGAACGAAGAGGAACAGGAACAGGAATTTAAAACCCCGCGAGGATTTGAATTGGCGCGAGGAGAAGAGAGACGGGAAAACTACTGGGAAAGCACTCCTAAGGAGGAAAAAGTAAAAAGGGCGACAAGAGGAAGAGGGGGGCACAAAGGCAGTTAACCCGGACAGAGAAAAGAAAGAAAAGAAAGGGAAGCACACCGCAGGAAGGAAAAAAGGAGAAAAGAGAGAAGACAGAAGAGATAAGGAAGAAACGCTCGTTCGAGAGGAGTAATAGAACTGCGAGGACTCCAACAAAGCAGAGAAGAAAGCAGTAGAAAAGGGAGGAGAGAAGATGGATAGTCTGCAAAAGTCACTGGATGAGATTTTAAAGAAGATGGACGAAGAGAAGGAAGAGAGAAGGAGGGAAAGAGAAAAGTGGGAAAAGAGGTGGAAGGAGGCAGAGGAGAAGATGAATGAAAAGGTGGAAGAGGTAAGGCGGCTAATGGAAGACGAGAAAAGGGGAAGTATGGAACTGGATGAGAGAGTGAAGAGGGATGCGGAGAAGGAGAGAAGAAAAAGGGAAGACCTAGAAAGAAAAATGGAAGAAAGGGTAAAAGTGTTGGAGGAGAAGGCAGAAGGAGAGAAGACAGATAAGGCGGAAGCGGGAAGTAAAGGGAAAGAGAAGGAAAATGATAATAAACAACTGAAGGAGCTAGAATGGAGGATTGAGGAAGGAGAAAGAGAAAGGAAACATAACAATGTGGTAATAACAGAGCTCAGAGAGAATAGGTGGGACAAGGTGAAGATCGAAGGTTGGTTTGAAGAAAAGCTAGAAATTACGATGAAGGTAAAGAGGACATGGCTGATTAGAGGCAAGGCCACAAACAGAATCGGGGTAGAATGCGTAGACAGAGAAGAAAAGGAAAAGATAATGGAGACTAAGAATAAACTAAAGGGCACGGACGTGTTCATAGATCACGATACAACCTGGATAGAGAGGAGAAATAGAGAGAAGTTGAACGAGCTGCGAAAGAGTGGAGAAGCAAAGGGAAACAAGTTAAAGTAGGAAGAAACAAACTGACGGTGGGAGACGAGGAGTTTATATGGGATGAGAGAAAAGATCAGCTTTTTCGGAAAAGAGGAAGAAGGCAAGAATAAGGGAAAGAAGAAAGGCAGAGAAAAAGGGAAAGAAAAAGAAACTCTGAAAGTATTGAGCTGGAACGTGGCAGGACTTAAAGGGGTGGGCGAGAATGGATGGGGATTTCTACGGGAATTCGTAACTTTTGATAGGGACGGTTATTTTCTACATTTTTTTTCTTTTTAATTAAGGATCTTAGGCTCCGCTGTCCATTAATGTCGGAAAAAATAATGTTTGCTCGGCTAGGTAATAAATCACCCAGGGTGCAATAAAAACTATTTTCCGGCAATTAGTAATAAGCCTATATACCCTAAATAGGTGGCACCTATTTTTTGAATATTGCAAAAATTCGATTTTTCGACCGTAAAGTGTCCGACTTTTTGTAGAATTACTCATATACTACTAACTGTTGAAGTCATGGATCAAGGGTATTTATACTGTTTCAAACCCAACAGTTTGTAATCTCACTACACCAACCGTATTGCGCAATTCCATGGAAAACTTCTAAAATCAGCTGTTTTAATAGCACTGCTAATATGTTTTACACGTGAACTGCCAATAATACTCAATTACCTTGTTCATGGTTTAAAATGTAGAATTTGATAAAAGTGTTTAATTATTATTTACTAAAGACATAAAATGAAATTTTGTAGACCATGTCTGGATAGCACAAGCTGAGATTAGTGCGTTCGTGACCTGCAAAGGCAAGCACTGCACTTGTACAAGTTTAAGCAGCACACCAGCTCTTATTACCCATTGTATTTTCTGTAAAACACATTTTTACACGATTTGCGCAGTTATCATGATACAGCACTTTTTAGCTGGTCTGATAAAAAGCACTTCAAGCTCACTATTAAGACCAAAAAACCGGAAAAACCTAAAGGCGATACAAAAATACCATAAATATAATTGTGTTAATAAATTGTCATACATACCTGAAAGAATACTGTAAAATATATCACGGTTATAGTCGTTGTTACGAACATGGGTTGCAAAGGAACATGTTGAACATCTATTAAAAGAACAAGTGCAAACGCAACAGCGCCACGTAAACCACCGTAAGACATAACAAACTTTTCGACACTGTTAAGTTTATGAAGTCTAAACTGATTTGCTACAGCAGTCAATACTATTACTCCTAGAACAATCATAATAACATAGTCTACTTAATTTAAAACCATCATAATAAAAGTATTAATATCCAATTTATTTTTATTTTTTTAAAGATTTCTTTGTTAAAGTTTTTATGCTTGTCAAAATACGTCAAAAATATGTTGAAAACTGTACAAAAAAGTTTCAATCTTGTGTTTTAAGAAATATATCTCTACTGATAAAACTCACTTAAGAATCAAGTGAGATCTAAAGTGATTCTCAAGTAACAACCATGCTAAAATATTAAGTAATTCTTTAGTGACTCTCGAGTTATTCTCAAGGGATCCTCGAGTGCGACTATCAAGTATGATATTATTATGCAAATAATATTATTATTAATTCCGAACTCTTAGTAGACGTTGGTTTTGCTTGCCGATTACACATATTGATTATTATATCTTTGGATAATTGTCAATATCTGTATGCTTTGTTATTTCACTAGGGTTTTCTGATTCAAAATCTGATTAAATTTATTTTGATTGACACCGAACATGTGGTACACAAAAATAACGTGCACAAACGTATTATTCAACACAAAAGAATTCTGAACAGATATTTTTAACACTAGGATTCATTTTATTCCCCTGTAAACTCTACGCAAGTTTCAGTTACATTGTTGTAACAATAGTATAACAATAACTACAATTTTTCCGTGTAGGAAAATAAATTTGTACATGATATTTTTGCATACAGTATGTTTGATGTCTTTCGATACCAATAGCGTAAAATTTAATTAATCGCATACTCCGCTTGTAAAATTTCTTTAATGTACGATATAATATATTCTTTGGCACGTAGCTTTCTTCTACATTATGTATTCATTTAATGTCAAAATTATTTTTACTTGATACATAATTCTATAAAGTTTTTGTACATTTTTGTTTGATAGATAAAATTATTTCTAATCCATTATAATAGTGTTCATATCTCGGCTCTCAGCAAGAAAAAGCGAAAGGGAAAGGAAAACGAAAGGCGTTAATTCGAATAGTGTTCTCGAAAAGGGCCAGTTAATACATAGATTCTTAAAGCCGGAGAGCGCGCCGGAGTGGTTACGTGGCCGCTTCTGCAGGTGCCGAATAGATAGCAGTCGACTTTGAGACCGACTACGGTGGAGCTGCACTGATGTCAATAATTCGACCTTCCTCTCATTGTCAGTTCAAGGCATGGGTATTTGGCGCGCACGTTACTTGGCGGATTCGAGTCGCATCAGGTCCTAAAGTTCCGGGCACCGGAACACATTCTCCCCTTCAGAAAGGACGTTGATTTTGGAAGGTAGATGGATTGGTCGTGGCCACGTTGGTTAGCGTAGGATTACCTCGCGGGCCGCAACTTAGAGCCGCTGGTCGTCCTGATAGGTTTTATGTCTTGGGCTTCATCCAGAGTTGCAACTTCGCGCTATATTTTCCACCGCCGAACGTTGGGTTTACACCGCTGATCTTCCGATCGTTGCGTACCACCATGCTCTCTCTCTCTCTCTCTCCAGATCTTTCAGAAAGCCGTGGCGAGTGACTAAAAACACTCATTTATATAGTGAAATGTCATGAATTTTGGTCAATGATTTTTCAGGGTATATATGTAATGTTCCACCTTTATACTCTTAAATTATATATTTGTACATCCTGCGAACCGGCAACCGTGTGAGCACGCTTTAAAAACCCCGGAGCCGATCCACGCAGTGCCTTTTTGCGTAGTTTCTTACTCACTGACGGCTACAACTGATTCTAAGGTGGACCGGCGGTGTTTTCTAGTGTTAGTGTTTGGAGTGTGCTGAATCCGTCTAACACCTTGGGAGCGTGCTAAATCCGTCCCTTGGCATAGCATACACTGGAGAGCCCTTTGAATACAGATCAGTTCCACAGAGAGAAGTACAAACTAAGGTCTGTCGAGTGAAATCTCCGGCGTTAGCTAGAGCAGTTGACCATCCCTATTTTAAATTGCCATGTGAACGCGTGTAGATAATACAGTCAGCATCTGCCACGAAGGGTCATTAGAACCATCTAGAGTGCGTAGGATTATAATAATAGTAAGTTGTTAAGATAAATCATAGGTACTTTACAATTAATAAATAAATAAGACTAAACTTACTTAATACTACTGTAGAACGACAACATCCTAAGCTAAATATAGCGAAACTCCGTCAACTCTGTAAACTGAACGTCTGTAAAGTACTCTGGGCCAATAAAAACATAACAATCAATATAAATAAAACCCTTGTCGATTAAATTGATAATAATAACTAAACCTCAATCAAAACAAATAAATTCGAATCAGCTTCGCAATCACGACGTGCGGGTAAGAGTACTTTGCTTGTGGACTAATCATCAGCATCCGCAGGACACCGAAGTGTCACAAGCGGCTTGCCTGTAACGACCGTAGGCACTCACACGTCCGCAAAACGCAACCCCTTAAGGGGAAACAACACCTTTAAACCCTGAAATAAAGAATTATAAGTAAAAATCACAAAATTGAAGTTATTCATTTAAAATTTTTTAGAATAATATTTAGTATAAATACGTTTAACTTTACTGTGCTAAAACCTTCATTATCCCTGCTTGGCCCATTGTGGCACTCGGTACAAGGATTCGTAAATTTGTTTACTTTATTCAAATAAAAATCCCTCCATTCATACCAAAACTACAGGTGTACAAAGTATCCTCCTTGAATTTGAGGTTATCACCAAAAAGGAGAAAAAAAAGAACAGAAGAGGAAAAATGACGGGTGCTATATACATATAGGCACCCGTGCCAAGAACAAAAATGACACTAGAAAACCACAAGAGAGACCCAACAGGCCTGATGCACTTGTTATAAAAGCTGCTGAGGGAAATTCGTACGCTGATATTTTGAGAGAAATAAAAGCGGTTCTTAATTTGCTGGTGCTTGGTTACAACGTGATAAAAATACGCAAAACAGTGGCAGGAGATCTCCTTTTGAAGCTACGGCGCACAAAGGAAGTAAAAGCGCAGGAACTTTTACTTCCTTTGTGCCAAGAAGCGGTTAAAGTAGTGCTGATAAAAGAAGCTACAATCAAAAGGCTTCAGCATGAAGTGGGCTTTGAAATAAAAGACCTTGACACGCTAACCTTGAAACAGGATATTCTAGAAGCCCTAAGTAAAGAGTTTTTAAAAGAGAAGAAAGTAGTAGAGAAGTAGTAGAGAAGACGTCCGTAAAGACCCTTTGGAAAACCTATGGAGATACGCAGACCGCTCTCGCACAGCTGTCTGCGCAGATTGCCCAAAAAACGATCACATGGGAAAAGCTCAAAGTAGGTTATGTTATTTGCAAAATCAGAAGAATTAGTCAAGAGATGCGACCACCTAGATGCTATAAATGCCTGGGTTTTGGCCATATCGTAAAAAAGTGTATAGAGACGTACGACACAAGTAAATGCTGTTTTGCGCGGAACGGAAGAACATGCAGCGAAAAGTTGTACGAACGATTACGCATTAAAAGAACTAAAGAACCAACGAAAATGAAGATAGTGCAGTTAAATCTGAATCACTGTGAGACTGGACAATACGGGTAAAGCAGCGATCTGGGCATGTGGAAACGTTGTTTTCTGTGAAAAAATGAAGACACGCGAAGAAGGATTTATATGGGCTGAGGTAGCAGGTGTCATTGTTTACAGCTGCTACGCTTCACCTAATGCTCCGATTGAGCAGTTCGAGAAACTAATAGATCGGCTCATACAAGTCGCAGTAGGGAGAAAACCGGTACTAATTGCAGGCAACTTTAATGCGTGGGCTGTGGAGTGGAGCAGCATGAGGACTAACCACAAAGGTCGAGTACTCCTGGAAGCACTTGCTTTTCTATATTTGGCCCTAGTTAACCAATGATGCACCTACTAATTCTGAAGAGGAGATGCAGGGTCTATTGTCGACTTGACGTTCGTTAGCAGCAGCCTTATTGGCTTAGTTGATTCATGGACAGTAAGTAAGCACTACACACATAGTGATCACCAGGCAATAATAATGGAGGTAGAAATATCAAAACAGGGACCCAGCGCGAGTACTATGACCAATAGAGTTAGTTAAAAAAAGAAGGATCATTATAAGGAGATGTTCCTGTTAGCACTAGAAGAAATGAAACTGTCTAGAACAGCGAACAGCAAGGCAGAGCAGGTGACGGTAAACATCACCCTAGCATGTGATGCTGCCATACCTCGAATAGTGGCATACAGTAGACGACTACACGTATACTGGTGGGACAAGGAGATTGCAAGCGCGAGGAAGAAATACTATAAATCTGGTAAAGGCCAGAAAATAGTGGATGCCCGCGGACGAGGAATGAAGGACGCTTAAAGAAGTCTTAAGAAAAAAATCCGCGAAAACAAACGACGGTGCCTTAAGGAATTACAGGACGAGGTCGAACAAGAACCTTAGGGTCGACCGTATAAAATAATAATGATAGAGATTGAAGGAACCTACGTGCCACTACCAAAATGCCCGGAACTATTACACCGGATAGTGACGACACTGTTCTTCAGGCAACTGGAAGAGTCAAGTGTCATCGAAAGAGGTGTGAATGAAGAGGCTATCCTACTGATCACGATTAAGGAATCGTTAGCCACCTGCAGAAGGGTAGAAAACAACAAGGCCCCAGGGCCGGATGGCATTCCAAATACTGCATTAAAGCATCCCATTCACGCTCATCCAGAGGTCTTCGTTGACTTCTACAATACATGTCTAAAAGAGAGAACGTTCCCCACGAACTGGAAGAAACAGCGACTAGTGCTTCTGCCAAAAGAAAAGAAACTACTCTAGGAGTCCTCATCATACAGATCGCTCTACAAGCTGGATACCCCAGGCAAGATCCTGGAAAGCATTATCTGCATCAGAATGAATTATTTTATAAAAGGAAATAGTGGATTAGCAACACACCAAAATGGCTTCCGAAAGAATAGTTCAACCCTAGACGCAGTTAGTCTAGTGATTGACCCTGCACAAATAGCGATAGAGGAAAAAAGATGGAAGAAAGGAAAAAAGAAGTTTTGCGACATAGTTACATTAGACGTCAAAAATGCATTTAATTCAGCCAGATGGAGTGAGATACACAAGGCACTCCAAAAGCAGGATGTGCCTTCAAATATAAGAAGGATGATGTCTGACTACTTAAACGACAGAATCTTATTATATGACACTAAGGACGATACTAAGACCTATGAAGTTACAGGAGGCGTCCTCCAAGGGTCAGTACTTGGCCCACCGACTTGAAACATCATGTACGACGGGGTACTAAAGTTACAATTACCTGAAGGAGCGAAAGTCGTGGGATTTACTGACGACATAGCAGTAATGGTATTATTAAAACATAAAGAAGAGGTGACAGACATAGCTAAAGAGTTAACCTGTATAATATACGAATGGCTAACAGAGACGTGTCTAGAACTAGCCAGTCACAAAACGGAAGTTATTTTTATTTTCAGTAGGAAGAAAATGGAGGAAATCACACTGACGGTGGATAAACATGAGATCGTTTCTCAACCAACCATCAAATACTTGTGCATCACCACCGATGCAAGACTAAGTTTTAAACATCATCTGAAAATAGACAGTGCTAAAGCAGTAAAAATTGCCGCTGCTCTATCACGATTGATGCCAAATATAGGAGGGCTAACTCAGAAGCAAAGATTACTCTTAGCCAGTGTAACCACATCGATTATGTTATACTGAGCCCCAATATGGGCAGATGCGATGCGAGTGAAATCGTATGGTCGAAAGTTTACTACCGTGTATAGGAGAAGTGCACTAAGAGTGAAGTCTGCTTACCGTACGTTATCGAACGATGCTGTCTGCATTATAGCAGGCGTACAGCCCATTGACCTTTCAGCATTCGAAAAAAGGACGTATTCGAAGCTAGGAGACGATCGAATGACAAAAGCCAGAAGGAGATCTGGGATGTCGCAAAAAAGTAGTCGATGGCTGAATAGCAAACAAGACGAGACGCTAGTGGCAAGGGACAATGGACTCATCTCCTTACACCAAGGATAGAAGACTGATTTGGAAGAAGACATGGGAAAGTTATCTACTACCTCACGAAGTTTTTGACCGGGCACGGATATTTTCGGGCGTCGCTGCATCGGTTTAAACAAAACAACCGTCCGAACTGCCCAGTATGTTCGGATGTGACAGAAGATGTTGAGCACGTCTTTTGCGAGTGCTTACGATATCATCCGAAGCGAGAAGAACTTGAGAGTTATCTTCAGATTAGAGTAACCCTAAGTCAATTATGACGGCCATACTGATTCCAACGGATGGATAGTACGCAGTCAGCAACTATGCAGCAAACATTCTCAAGAAAGTCAGAAGAGACGAAGAAGACAGAAGGAGACGAAGATGTTGAGTATGTACGTGTGTGTGTGCGACGCAGAAAATGAAGAATGATTATAGTAATGATGACCACATTAACCAGAATCAGGCGAAAGCCTTTCGCCCCCCCCCCCCCCCCCCTGCAAAGCATTGCTTGACGGTGGTACTGCGAGGTTCAGGGGCATAGAAGATGGAGTCAGGCACCGTTACCCAGGGTTAATAAATGCAAAGAAGGCGTTCCTTTTTACAACTGGATCTTTTTTCACCTGGCCGTAAGAGGGACGTGTTTATTCGGAAAGAATCTGACACATGGCTGACATTGGTGATAGGGCTGTTTTGACGACCCCATAAACAAGGTCATGCTATGGTCTTTCTAAGATTTTCCCTAATACCTCTTCTTCGAAAGAGAATCGAAAAAAACACATTCGCGCAGGTATGCTGATACCCCGTATGTGGCGCGTTCCCTGGGTGGCGGATAGGGAAACGCTTATCGGTGCGTTGAGGTCTCCTTAACCGGCCGAAAGGTTCAGCAGAAATAAAATATGCTCCGCGGACCAATCAGGCTAGGGGTAGAAACACAGAAAATAAATCAAACATGGATATTGAGCTAATAACATTACTACCCCAAGAGGTTAGTCATCTGATCCCTGATGCACGTTAAGATGCAGGTCATATGGAAATTGAGGTTTATGCAGACAGAGATATAAGAGCTGTTTGTGTAACACAAAATAATGCGTACTTGGAGCGCCTTGGCAGTATAATCGAAGAATCGATGGACTATGTCAAGGACAGGCCAATGTGCACAAACAAATTAAAGATCTTGTCCGAATTATAAGAGCAAGCTATAGAAATCTCTGCATGGCAGATGATAACTTACAGCAATGCCAACGCTCGGGAACTCATTCGAGCCTGAGAAGCAACGATGCCGAGGAGGGCTCATAATAATAGACGACCGCCAGTATACTGGTGGGATAAAGAAATCGACGCTGTCCGCAGCGAGTGTCATTGAACTAGAAAACGGGAACAGCTGGCCAGAAAGAAATACTACAAGACTGGTCAAGGTCAAGAAGTAGTAGACGCACGAAATAAAGAAATGAAGGATGTAAAAAAATACTCAAGAAAAAAATCCGAGAAAGTAAACGACGGTGCCTTAAATAGTTTCAGGACGAGATTGAGCTGGATCCTTCGGGGCGACTATACGAAGTAGTGATGAAGAATATAAAGAGAGGTTATATTATCCCTCCTAAAAGTACGGAAATGCAGGACCGTATTGTGACTACGCTGTTTCCCCTTCAACTGGAAGTAACAACTATCCCCGAAGCGGGGGCAAATGACGAAATCATTATAACAATCACTACAGAGAAATTACTAGCTGCATGCAAAAGAATTTTTTTGCCTTAGGTAATTTATTACCTGGCCGAGAAAACATTTTTTTTTCCGACATTACTGAACAGCTTAGCCCAAGATCTTTAATTGAAAAAAAAATTTGATCTACTTGAAGTAGGGTGAAATTATTCAAAAATGCGTTCAAAAGGAGAATTTTCGGTTTTTTGTCAGATTTTCTCATTACAGACGATTAAAAATAGGGTACGACGACTACGAATAATTTAAAATAGGGTAAAAATCGTCTAAAGTAAGAAAATCCGACGAAAAACCGAAAATTCTCGTTTCTAACGCATTTTTAAAGAATTTCACCCTACTTCAAATAGCTCGCATTTTTGACAGGGACGGTAATTTTCCGCAATTTATTTTTAAATTCAAGATCTCAGGCTAAGCTGTTCAGTAATGCCGGAAAAAATAATGTTCGCTCGGCCAGGTAATAATTTACCCTGGGCGCGATAAAGGCTATTTTTTGGAAACTATTTAGTATTGTGGCTTATTATATTTGTTATAATTTTATTGCTTTGTAAAAAAATTGCAATATAACTTTATAAAATCATGTGTAGTTATACGCACGTAACCCATTTATTAATTTGAGCCCTATTTTTTGTAACAATTAATTATCTCGAGCAAAACACGGCGCGCGCGCGAAACGCTTACACATGTGACTACACAGTGACTAGCGTTCACTGGAAAAATCGGTGAATGCCTCTCGACATTTGAGTAACGTTCACGTCATATACGTGTGTACGCGATCACCTACAGACTCGCCGTATTCACACGTTAAAACAGTGGCGACACCAGATATTCAACGGTACAACTTTCAATCACCGAATATCCCGCGTAAAAAGTCTCTTCGTGAAGAATTCCACGCGGCGGCGACAAGATGGTACGGCCCAAACAGGCGTTTCCAGCAACGCCTGGCTTCAGACGCAGAAAGGAGATATCAGGGCGCGCACGAGCCCGTGCGCGACTTTATCACGTGCCTCAGAGGCATGATGAAGGAGATGATGCCCCAACCAAGCCTAGAGCAGCAGTTAGATTTACTTCACAAGAATTTAAGACCAGAAATACAAAGGCTACCCCCAGAATGGACTGCTACGATTGGAACAGTGTTCAAGAAATAGCCGACGAAGCAGAAATCATGCTGGCGAGCGTACTAGAATACCGCGTGTCGCCACCGCCAGAACAAATCCTACTGGCGTCACTGGCGTACGTCTCGCCAACGAAACGAAAACAACCTTGCACCGCAGCTACGAAGGTGGCAGCCGTTAAGCTGCCAAACGCAAACGACAGTAATGCGCAAATGGAAGAATTGTTCGCAAAAATGCTAGATGAAAGACTGGAGAAGTTTGAAAAAAAGATTCGAGCAGATGACGCACGCAAGAAGAAAGAAGAAGACAATAAGCGAGAAAACCAGCACAGAAGCAGACAAGCAGGAAAACCCAAGGACGAGACGGTCTGCTACAGGTGCCAAAAGACCGGACACTTCAAAAGAGATTGCCCGGACTCCCAGAAGATCGCGGAGGCAGTCACTCTTTACGCGAAAAACTTCAAGAGTGACAAAGGGAAGTGCACGCTCCGGAGAAGCAGACGCAGCCGATCAGCACACAGTGGGGCCAAATGGAAAAAAAATAGACAAAAATCTGCTTCACTTCTGGTTGCGACCAAAATAACTTCTACTGCGGTCGAAATGTTCGTTTTTAAGTATATTTTATGGATATTTTTCCCTTGCAGTGAATCCTATTGATTTGAAAAAGTTTTACAGACGCTGAAAATCGTTAGAATTTTATCAATTTTACCGAATTCGCAGACAAATGAACTAAAACGCGCTTCGAGCGTGGTTGTGACCAAAATAACATCAACCGCGGTGAAAATGTTCGTTTTAAATTATGTTTTATGGATTTTTTGAAAAAGGTGCCCAAGATGGGAAGAATGTTATACATTTTTCACAATTATTAAAATTCTTAAATCGGCGACAACTTTTGACAGGAACATCCAATTCCAACAATTTTTATTTTGCAACAAAGCTCTCAGCTTATACTTTAGTTTTTTTTCTATTCTGATATTCAACTTATTATGGGTCAGATTAAATGTAAACTAAAAATAATTGTTGTCCGTAATACTTATCTATATTAAATGATAATGAAAAAAATCTTTGTTTTAAAAATTCTTATAAAATGCAAAATTTATGTGATTGGAAGGTATGTATCGAATTATTATCGAATTTATATTATTTACAAAAGAACGACGCATTATTATATATGCACGTATGAATATATTCCCTAGATACTTTCCGTACCAGTATACCAGCATATTAAATTAGTTTTATTTATTATTGCATAGGGGCGAATGGGGCCAATTGGTACAGGGGCAATTTCGTATTTTACAATTTTCACCTATTTGCGTGTCATTTACCTTACGCTTCTATGCTGTATTCAAACCATAGGTAAAAATAAACTTTTCTACCCATATTTCATTAAATAATACGCCAATTTGAATTTCTAACAGAAACTTGGTGATTTTTGAGTCTCATTCTCTAACTTTGGGGTTAAATCGTGTGCATACGTTGCGGTTTCGCGGATAAGGATATCTTCGTAGTACTCTTCAAAATAAAAATTTTGACGCCCGATAGACCCCAAAAATTTAGTTTAATGTTAAATGCCAACAGTCGTATGATTTTTACTTGCCTGAGGCCAATTCGTAAAGTCATGCTGGGGTAAATTCGTAATTCGCGTATTCTATAATGTTGTTTCAGATATTTTTATTTTGAAGAAAAACTATTTTCCTACGTTTATAGTGTGAAAAATAGCTGTAATTAAAAAAAAATCATTAAAGGTTGTTTAGGTAAAAAGTTGTCTAAAAAGAGAAAAATCATGAACGAAAAATGAAAAGTTTCCCCCTATTTGTAATTTGATTTCCTCCTATTATTCCCTGATTTTTTTTTTATTTTACAGTCTTAGACAACTTTTCACTTAAGTAACCACTATTAACAATTTTTTTTTAATTGAAGCTCTTTCCCCGTACTTGAATCCTATAGATATAGATAAATGGCCCTATCCCCCCCTACTGCTTTCCACTAATACATTAAAACTAGATAACAATAAATAAAATAGAAAATACTTTTATTATACTTAATGTTCTTGCGTATTTTTAATTTTTGAATATTATATCGAATATTATAATTTATTTTGACATACAGCTTTTCACTAATTTATCAAAACTTGACAAAAATTAATAAAATGGAGAATACATTTATTATACTTAATGTTTTTGTGTATTTTTAATTTTTTAATTTTATCCCAAATGGAAATAATAATCGTACATTTGCAATACATTTCAGTACGTAACTGTTACAATGCTGTACATTCGCGTACGTTTTGAGTGGAATCCGGACATTTTTTACACAATTGTACAGAAACGTACGCGAATGTACGTAGATATATGTCGTTGTACAGTATCGTGCCGAATCCTACATTTCAAGTACATTTACAAAAAATAATTCAGATCAGCATGTACGGCAAAATATGCAAACGTACGCGAACGTACGCGAATGTAAGTGAACGAACGCGACCGTACGTAGATGTAGGTAAATGTATATTATTAAAAAATTATACGGTAAACCGTACATGTATTATAATATTCACTTATTATTACATTTAAACGATACAGTTGAAAACTGGCTAATATTTGAATTTAAAAATAAAAAAAGATTGTTACTAAAAAAAAAATGTAATAAACGTATTGCGCAGCAAATTGATTATGGACTAATGGTATATCAGCAATTACCATTACTTTATCCAAAACATTATATTTCAGACAATACAAGAAGTAAGTAAATAAGTAACAATATATGTAATAATAATCGACTAAATGAGTATGAAAAAATTGGAAATTGTTATTGATTAGGACATGGCCCTACTGAAAAAAGCAGATGACAATCAACTGATTATTAGTTAATAATCAGCTGATAATCTGCTGGTAATCATGCAAAAACGTCAGCTGATTATCAGGTGATATCAGCTAATTATTTTTATTTAAGCTGATAGTTACAAATATGCGTTTATATGAGATAAAATGCTAATGATAATTAGCTGATTATCAGGTGATAATAATCAACAAATTTTCAACCTTTAGTATATTTTTTCGGAGTTGTTTTAAATTAATAAAATTTATAAAATTCATATAATGAAGGCCAATACGGTTTTTCCATCAAGATGATAACACCAAAACACTGGCTGTGAGCTACAAAATGTTTATTTTTTAATAATTTGAGTTAAACAAAAAAATTTTCAAATATTATAAGTTTTCTTAACAAAGCAATGCTTACTAAATATGTAGACTAACTTAAGATATAATTATTAAATAAATGAATATTTTTTATAACACATTTATTATGAATAAAATATCTCCCGCGAGTCATTAAAAATTCTCTTGTGTACATCTATATAAAAAATCAGAAAATTAATTTCAGAAGTCAATTGTGTACGAACATGTATAATTAAGTAGGTTCGCGTACATTCGCGTTCATTCGCGTACGTTCACGTACGTTTGCGTACGTTCACATATACGTTCACGTACGTTAACGTACGTTCGCGTACGCTTACCTACGCTTATGCACAAGCGAGTATCTTTTAGAACCGTAAAATTTTAGGTATAAAAATTGTTTTATCTCTGATAATGTATAAAGCAGTACATATTCGTATAAATGAGTATATTCGAGCAATTTTTCGTACGGTCACGTACGTTGGAATACGTTGGCGTACGTTTGCGTACGTTCATGCACAATTGCGTACGTTTGCGTACGATTACGTATAATGCTGTATTAAATGTCCGAATTCCACCCAAAACGTACATAAATGTAAAACTGCGAGATGAACTGAGAACAGTGAGTCTCATCTCTAAAAACATCTGATTTCGATTGTTTTCATCAAACATATATTTCACGGGGAATGTTAAAATATTTATTGAAAAATCGAAACTCAGTCGTGTGACGTATAAACACATATCTAACTGATGGTATAAGAATCTATAATCCGAAAAATCCGACTGTTTTATTTATTCGAACCGTTTGCTTCAACTACCTTATGCACGACTGACCAATACGCCAGCGCCGAAATCCCAACACTTTTTCGATAAAATAGCTGCCTATTTATCGAGGGCTTTTTGAAATTCTATAAAAGTTAAAAATTCTTCAAGCGCTTAATTCGAATTGTTACTACTTATTATTGACAGATGATTAATTAACATAAGCTACAATTATAACATAGCAACAATAAAAATGTTCAAAATTTGTCCTTATCCTGCCCGAAACATCGATAATAAGATTTCATCTCGGTTTGAATCTCACGCTTTTTAATTATAATAACATATATTCGCCCAAGATCTTGCTTTCTGGATGAGATCCAGCCTCATTAAATCTTTATGAATAAATTTATAATAAGTAGAATTAAGATCTCTAAAAAAATTAACTTTTAAAAAGGTAAAAGGTTAGGCGAGTTTGATATATTCCGCAACGAAATCACAGATAGAAAAGAACTGAGATCAATTAAACAAAGTCAAGTTTATTATATTTAATCGTAATAAAGCGAGGAACAACTCTCAAGATAATTACTACGTAACTTGCCATGCCCGTTTCATTGTACTTATGGTGTTTGTATGAGATCTAATACATAAAAAGAAAATTTTAGTTGTTCACCAATAAATAAAATGAAACGGGCATGGCAAGTTACGTAGTAATTATCTTGAGAGTTGTTCCTCGCTTTATTACGACTAAATATGATAAACTTAACTTTGTTTGATTGATCTCAGTTCTTTTCTAGCTGTGATTTGCTTGCGGAATATTGTAACAGGGTGCGAAATCGGGTAGATTCGTGCATCGTTGAAATGCGACGTTGCGCAAGCGCGAGGCAAGATTCGGGGCTTCGCGTATGAGTCGCGGTCCGTCGGGCAGACAGATAGCTTCCAGCCAGAATAGCGAACGCGTCTGTTCTCGGGTGTGAGATCGCGAGTAGAAGACGTCCAAGCTATTTCCTGCTGCGAGAAGCAAGGATGACCCGGCCTGTCAATCAGCGGCCGAACGGGAGGACGTCAGCTCCAGCGAGTGTGTCAGTAACACTACCGGCGCAGAGTGTGTGTAAGTGTGTGGTGTGCGCCTACCAAGAACAGCGACTGCGAGTAAGTAGGGCTAAGCCCTTTTTCTGTATCGCGTCAGCAGTAGCAGCGGCTACAGCTTTGCGACTTGGTGTAGCGGCACAAAGTAGCGGCCTTCTCGTTCGCGCGCGTATGCTTCGCGGGATATTCTCCGCGCCGAGTCAATATTGATGTGACTTGGCGCACATATGTATAGAGAAAATATTGGCCGCACAATATATCATTATTTTGTTTTACTTTAATCGAGACCAGTTTCATTTTCCCGAATTGTTCTCTCCCGTTCCCTACGTCATCATCACGAATACAGCCGCCTTTGCGGGCGTTGCTACAAGCGGTTGGAACGCAAAACTAAGAAGCCGGCTTCGCACAGGAGAGTGCAGAGAGATAGCACACAAGCGAACACGACGTTCGCGAAGCAGCTCTCGCAGCGAGCTGCGTTGCAACGCGAATAAATTACGGATTTTGAGACAGTTCTCCGTCGCATCGAGGGATTGTAATCCGGTCAAGCATTGCCGAGTTTTCCTTGAAATCGTTTCCCGTTACAATATATCAAACTCGCCTAACCTTTTACTTTTATAAAAGTTAATTTTTTTTCAAAGATTTCAATCCTTTTTGGTAAATTTTTTTGAGTATTTCATATTCGACGTCGTAGAAATAAAATACAAGCATCTTTAGCATCATTTGACCACAGCTTTATTGTAACATTATCACTAACAAGAAATCACTGATTGTTCTGATATATAATACCCTTAAATTATTTCTACACCTAGCCATCGAAAACCACGGTGCGAACTACCCAGACCTTGTCAGCGGCTACCCTGTACACCTAGACGCCGTCCTCGATGATTTATTTACCTAAACACCAAAAACCATAGAGCGCACCACCTAGACGTCGTCATCGGCCACCCTGTACACCTAGACACCGTACTTGAATGATTTTTATACCAAGACATCGAAAACACCCTGAACCTTGTCATTGGCTACCCTGGCAAGCTAGTTACTGTTACTGCTTCGGAACGCAGAGTATGAACCGGCGGATGAGGGTAACAATTTTGAAAAATAAATATTTAAAAGGCAAAAAGTAAGAATTGAATTATAACGAAAGGTAAAATTTTAAGTTGTAGAATATTGGAAAGGTATAATTTTGAAAACCTAAATTTGGAAATTCCTAAAAATATCGCTTTTGCAATATTTTAACT
>JAZHPH010000193.1:192895-238404 GCA_037356405.1 Nasonia oneida | reverse complement strand
TCTATGTATTCACGCATATCACAAGTCGTAATCTGCAGATTTGGTTCGGATGAAAGGAATGCTTGTGAACGGCCGTGCACAGACACATAAAGACACGTGACTGCCCGTTTGAGACGCGGCAATTTTTGAAAAGCCAGCGCACGCTCATCCGTCTAGCGTAAGTCTGCCTGTGTGCTGCGCTGCTTGCAGACACTGCATAGGTGGGGCTGCTGATGTATGAGCGCATTTAGCAAACAATTAATTTACTGAAATTAATCATAACCAAGGAAAGATTCAACTATAAGAAAATGACGCGATATGTGTGAACGCTCATTTACACATCTAGTGTAAGTCTGCCTGCGTGCTGCGCTGCTTGCAGACACCGCGTAGGTGGGACTGCTGGTGTGTAGATGAACTCTGCAACGAACCAATGATTAAATTAATTAAATGACCTTCCTGTGCAAACGCATATGCAAAATATCGAATAGATAGTTTAAGTAATACTACGTAATTCGAAGTAATACTGATTACAAAATATTTCAACAGATCCGAGTACAAGTGAAAACTGGGAAGATATACGAGAAAAGATCCTGGATCATCACGACCTGACCCACGATCATTCTAAGGAATCCTTTTGGATTCAACTCTACGATGGGAACATCTGGCTGATCAACAGCAAAGACGAAAGTCTTCAACTAGGTAATAAAGTCACATCTGAGTCAAGTGATCATGTATATGAACGCATGAAAGATTTAATGTGAGTAAAGCCGACGTAACGACACGAAGTCTGCGCAGGTCTGTGAGAGGTTTAACACGAACCCACGAATGAGACTTGGTACGTGCGCACGTACAGACACTTAGTCAGTGTCCCACACTTAAAAAAGACTAGTCCCTCACACAAATCTGCCGAACCTGGTCTCGTGCTCAGTGGGCCTCGGACGGCGGGAGCCGTGCTTCGGCACACATTCCGCAACAAGAGACTAGGTTGGTTGGGGAGCTTTCTCGAAAGTGCCTCGACTGACTGCAATGTAGCCCGACACTTGTGCACAAAGTGTAGGGAGCGTTGCACGGGTCTCCTCTCAACCGCAGACAAATGTTTATGTGTATTTTACTGATAATAACATTCTCAAGTTGGAAGAATCAGCCAGAATGTCGAGAGTACAAGAAGAAAAAAACAAGTATTATTACAACTAGTTTTTTTTTTAACTGATTTTAGGTAATACTGTAAACACTTACCATGCTCCTCGATGATACGCCTCAGACAGTATACATCGCGTGCACCGCGCTCCACCAGATAATCACCGACGATTTTTATCACAACTCTAGAATGTCTAAAGTATCGGTGATAAAAACCGGCGATCCAGCGGAACGCGCAACGCGACAGCAAGCAGCGCAGCTTGCGTCGCAGCGTCTCTTCGTACACGCGATGAACGTGCACGTACCACTCACGGATGCACTTCCTCTGAGATCAGATGAATCGTTCTCTGCTTAGTTTTGAAAACTGATCCGTTAGCGATAATTAGACTAAGCCCGAGTCCATGGCACGTAAATGATCGCGATACTTCCTGGAGCGCTACCAGCAGCGAATGCTGGACATGTCAGGGCTGTTGCAGCAAAAGCAGCAAGAAGCCGAGCGAAGGGCTTCTCTAGCAGTACAGTTTGTGCCGATCAACGTGAGGTGCAGGGTATGCATTTCCAACAGTTCGGAGCACGACATGTGGCAGCAGTGCAGGAGGTATCTTCTCTTTCGCTGCTGGAAGTGCAATGGACAGCCTTGCCCGTGCATTTTGGATATAGATTCGCCGAGATCGCTTTCGCCTCCACTACCATCAGCAGGCGACGACGGCGACGACAACAACGTCCAAGGTACGCCACCGAAAGCACGCCGTAGCCGCGTACCTTACGACTTTCATAGGATGCCCACACCACCGAAAAAGTTGGTGCGCGGTTTACTGCAAGGAGGGCACACGCGTCAACTGCGCTAACAACGCGCGACTCGCAGGTATAGGTGCATTGTTTGTATTTGATTATTTTTTAATTTGCCTTATATAAATTAACAGTCTGTACGCGTGTGTGTAATTTTTTATTGTATTATTAGCTTGCAAGCTAGATCATTTTATTATTTGACTCGTACGCGTTTTTTTATAAATAAATCTCCTAGTGTACCAGATATTTGTGGCGGTCCCCTCCTACCACCACATGCGGCCCGACGCGCCGCCTAGCGGAGCACCACGACGTGGCGAACGCGAGGAGAGCTTAGAAGCTTTGTCACTTTCGTGAATCAGTTACGGCCTGGCCGCCGGGTCGAACAGACCTAGACATCTTGTACATAAATAATTACAATCTAGTCACAATCAGCTCTCAGCATTGTCTTTATTCATTGTACCTGGTCCGTTCGCCTTCCCCTACCTTATCTCCTATTAGGGAGCGTAGAAGATAGATATCCCAACCAACTCAACTCTCTAAATATTATCTTAATCCCATCAACGATCCGCAAAGTTGAAATTCAGAGTAGGCTTTGCGGCACCGTGTAGTAGGGTTGTATATGCACGCGTTCGATTCGACCGGTAAAGAAATTATTCAATGAAGCCACACTATAGCATGTTTAAAAGTTTAAAGTCTATAGAATATTCTAGAGTACAAAGTAGCGTCATTCGTTTACTGAATCAAAAATTATTGCGCTTTGACAGTGGAGATTCCAGGAGGCCACTTCTGTCACATTTTGCTTTTTTACTTTTGAAAAGGAAAAACTGCAACGCAAGCTCTTCGAAAAATGTGCAGTATTTATGGTGATCAGTGCTTAAGTGAACGTCAGTGTCAGAATTGGTTTTCTTGATTTTGTTCCGGAAACTTCAATCTTAAAGATGAACCTCGCCCTGGTCAACCAAAACAGTTTTGAACCATTTACATAAGACTGGAAACAAAAAGAAGCTCGATACTTGGGATCCACACAAATGTGCTGCTCGAACCTGGACAAACCATTAATTTGACTATCTATTGTCAACAACCCATAAAGCACCCAATCTTTCGGCAATATTTTCTCGAGGTTGCATTTGTAGATTCGTCAGATTCGAAAATATTGTGCGAAGGTTAAATAACCTTCAAGAAATTTCCCTGCAATATTGCTGTAAGGCATCGTGTCCGTTTTTGGATTGCATTTCCAAAAGACAATAAGTATATTGTGATAATATTGCTCAAAGATTATTAGCAATATTGTAAAACATAGGCGAAAAACATTAAATTAAAATAATTAAAAAAGCTCTTTCAAGGGCTCCCATGCCCATTTTGGAAGTATCATCCAGATGGTAGTTCCCGAATAGGACATGGGAGCCCCTAAAAAAGCTTATTTAATTTTTTTAACAATAGTGTTTTTCACCTATATATTACAATATTGACACAATATTATAAATAATATTCGAGCAATATTGCCACAATATGCTTATTGTCTTTTGGAAATGCAATCCAAAAACGAACATGACGCCTTACAGCAATATGGCAGGAAATTTTACCGAAGGTTATAACCCTGGTACAATATTTTCGACAAATCTGACAAATCTGCAAATGCAACCTTCAGACAATATAATATAAATCTGCAGTGTAAATTATTTTGCAGCCGCTATTGGAATCTACAACGCATATTACTTTTGCAGCTGCTGTTAATTTTTACAGCGCATATTACATTTGCAGCTGCTTTTTAAAAGTACAGCCATTTCATTTTTGCAGTCCCTTAATAAAATCGACAGCACATGCTGTATTGCAACCATTATTAAAATCTGCAGCGCCTGTTTTATTGCAATAGCTGTCAAAATATACAGCACATATTATTTTAGACCAATATTAAAATTTATATTGCATTTTATATTGTTGTTGCTTTCTATTTCCACATCGTAAGTTGTATTGCAGCCTGTATTGGAGTCTACAGCGCGTATTATTTTTACAGCTGGTAGCTAATACCATACCATTAATTTTAAAATAATATTATGATTAAATAATAGTTCTGAAAACTTTACTTTAAACGTTTTATATAAAATTATAATATTTCATTAAATACAACATGTTTAGTATATAA
Source organism: Nasonia oneida (assembly GCA_037356405.1). Lineage (NCBI taxonomy): Eukaryota > Metazoa > Arthropoda > Insecta > Hymenoptera > Pteromalidae > Nasonia > Nasonia oneida. The sequence continues at coordinate 234,356 of JAZHPH010000193.1, read as the reverse complement.
TTTGTGCGTACTATTCTTATCTTATTCCTTTTTTACTGTTGATTAGCAAAATTTTTAAATTAGCTATCAAAGTTACTTTCGAAAGGGCCAGATATAATTGACCATGACTAAAAACTATAGATGGAAGAAATATTCCAACCTTTTTAAATGTTTGTCCTTGAGATTTATTTATTGTCATTGCTAAACCTAACCCATATAGACCCCAATCTTCCAGCAATATTGCGTTCACGGATTCGTTGGATTCAATAATATTGTTGAAAGATTATAAAACCTTGATAAGCTTTTGAAGCAGTATTGCTGATCCAAAAGCTTAGCAAGGTTTGGTTGCATAACTAGATTGCGCAATATTGCAAAATGGCATAATAATCTTGATCCGACTATTGGACAACATTGATAGCAGATTAAACAATATTGTATAAGTATTTGAAAATGTTCGCATTAGTATATGATTTTTTTTTTTATAAATGCAAAATTATTTCAAATAATATAACAATATTTATTAAATATTGTACTATCTAGTGAGAATGTCGTATAATAGTCGCAGTAACATTATAATGCCCCTATGCAAAGTTGCCAAATTTTGTATTGCAACCTTGAGACAATATTCTGACGATATTGGGTGCTGTAGACAGATCATCACAGATCAGGCGAACTTACAATGGTAGAACGGACAGCGGTCCACAGCAATATTGCTCTAAAAGCTTAGCAATGTTTTGTAATCTTTCAACAATATTATTGAATCCAACGAATCCGTGAACGCAACATTTAAGCAATTTTGCTGAAAGATTGGGGTCTATATGGGTCGGAATGCATTTCAAAAAAACAATAACAATATCGTAGCAATATTGCTGAAAGATTATTCTCAATATTGTAAAATAAAGGTAAAGAAACTTGACACAATATTGCAAATAATCTCCAGACAATAGTGCCGTAATATACATATTATTTTTTGAAAATGCAATTTAAAAACGGACATTACCAATTACAACAATAATGCTGGACAATATCTAGAAGATTATATAATCTACCTACCATATTTTCAAATCTGCTAAATCTTCCGATGCAACCTTTAGGCATTATTGCCGAAAGATTAGGTGCTACATGGGTAAAAGTTTTTACAAAAAAAATGAACGATAGTTTATTTAAGTTTACAAAAGATTACATAAGTGTACATAAGTGTACAAAAATATATATTTTTGTTCACCAAAAATAGTTGAGTTTGTACACAAAATTTTTAAATATCATTGCAAATTAATAAGTACCTCAGTGGAAATAATAAATGTGAAAAACTAAAAATTTGTGAAAAAATGTGAAACAATGTCAAAAATTACAATTTTATATCAACATTTGAAACATTGCTAACAAGAAAATTGCCATTATTTTTTTCATTTTTTCAAAGCTTTTCACATGGTGTGAAGTACGACTTAGAAGTCACTAGTATCGCATATTCTTATATTTTGTAAACTAATTTATTCTCTTATTCCAAAACCTAATGCTTTTTTTTTATTTTTGACAACTGCACATATTTACATTACATGTTTCACATTTTCACACGATTCATCACAATTTAACACATTTATCATTGCCGCTAGGATGAGACAATTTATTGAAATATGATGTTTGCATTTGCAAAAACGACAAATTACGTCAAATATACACAATTCTATTGTTTATTCCGGAATATTTCAAATCCACATAAATTTTTCTTATGAGAACCTCTGAATAAAACAACAACGAGCTTCATGAACTCATAGAAGTGCAGAACCAGGGCTTCGCTGGAAATCATATTTATCTTTTTGATCCAATGTGCATTTAAAAATTCATTTTGTTATACAGAAATAAACAAAGATAAATCATATTTGGTTAGTTGAATTGAAATATTTCAACTAGACTGCGCAAAATTATTCTTTACAGCACTTAAAATAATTCTTATAGTATGAAATTCACTGATAATTGGCTTCTACTTCCGATGGTTTTGAATTTGTGTACTTGCGGGGCTAGGACTGAATGTGTAAAAAGATCCAAATTAGCTGTGATTGCAAATTTACAAACAAAAAGGTGTGAGAATAATGTCAATGATTTTTTTTATACCCAAGATGCAGATAATAATTTGCCTCACAAGTATAACTTCGATTATAAAGGATTAACAATTGGTTAGTAAAACATTAATGCAAGAAATAATAAACAAGAATTTCTTACTTTCCAACATTTTTTGTGAATTTATTTCATGCATTAAATTAGGATTTGGCTTCTTTCTAGAGGCCGCTTTGATATATATATATATATACACTAAAAGAGGTTAGAAATTCATTTTTAGGTGTAAGTATATGTGTGCGTGCGTGTGCGCGCGTGTGTGTGCGAGAGAAAGAGAAAGGGAAATGCACTGTCTGAATGGAGAATTCTTCGTGTATGACTAACTAAATTGGAACGCTTCTATAACAGAGTTGATTGCCGTGTTTCATAGGGACTAGAAAAGACTACGTCGCTGGCTTTCGGGCTCATTAGTAACGGAGAAAAAGGAAACGTTGGCACGGGCCTGTTTTGCAGAGAAGGAATAGCAATCGTTGTCTGACTGCGAATGAGATCACATTGTTGCGTAAATTTTAAAAAGCAGTAACTTACTACTGTAATAGAGGGTCTACCGTTAAACTAGAAGATTAGGTACGTGCATCGTGTGAAACTATTGTGGCGTGATTATTGCGTATGAAAGCATCTAAGAACAACCGAGTGGCGTAGGTCTACCATGTCGACTTCTGTGGAAGAGGCGCGAGGCAACTCAGAAGATGTCATCTAACAGCGGCACTAGGACGTTATAATTAGTAGCCTGTCCTTCCTGGAATCTTTTATGCCGAAGGCTGCTGCAAATCATAGATAGTGTGCTTTCAGAGTAATATATGTGATGTCTTGTATAAAGTTTTAACTGTATGATGATTCGAGAGTCGCTTCAGATGACTCGTGTCTATCTACTTTGCTTTCTACAAGAGAAAGCTTTGTGATGGTGAAAATTTCAATGTTATAGATTTTGATAGATTGCGATGTTTTCGAGGTTTCTGAGTCGGGAAAAGTAGTTTTTGAAAAATGTATGTTTGTATGTATGTATGTGTGTACGCAAAAATGGTCACCACGATAACTCCCTAATGCATCTACATTTTTTTTTGATGAATTTTTAGAGACTGATTAAGTATGATCTAATAAAGAACTGATTAAATTTTGGAGCCGATTCACAGAGATAAAGTGTGTTTAAAAAAGATTTTTTTGTTTATTAAAGTATTGATAAAAATTTTTTGCTAAAACTTTACAGGTTTATCAAGTATAATCGAACGAAGAACTGATCAAAATTTGAAGCCGTTGACTAAAGTAAAGTGTGTTTTATTTTTAATTTCTTTTAAATATCACAAATGGCATATTTTGTCAAAAAATGGTTACTATGATAACTCCCGAACGCAATTGTATTCTTCACTGAATCTTTACAGGTGTATCAAGTATAATCTAACAAAGAACTAATTTAATTTTGGAACCAATTGAAGCGCGTTTAAAAAATTTGAACATTAAAAAATTGAAGAAAAGAAATTGTTTAGTAGTTATTTTTGCATTGTGGGTCGATTTACGCATTCTAAAATTTATGAGCATGGCGGTCATGAACAACCCTATCGAAAAATATTATTTTCAAAAATGTTCAATTTTCACAAACTGTACTGCATGCAAATAAGAGAATACTTATCGAATAATAATTTTATCAGCATCTGGCTGTATCTCCGGACAGCTGTGTTTCAGCAGCCCTATCTTTTCGGTTTTTGTGCTGACTGTCTGGCTAGGTAGCCTCTAGATTGCGCTCATATAAATATAGAAATTTGGTATCCCTTACAAAAATAATGTGTAAAGATCTGTACACACATACACACATCTGCCCATATAGCACCCAATCTTTCAGCAATATTTCCTCAAGGTTGCATTTGTAGATTCGTCAGATTCGAAAATATTGTGCGAAGGTTAAATAACCTTTAATAAATTTCCCTGCAATATTGCTGTAAGACATCATGTCCGTTTTTGGATTGCATTTCCAAAAGACAATAAGCATATTGTGACAATATTGCTCAAAGATTATTTTCAATATTGTAAAACTTAGGCGAAAAAAATTTAATTAAAATAATTAAAAAAGCTTTTTCAAGGGCTCCCATGCCCATTTTGAGAAGTATCATCCGGATGGAAGTCCCCGAATAGGGTATGGGAGCCCCTAAAAAAGCTTATTTAATTTTTTTAACTATAGTGTGTTTCACTTATATTTTACAATATTGACACAATATTACAAATAATATTCGAGCAATATTGCCACAATATGCTTATTGCCTTTTAGGAATCCAATCCAAAAACGGGCATCATGCCTTACAACAATATTGCAGGAAAATTTTCCGAAAGTTATAGAACCCTGGTACAATATTTTCGAATCTGACAAATCTGCAAATGCAACCTTCAGACAATATTCTTGGGAGATTGGGTGCTATATGGCATATTTTTAGGAATCTCCAAATTTAGGTTTGTAAAATTATACCTTTCCAATATTTTGGGACTTAAAATTTTACCTTTTGTTATAATTTAATTCATAATTTATGCCATTCAAATCTTTATTTTTTAAAATTGTTATCCTCGACCGCTGTAAAGTTACGTTTCCAAACATTAAATTTCCATATAGCGCAAAATCTTTCGGCAATATTGCCTAAAGGTTGCATCGGCAGGTTTAGCAGATTTAAAATATGGTAGGAAGATTATATAATTTTCTGGATATTGTCCAGCAATATTGCTGTAAGTGGTAATGTCCATTTTTAGATCCATTTTCAAAAAACAATATGTATATTACGGCACTATTGTCTGGAGATTATCTGCAATATTGTGTCAATATTGTAAAATAAAGGTAAAAAAAATTAAATTAAAAAAATGATATAAATGTTTTCACGGGTTCTCATGCCTGTTTTGGGAGGTATCATGGGTATGGGTGTACACATTATTTTTGTAAGGGAACCCTATTGCAAAATCTCACGTGAGATCTTACATAAGATCTCATCTGAGATCTCATGCCAAAATCTTATCTATAATTTTGGTCCGGAAGCTGCTGGATCCTCTTATTTAATAAAAAATAAGGTTTTTAATATTGGAAGTCGCCTATAAGGAAGTGCTCCTACCCAGAAGAGTTAAAAAAACTAGGTTTCGAAGCATTTAAGATGTTTTTTCGATTTTTAAAAATTTCTCATCTGAGATATCACTATTGATGTCACCTGAGATCTCAGGTGAGATTTTAGATGAGATATTTTTAAAAATCGAAAAAATGTCTAAAATGCTTTGAAACTTAGTTTTTTGAACTTATTTAGGGGAGGCTCCTCCTTATAGGCGACTACCAATATTAAAAAACTCATTTTTGAATAAATAAGAGGATCCGGCAGCTTCCGGACCAAAATAACAGATGAGATTTTGGCATGAGATCTTAGGTGAGATCTCATGTAAGATCACACGTGAGATTTTGCAATAGGATAGACATCTTGTACTTAAGTTTGAAGGCTCGTGCGGATCATTGTACACGTTTGGCAACCTATCCCATACAGAACCTAATTTTTTGGCAATATTGTCTGATTGGCAGATTTGTCGTATTCGAAAATATTGCAGGCAGATTATTAAATATTCTGAATACTGTCCAGCTATATTGCTGTAAAGGGTAATGTCCATTTTGGCCCACATAGCCCCCAATCTTTGGGCAAAATTGCCGAATGTTGAAATTCCAGATTAGATAATATTGTGGAAGGATTATATAACCTTTATAAATTTTTAAGCAATATTGCTGAGGGCCAAAATGTTCGTTTTTTCATTGTATTTTTGCGAGGACCCCCAAAGCATTTAATCTTATCTTAATATTTTATGACTATATTGCGCAATACTGGACATAATTATGCTGCAACTATGAGGCCACATTATTATCAGATTGAACAACGTTTCACTAACATTGCAATAATATTAAAAGTTTTTCGTATTAGTATACAAAATTTCTATACTGTTGCCTGATGGCTGCAGCAGTATTATATTTAATGTTGTGCAATCTGAATATACAATATTGAGGCAAGATTAGATGCTGCAGGGGTTTCCGTAAAAACGCTACAATGAAAAAACGGACATTTTGGTCCTTAGGAATATAGCTTGAAAATTTATGAAGGTTATATAATCCTTCTACAATATTATCTAATCTGTCTAATCAGGAAATTGAACATTCAGGTAATATTGCCCAAACATTCGGGGCTATATGGGGGATTGCGTTTACAAAAATCAATAACAATATTGCAACAATATTGCTCGAAGATTATTTGCAATATTGTGTCAATATTGTAAAATACAGGTAAAGAAACATTAAATTAAAAAAATTATATAAGCGTTTTCACGGGTTCTAATGCCCGTTTCGGGATCAGGTACCATCCGGATGATACATCCCGAAACGGGCACGAGAGTCCGTTGAAACCTTCATATTCCATATAGACCCTAATCTTTCAGCAATATTGCTTGATTGTTGCGTTCACAGATTCGCTGGATCAATAATATTGTTGAAAGATTATACAATCTTGCTAAGCTTTTCGAGCACTATTGCTCTGGACAGCTATGTCCGTTCTACCCCATATAGTATCCAATCTTTCGGCAATATTTCCTTAAGGTTGCATTTGTAGATTCGTCAGATTCGAAAATATTGTACCAGGGTTCTATAACTTTCAGAAAATTTTCCTGCAATATTGCTGTAAGTTATTATGTCCGTTTTTGGATTGCATTCCCAAAAGACAATAAGCATATTGTGACAATATTGTTCAAAGATTATTAGCAATCAACTCAACTACCATCCGGATGATACTTCCCAAAACGGGCATGGGAGCCCTTAAAAAAGCTTATTTAATTATTTTAATTTAATGTTTTTCGCCTATGTTTTGCAATATTTGAATATTATTTAACCTTCGCACAATATTTTTAATCTGACGAATCTACAAATGCAACCTTGAGGAAATATTGTTGAAAGATTGGGTGCTATATGGGACCATTGCAAGTTTGCCTGATGGTATTGGCCGGCTCGTCTACAGCACCTAATATTATTAGAACATTGTCTCAAGGTTGCATAACTAGATTCCGCAATATTGCACAATGGCATAATAATCTTGATTCGACTATTGGACAACATTGCTATCAGATTAGACAATATTGTATAACCGATATAGCACCAAATCTTTCGGCAATATTTTCTGAAGGGTGCATTTGTAAATTCGTCAGATTTAAAAATATTGCAGGCAGATTATTGAATATTCTGGATACTGTCCAGCAATATTGCTGTAAAGGGTAATGTCCGTTTTCTGATTACATTTCAAATAAATAATAACAATATCACAGCAATATTGCTCAAAGATTATTTGCAATATTGCGTCAATATTATAAAATAAAGGTATAAAAACATTAAATGAAAAAAATTATATAAGCGTTTCCACGGGTTCTCATGCCGGTCGTTGCGGGAAGTACCATCCGGATGATACTTCCTGAAACGGACATGAGAACCCGTGAAAACGCTATTATATAATTTTTTTATTCAATGTTTTTTATCTTTATTTTACAATATTGAGACAATATTTCAAATAATCTTCGAGAAATATTGGTACAATATTGTTATTGTTTTTTGGAAATGCAATCCAGAAACGGGCATGATGCTTTACAGCAAGATTGCTGGAAAATTTTCCGAAGATTATATAATCCTGGTACAATATTTTCTAATCTGACGAATCTGCAAATGCAACCTTCAGACAATATTACCGAAAGATTGGGTGCTATATGGGATTGAATCTGCAATATTTTTAACTACAGATATCAGTTTTATAAATATATTAATTTCGAAATCTCAGTTTATAAATTTTGAATTTCTTTTACCCTTTCTAATTTTTCATTTTTTAAATTTTTACCCTTATCTCTTTACAGCAATATTGCTTGACAGTATTCAAAATATTTAATAATCTGCCTGCAATATTTTTGAATTCGACGAATCTGCCAATGCAACCTTCAGACGATATTGTCGAAAGATTGGGTGCTATACGGGATGCTACTCATTTTGTGTACTAAACAGGGTTTCGCGCATGCTGCTACTCAAAAGTGTATGCTAAATTAAGCTTTGCATACAAAGTGTCAAATAATGCAGTTCGATAGATGTTCGATCCCCTATAGCACCTGATATTTTGGCACTATTATCCGCCTATTAAAACTTTTACTCAAGGTCTTATATAAGAACTTACGTAAGATCTTATATCAGATCTTGGCGAAGATCTTGTGCATTAAATCTTCCGTAAAATCTTATACAAGATCTTATGTTGATGATAAAAAAAAATATTTTCATCAAATATTCATTCAAGATCTTACGCAAGATCGTATACAAGATCTTGCATAAGAGATTACAAAATATCTTTTCCAAGTTCTTACATAAGATCTTATGCAAGATCTTACCACCATGATCAATACGAATCTTTTGATATATAAGTCATTCAAGATCTTATGTAAGTCCTTATAAAAGACCTTATGTAACACTTAAAGAGATATCTTTTTATTCATCATTTACTTAAGATTGTATGCAAGATCTTGTATAAGATCCTATGTATATCTTGAGTAAGTGATCAATAATACGGTATTTCTTTAAGTGTTATATCAGATATTAGATAAGAACTTACATAAGATCTTAAATTAATTATTAATAAAAAGATAATTATAAATAAATATGGCGGCCACGAGTGCGGGCCACATGTTAAGGCCAGGAAATAAATCGTTTGCGTGTCATACTAAAAAGACAAGTGGAATTGTTGTGTATATTTTTTGTGATAATATATACCACGCGAGTTGTTTTGAGAGAATTGATAAAGTAAAAACGCTAAGTGATGTGTTTATTATCTGCCCAAACCACGAGGATGGCAACCTAACCTCAAATGTAACTCAAGATCTGCTAAGCAAAGAAGTTAAAACCGTATTAGCTCAACTTAAGAATACTACAATAAGTGAAATTAAGAATCAAATACTAAATGAACTCAATGATAGTAAAGATGGGAATGAATCTGAAAGTGAGGATGAAAAACTAAGAATGGAAAATGCATTACTAAAAGAACTAATCAGCGAACTGAAAGAGAAGAACCAACTCTTTAGAGAAAAGATTAATACGGAGAAATCTATCATTCCAACGCTAAGAACAAAAAGTTTTGCTGAAATAACAGCAGCTAATGAAAAAAGGGTTCAAAAACGTGTACCAAAAATTATTGTTAAAAAACGAATAAAGAGAACAAATTAGAAAAAATTACGGATAGAGTAAATCATTATTTAATTAAAGACAAAACAATTCAAACAAAAAGAGTAATAAAAAAAATGAAGAGGAATTAATAATTAGCTGCAAAGACGAAGAAAGTGCTGACAAGGCGATAAAAGCACTAAACAAGCTAAATAGCATATGCAACGTACAGAAAGAAGAAATGCTGAATCCGAAAGTAAGAGTTGTTGGCATAAATAATTTTGAAAATCTAGGAAACGACGCCTTAGAATCTGATATCAATACTAGAAATTTCAACGAAATGAAGAAAAAGAGTTCAGTCCTATACACATACAAAAATCTTAGAACTAACCTCCAAACGCTCATCCTGGAGGTAACCGATGAAATCTACAAGAACATCAGAGAAAACAATAACAAAGTTTTCATAGGGCATCAAAGCTGCAGAGTCTTTGATCACATTAGTGTAAAACCTTGTTTTAAGTGTGGTAGATACGGTCATAAAGGAACAAAGTGCCGGAATGAAGTAACATGCCTAAAATGTTCTGGAAACCACCAATCAAATGAGTGTCAAACAAATAACTATAAATGCCCAAACTGTCTACATAGTAATAACAACTATAATACAAAATACAATACAGAACACTTGGCATTTGATAGTCACGAATGCGAAGTGTTAAAATCTAAAATAAGGAAAATGATTGAAACTACTGACTACAGTGTATTCCCTATCATTCCAAGATACCTCGGTAAAATAGAACAACAACATTACCAGACGACGACAACACTATCAGCTGGATTATCGACTACAAGTCTGCATAGCATAAACTCAGGAATAGTGAGCAAAAGGAACAATAAAGCGCATAATGGAAGACATTGACTTTATTGAAATAAGAAATAGTGATTTCAATATAATAACATACGGACCCTCTATAAAAGTCTTAATGATGATAACACTAAAAACTTAATATTATGTATAAATGTAAGAAGTCTAAATGCAAATTTTGAGAAATTTGAGACTTTTATTGAGGGACTAGCTCGGAAGCCAGTGATTGTAGTGTGCACGGAGACATGGAAGCTAAAACATCCAGAGTACTTTCACCTAGGTGGTTATAAGAGTTATTACAATAATAGTGTAATCAATAAATCTGACGGGGTAATGCTTTATATAAAGAATAACATATTTGAAAGCACTAGTATAGATGAGATAGATAGACTAAAGATAATAAGCACAAATATAAAACTAATAACTGGTGAAGCCTTTAAAGTCTCCACGATCTACAGATCACATGACTTACCAAAAACAGAATTTATCCATAGCATTAAAAAATTCATGTTATCCCAGAGAAAGATAAAAAACCATTGTATAGTGGGTGATTGTGTGGATAATGTGGACATACTGGACGGTAATTTTAGTACAAAAGACTTATGCGAAAAAACATTTAGCCAGGAATATATAAATAATTTTTTGGAATTCAAATATAGTCCTTGTTTCACAGCGATAACTAGACCCTCCACCAACAATGATGGAGGTACATGCATAGATAACTTCTTTGTTAAGTCAAATAATATTTCAATAGATTCATACAAGTTAACAAATCCTTTCAATGATCACTATCCTCTGATAATAAATTTTAAACAAGAAACTGCACATATAAATGACCATACAGTTTCGAAAGTTATTTGTAACAAAAAACTAAGGAGAGAGGCAAGTATAATTAATTGGAACTCTATCTTGAGCATAGATAACCCGGATTGTGCTATAGAATCTTTAATAGAAATAATACAACACTGTGTTGATAAAGCTACTATTACAAACAAAGCAAACAAAAACAAAAAGAAAGATTCTGTACTACGCAAAAACTGGATAACAAGTGCGATATTAATCTCTTGCAAAACAAAATAAAACTTGTATAATTTAATGAAGAGCAAACCAACGTGTCAAATTTTGAAACAGGACTATATTAATTATTCAAAAATATTAAATAAAGTCATCAAAGATGCTAAGATAAAATACGATCGCGAAACCATAGAGCGAAACAGTGATAATCCAAAGAAACTGTGGAAAACAATTAAGGCTAAGTTAGGTAAATCAACGGTACAAAAAAAGGAACAAATAGACTATATATGTGACAAAAACGTAAAGCTTGAAAATAAGGCGGAAATAGCAAACACTTTGAATGAGTATTTCTGTACAATAGGAGTAACATTAAGTAATCATATTGTCGTACCGGACGTAAATGAGGTAAAACTTCCAATCAGTAATAATCAATCAATGTTCATCAGACCTACGAATGCGATAGAGATACATGAAATAATATGCTCCATGAAAAAAAGCAGGTGGAGTGGATGGTATAAGTATAGCTACCCTTCAAACTATAGCAGATTACATTCTTTTACCATTGGAATACATCTATAACTTATGCATTGAGAAATCAGTATGGCCTTCAGCCCTCAAGAGGGCTGAAGTTATACCTATTTATAAAGCTGGGGTTAAGACTCTGATGTCTAACTACCGGCCGATATCCCTCATTTCAAACATTGCAAAAATCCTTAAAAGAATAATTTTTATTAGGCTCTACGTTATGGAAATACATAATATAATATTTAGTTTTGTTAGTAATAAAGGCACCACAGATTGTCTAAATTACATAACAAACTTAATTTACAACAATTTGGATAAAAGCATACCTCTGATAACTGCTTTTTTAGACCTATCCAAGGCTTTTGATACGGTAAACTACAAAATTCTGCTTAAAAAATTAGAACGATATGGTGTAAGAGGGACTGCATTAGATTTGTTTATCAGCTATCTCGACAGTAGGAAATAAAGAGTAAAAATTCCAAATTGTATGAGTGAAGATAAAACCGTAACAACTGGAGTTCCTCAAGGAACTATACTAGGACCGTTACTATTTATAATATACGTGAATGATCTACTGAGAGATATCCCAAATGATTCTATCCTGTCCTACGCTGATGACACCATCGTCATCTCGAGTGACGATACGTGGGCTAAGGCAGGGGAAAGGATGAATGAATATTTAAAAACCGTAGCGAAATGGCTAGCAGTAAATAAATTGTCTTTAAATGTAGATAAAACGGTTGTCATGACATTTGGAAATTACTGTGATAGCGTGCCATTAACAGTTGATATAACTGTTAATGGCACACATAAGGCTAGATAGCAAATCATTAAAAAGAGTTGAATTCCATAAATATTTAGGATTAATCTTCGATTTTAATATGAAATGGGATAAACACGTTGATTATATTGTAAAAAAAAAAAAAAAAATATTTGATCTTTATTTTTGCTAAAATTAAGAACATCATGGACACTAAAACACTACTTACTGTTTACTACGCTTTCTTTCATAGCATAATTAATTATGGAATCATTGCATGGGGCGGAGCTTATGGTACTTGCATTAAACTAATTCAAGGAGTACAAAATAAAATCATGAAAATTATTTGTAAAAGCAAATTTATAAAAGAAAAATACCCGCTAAACGTAAAACAATTATTCCTTTATCAATCAATCTTGTACCATCATAAAAATCTAAGACAAAAATATATTAACTCGACGAGCAAAACAAGAAACAAAGATATTCAAATACCTAAAATATCTAAGACAATAGCTACAAAGAATAGTTACTATGTAGCAATTAAAATTTTTAACCATTTAACAAGTGATCTGAAAGAATTAAGTGGTAGTAAGCTACAAGTTAAAACAAAACTCAAAGAATACATCAAAGAAAATGAATGCAATATATTATGGAAAAACTCTTAAATTTTAAGTACTAGTATTTTACAATTAACCAACGCAATGTAAGAGTACTCAAATAGACATTTTATGTAAATAACTACTTATGAAAGTTATAGTATAAACTATATAGAAATGTATTATTAATAAGTATTGTGTTAAACATTAAAAAGTTTTATCATCGTTATTTGGGTATTTAAATTCAAAACTTTATTCAATTGAGTGTAGTTTTTTGCAATGAATATTAGTAGCTAGAAAAGACAAATAAACACAATCATGAGTAACAATTTTTACAACAACAGTATTAAAGGGCTGGAAACGTGGGGAGCACAACGAGTATGCAAAGTACATACTTGTTTTATTTTTCTACTTTTCTTTCTTGTTTAGTTTTAGGTTAGTTTTTAAGCTTTGCTTTATACCATTTCCTATGTACAGGTAATTTTATTTACCTCTATAGGATGCCTTCTAAAGGCATTTTAAGTGGTTTGATAAATAAATAAATAAAAAAAAAAGATTTCTTTCGACCATGACGGTAAGATCTTGCATAAGATCTTATGTAAGAAATTAGGAAAGATATTACGTAATGTCTTATGTAATATCTTGTATACTATCTTGCATAAATTCTTGAATAAATATTTGATAAAAATAATTTTTTTTTATCATGAACATCGATCTTGAGTAAAATTTTTAATAGGGTCAACATTGCATTGCAACACTAGCTAGATTCGGCAATATTTAAGCCAGTGCTTAGAACAACATTGCTGCAACTAATAGGCAATGTTGCCACGCACCAAAATGTCTGCTTTTTAATTGCAAGGTTGGTTATCTCCCACACAAGTCCCAATATTTTGAAAACATTGCCTGAAGATTGCATTCATAGTTTTCGCAATATTGCACGAAACCTTATTAATATTTCTGCAACTATTCAGAAAACATTGCTACTAGATTGTATAGTATTTAATTAATATTGCGATTACCTTAAATTATTGCCGCATCATTATAAACATTTTTATACAGCAATGTTGCAGGAAAATTTTCCGAAGGTTATATAACCCTGGTACAATAATTTTTAATCTGACGAATCTGCAAATGCAACCTTTAGACAATATTGCCGGAAGATTGGGTGCTATGTGGGTGATTTAAGTCCACATTCTCGCACAAGTACCAAAATATATTATTCTTTACATATAGCATGTATAATTCAAACCGTGCAATATTAATGAAATTTTTACTTATTAATTGATATTCAGAATATGTCATTTTATTTTTAGAAATTTTGTTTCTGGACACTTGTGGAACTAATCAAGAAACCTTGAAAGCTATTTTTAAAACAATTATGTGGGCTAATATTGACTGTTTATATCCACCTTATTTTTTGGGTAAGGTATTATCAACTTTTTATTTATATTCTCGTAATTCATTTACATGAAATTACTAATTGTTCTGATATACACACCTTTTGAATTATTTCTACACCTAGACACCAAAAACCACGGTGCAAACCACCTAGACCTCGTCATCGGCCACCCTGTACACCAAGACACCGCGTTCAAATGATTTTTACACCTAGACACCAAACAACCATGGTGCGCACCACCTAGACCTCGCCATCAGCCACCTTGTATATCTAGACACCGCCCATGAATAATTTTTACACCTAGACACCAAAAACCATGGGGTAACTACCTAGACGTCGTTATCGGCCACCCTGTACTGCTATACACCTTCCTCGAATGATTTTTACCCCTAGACACAAAAAACCACGGAGCGCGCCACCTAGACCTTGTCATCGGCTACCCTGGCAAGCTAGTTACTGTTACAGCTCCGGAACGCAGAGTATGCACTGGCAACCTCTTAATTCAAAATATCGTAATATATTATTATATTTTCTTGAGAAAGCAATTCTCATCTGTATATAGCTTTGCGGGTGCGAAACCTGGGCGCTAACTAAAGCGGAAGAAAACCGTTTTAGGGTGTTCAAAAATAAGGTTCTGCGAAAAATATACGGGCCAAAGAAAGATGAAGAAACCGGGGAGTGGAGGAAACTGCACAATGACGAGCTACACAATTTATACTCGTCACCGAATATAAACAGAATAATTAAATCGCGTAGACTAAGATGGGCAGGGCACGTGGCAAGAATGGGAGACGATCGCACGGCAGCGCGTATAATGAAAGGAAAGCCAAGCACACCGCGACCTCTAGGTAGACCTAGGCGCAGGTTGGGGGGACAGGGGAGGGAGGGTGCGCAATGGATGGGGTTGCACAAAATAGAGATACGTGGAAGGCTTGCGTAGATGAGGCGATGAACTTTCGAGTTCGAAATGCCACTTAAAAAAAAAAATATCGCTTTGCGGCTAACTTCACGGTCCTAACAGTTCTTGCGGCTAACTTATCAGTCCTTTCACATTTCGGACTGAAGAAGAAAAACGTAATTTTAGCATTTGTGGATTATACACTCACATATTATAAAAATAAGCAGCCTTTTCACTAATATTTTTGTTGGAAATCATAGTTTAGCTCAGAAAACATACTAATACTTGTTATAACCCACCCGCAGGCTCTCTCGCACAAGCCCCTGGATGCCGGCAACCCGCTCGACAGCGCCGCAGCGCCGCGGCGCGCCCACAGCACCGCTAGTACCGCGCGCGGCCTCTAGGCGGCTGCCGTACTCCCCAAAGAGGAGCAGCGCCTCGGAGGGCATATAAGCGGGCCGGTTTCCAGGCCGAGGCATCCCCCACCCCGCATCAGACCGCGTCTGAGTGGCAGCAACGGAGCCCAGGCTACTTGCACAGTACACTCTAGCGCAATAAATCTGATTTTTGTTCTCAAAAGAAAATACTTCGTGTATTTCTTTTCTCCCTTCCCTAATCAGCACTTCTCAGCGCTAACTCGGCGCATGTCGATGCCGACCTTTCGAGCTCTTCAGGAGCTGAGGGCCGAGTGCAACCAAGCGCTCGTTTTAAAGCGCCGCCAGCATCGGAAGTCTCCCATTGCCGACGCCGCCACCCAGACCGAACCAGCACCCGATTGCCAGCACAGCAGTACTCAAACGGATTTGCCGTTGCTCGCCACTCCAACGCCTCAACCGAGGCCAAACACCCCAGAGTCACCGTCGCCCGTAATAACTCAAGAAAAAGACTCCCCACTTTCCCCTTTGCAAATTGGGTGGTGCAACCTACACCGGATTGGGCGACCCTCCCTCGTCCAGACTCAATTCAAGAGTCGACCTAGAGAGGTCCGAGCAGTGTCCGCTCTCTAGGCAACGAAGAAGCCAAGGACTGTAAGCCTCAGCAGGCCCTTTCTGCCTGCCTGCCATCTCACCGCCTGCTTTACAGCAGGCCTCTTCGTCACTCCGCTCTTAAAAGGAGCAAACTCCACTGACACCAGCGGGCTACGTGACGCAACGAGCGCACGTGCCTCCTTCTCTTCCCCCGACCTTTCTAGACCACCCCGACAAACCCGCTTACATCATACTTATTCCACAAAACTTGATGTATTTTATAAATAAAAAACTATTTAATGATATAGACAGGTACATGTGATAAAAATATACATTCCTACTAAAAAACATTTTCAAGATTTGGCCCAGGTAGATTAGAAACTGTTAAAACAAAAAAAAATATAAAGATTATTTTAAGATTGGTCCAGATGAAAGGGATGCTGCAATTAAATATTTGGGCAGATATGCTTTTTTTTTTAAAACCATCTATTTGTGAATATGAGATGACGAATGCTTTATGTATTCATGCATATCATAAGATGTAATCAGTCAATTCGGTCCAGATAAACGGGATGCTGCGATTAAATATTTGTGCAGATATAATATTTTTTTTTTAATTATTTGTTTGTGAATATGAAATGACGATTTATGTATTCATGTATATCACAAAATGTTATCTGCAGATTCGATTTACATAAAAGGGATGCTGCAAATAATTACTAGTGCAGATATAATCGTTTTTTTTTAAGTTTCGTGTTCGTGACATATAACGATGAATGCTGTATGTATTCATTCATATCACAATATGAAATCTGCAGTTTTGGTCGAGATCAAAGGGATGCTGCAAATAGATATTTGTGCAGGTATAATCTTTTTTTAATTCTATGTGTTTGTGTATATGAAATGACGCACATGTATCTCAGAATGTGGTTTTGGTCAATAAAAAAGAAATGCTGCAAACTTTAATTTGTGCAGATATGCTCTTTTTTTTAAAGCTATGTGTTTGTAAATACGAAATGATTAATGCTGTATGCTTTTATGCATAACGCAAGATGTTATCTGCAGTTTTGATCGAGATCAAAAGATTGCTTCAAATAATTTTTTGTGCAGATATGATCTCTTTTTCAAAGCTATCTGTTTGTGAATATGAAATGATAAAAATCATTATGTAATTATTTTCTTTATGTAAAGAGCACTCACATGAGTTTATTAGTAGAGGAAAATAAATTAATATTAAACGATATAAATTTTTTTAAATAAACCGTAACTTATAATCAAATAGATGTTTTAAACAAACATAACTATCAATTATATACTTTCATTAATGTTTACTATGAAATATTACATATGTTTACTATAATATTCAAATATATTTTATACAAATTTACTGCACACCCCAAGCTGATGTAAATTTTCAATATTTTAACGTTTTCATTAATTATCTATAGTCATTCACATTGATTAATCTCGAATGGTATCTCTACTCTTAGGTATACTGCTCTTTTAGGTTTATTTCTAAAATACTCTAAAGTTTGTTATAGTTAAAAATTATTTTTTAAATAGTAAAACTGTATTCAAAAATAGATTCATTGAAGCATTCTGCACTCATTCCACAATCACTAAAGTATAGACAACTAAATTTTATCTATTTATAAAATTTTAAAAATCAACTTTTTGCATGTGTATCGAACCTTATTTCCTGATACAGGGGCGGAAAATGGGCTTAAACGCACGCGGAACTTGCGTAATAGTGCATTTTACGCACACTATATCGTAATATATTTTAAATACTGTCTTATTTAATAATTTAGATAATTATTAAATAAAATAATAATAAAAAGAATTTATCTTTATATGAAGATATAAAATATGATTTTATATAAAATTACATAATTTTCCATACTTATATTGATCCTTAGTGGAACAAAAATTTTGCACATAACAGCCCTGCTAAATGGGAATCGATTAAAACCAATAGAGAAATCAATGGATTATAATTGCTGTTTACCATCTATTTATTTTAATTATTGTTTTTAATATTGAATTGAATCGACTTCTATTGACCCTATCGAATTTAATTTAATTTTAATGCAAAAATGGCGATTAAGACTCACCATTCAATTCAATAAGATGTCTTTTCGATTTATATGTACTTCTATGGACTATTTTTAACATCGAGTTTTCATCTGAAGATTTCAGACTGAAACAAAAGATAACTGAACAAAACAGAAATGTTCAGCATAAGAATGTCGGAATCGAGACAAAGTCAACATTTATTTACAGGTATTATAAGTTTTTTTTTAGATTACTGCGGATGGTACCAGATTCCAACAGTTTTCAACAGTTTCTTTAATTAGATTCTATTATCAAGTAGCGCGGTAGCACCACGGAGGCTACTATTAACTTCTATGTTGAGGTTCGCATTTTTCATTACAAAGAAATAAATGCATTTATTTCTAGTCTTTTATATATTATGCCTTATATAATGTTTTATTATGCCTAACTATGATTTTCAACAAAAATATTGATAAAAACTACCTTTGATATATAACACGAGTGTATCATTCACAAAATGCTTAAATCAAATAAAAAAATGTTAGGACCGTTAAGTTAGCCTCAACAAGTGTTAGGACCGTGAAGTTAGCCGCACAGCTATACACAGATAACTATTGCTTTCTCATTGGTATCTCGCATGCTCGCTCACATATAGTTTTTACTGTCTAGGTGTAGAAATAATTTGAAGGCGGTGTCTAGGTGTACGGGGTGGCCGATGACGAGGTCTAGGTGGTGCGCTTCGTGGATTTTTGTGTCTGTGTAAAAATAATTCAAGGGCGGTGTCTAGGTGCACGGGGTGGCCGATGACGAGGTCTAGGTGGTGCGCTTCGTGGATTTTTGTGTCTGTGTAAAAATAATTCAAGGGCGGTGTCTAGATGTACGGGGTGGCCGATGATGAGGTCTAGGTGGTGCGCTCCGTGGTTCGTTGTGTCTAGGTGTAAAAATAATTGGAGGGCCGCGTCTAAATGTATAGTGTGGCCGATGACGAGCTCTAGGTGGTGCGTTTATTGGTGAACAACTAAAATTTTCTTTTTATATTAGAACGTCATAAAAACACCATAAGTACAATGAAACGGTTATGGCAAGTTACGCAGTAAGTATCTTGAGAATTGTTTCTAATGGATCAGTATATAATATAACTTAAAATTAAGTAAGCCCTTTATTGACTACAAAAAATATTGTTGCTTCATTATGATTAAATATAATAAACTTGACTTTGGTTGATTGACCTCAGTTCTTTTTTATCTGTTATTTCGTTGCGGAACATATCAAACTCGCCTAACCTTTTACTTTTTTAAAAGTTAATTTTTTTGTTGTTAGCAAAGGCGTGTTTTTAAATAAGTTAAGAAAAATGTGTAGAAATCCGAAGAAAATGTTTTGATTGGGAACAAACTAGTGAACGTAAAAGACAGTAATTATAAAATGAAGAAAACTATTTTGAACTATGAAAAAACTATTGTCTTCACTTATTAATAGTTATTGTCTGTTGTATTTGTTTTTTTATTTATTTTCTGATTTGTACAATTTTTACCCGAAAAATAATAAATTTAACTGAAGAATCTATCAAACTAAATAAAACTGAACACAATAAAATATTACTGTTATCTGTGTCTCAATTCCGACATTTTGCTGATATCATCTGCAGTTCATAACGTTTTTTTTCAGTTGTTTTCATTTTTCATTTTCGTTAGGGATTTTAGATATCGTTATTATTTAATATAAAAGTATAAATATCGTATTATGTATCACATTTTAGTACAGAACATCAATGTTATGATTTTATTTAAAATTTTATTCTATAATTTTAAAGCCGGTCCTGTGCACTAGTAGCTATAACTAAACTACTTTTATAGAATGTTGGCTGTATTAAATATATTCATTTATACTCGACGGTAATTAATTCTTATGCTTTTGATTGGTTAGAATTTATCAATCTAGCAATCTGATTGGAGCATTTCAAAAATGTTTCACAAGAATTAACTACCATCAAGTGTACATTTAATATTTAACAGTATATTTAATAATGACACGTAAAATAATATAATATCATCACAATTAATTTAATAAATCGCGAGTGAAACGAGCATTTTTTGCTAGTAAATATATTTATATGTTATATAATTGTAAGCCTCGTTTTATTTTGATATTTTCTTACCCCTTCTATTCCCCCTTTTATTCCCCATTACTCAATAAGAACAAAATCGTATTTATTATTTCTATCCCCTACTCTCTTTACTTACTTCTTCGATCCTCTTCTCCTTTACCCCTTTCCGCTTTTCCTTTAAGCCACCCCGAGTTATTCTAACTATAACCTAATAATGTTGGAAATCAATCCATATAACGATCGGTACATACTGAAGTATGGAAGGGGTAAAGGTTTGTGATGTCTTTTTTTTAATTTTATTGTTCAAAATTCCTTTCAAATTATTTAACACAATTTTATAGTTTGTTACGCTTAAGTGCTAACTTTATGTTGCCAGAAAGAACTGCTTATGCTACGAATAAGCATGTTTTAGCAGGTTTAATTTAGGAATTTAGCTAGTCTTGCAGTGCAATCTTAAGGCAATATTGCCAAAATATCGGGTGCTATAGGGGTCCCTACTGATAAAGCTCACTTGAGAATCAAGTGAGATCTCAAGTGATTCTCAAGTGATAATCATGCCAAAATCTCAAGTGATTCTCAAGTGATAATCATGCCAAAATCTCAAGTGATTCTCAAGTGATTCTCAAGTTGAATTGTTATGAATAAAAATGCAAAGACATCATCGTTCCTTAAGGACTGTGATTCCAAAATGCAAAAACTCTGTCATTGAGTTTTCAATCAGTACTCAGCGAAGGAACGGTATTTACTATGAATTTATTTTGAGTATCTAAGCAAGAGTGCGAGCAGTCTTTTTTTTTCAAGTACCATTTTTATGTTATTTTATCGTTTTCATTCTAGTAACAATATCCCTGTGACCAGATAAGACTATGATGTCAAAAAACTTATGTGTAAAACTAATAAATACGAGAGAGAGAGAGAGAGAGAGAGAGAAGGGAAATTGTCGAGCTATTCGAAAAATTCCCAAGGATGGCCTAAGGAACCCAAAAAAGTTGGCTTGGTAGGTCCGCCCTTAAATTTTAATTTAGTTCCCTCAAACCCCCAAAAGTGACCTGTTTTCCGTGGATTTGCACATATCTGTGGTCTATTAGACATACTTTAAAATACGGCACAGGATAAATAAGTAAACTGTTGATTTTAAGAGCGTGGAAAGTTATTTTACAAGGCTCACCCCTTTCTTCCTACGTACGCTTATAAACATATTATAATAATATTTTTGCAGACTTTAGGCTTCCCGAGTCGATTTGGACGTAGTAAAAACTATTTCTATACGCGAAATGCGAGCTAGAACGTTTTTATTTACATTTTCCCCAGTATGGATAATACGAGCATTCTCCAGTATGGATAACGCGAGATCCTGAAAAATATAGAAAATATTAATTTTTATAAAAAGAGAGTCTCGAATGTTCGTCGATAATTTATTTAGGATTTTAATGATCCAATGAACTAAACGTCGATTAAATTTATTTTTCTACATTTCAGACGTCTTAGCATCTCTTTTCAAGAGATCGAAAGATTTATGAGGCATAGCCATATGCGTTATCAAGAAAGATTTAATAGTAACTGACGAGAACGTTAGATTTTATGAAGAAAGTATAAGTTGCGAGGGCACATTGGGTGCATCACGATTACAGAGGGCTGTTTTAGGAGCAGATCCATATGATATAGTATAACATTACGATACATGTGACCTAAGTAACACTTCTGTACAGCGTAATCGGGACCTCACGCCGTGCAAAAAAGTGCGACTTAGGTCACGAGTATTGAATAGAATTTTACAGCCGATAAGTTAAAATTATCCATACTGGGGGCAACTTTTGGCATACTTGTAAAATCAACGTTTTACATTTATGCAGATAACTGTTTTAAATGACGAGTTCGACTTGCGCCAATTTTTTTTCCTTATAAAAAATGAACTAGTAAACACGAGAAATTTTGTATTCGAACTTATATCGTATCAATTAAAAGTGATGCCGAATATTTCGAGCTGCTCGAGTTTTCCGAGCTGCTCGAGTCTTTCGACCTACTCGAGTCTTTCGAGTTGCTCGAGTTTTACAAACAGCTCGAAAAACTCGAGTAACTTGACTTATCTTAAGATTTGACTCGAGCTCGTCAAGTCAAGTTTTTCGGGCGAGAAACTTGACTTTTCAGGAACTCGCTCAACCCTAGCATGAACCCGATAATGTGAGACTGGTTCATCAAAAATGACAGGAGATTGTACGTTAAGAACTGATTCCATTTTTTTGAGGCACATAGCAACAACAGATGAACGTACAAGTTTTTTTTTCAGTATTTTTCTCGGTTGAGGTCCTGTTCTTTCTCCGCCACGCACTTTGCTAGGATAATCTAAATCAACCTCTAAAATATAACTATGAGAAGCATATGATGCGATGGAAAATAGATCGAAATTTTTTTATTTTTCAAGTCACTCAAATTCATCGTATGGAAGACATTGTGAAATTCTAAATCTATACAAATTATTCGCATCTAAATAAATTAAATATTCATTTTCTTTATTTTTATTATACTTTTCAAGCATATACTTATGATTGGCTGCTGTATACTGATTTGAACACTGACTTAACCCACCTCGGATTCCACGCTCTATAAAAAGTACTATATCAATATCTGTTGAAAGTTTTAATTGTACATCTGTATGTTTAAGGATTACATCCCAGGAAAAGCCTGGAGTAGTATATAGTGAGAGGGTCGAGACCATAGACTTGCATACTCTGGTTTCGACAATTTTCAAAAACATCTGCTGGTAGCAAGACTTCAGTTTTCATGTAGATGTCAGAATATTGTTATGTCCTTAACTATTGAAAGTTGTCGCTGGACAGTAACTCTACGGGTTATTCGGCTTTTATAAGCACGGACGAAGACAAAGCTTCGGAGCGCGAAGCTGAGCGCCGTCGGTGCCTGACTACCTTCGCGATCTGTCTAACAGAACGGCCTTCAGTAGCCGCCGGAAAGTCTTTTGAATCCGCGCTAGTTTTCGTTACACGCACTAATTTAATTTAACTCTTTAACGTTGATTTCGTTACTTTTCGGGTAATTCGTAGGATTGACGTTACTCTAGTCGTGATATCGTTATCGCATGAATGAGGCTACTTAAGTCTCTAATTATGAGAGAGGAAGAGAAAAGTGCGCGATGGAGGCATGCAGCCTATTTAATGAAAATCATTTACCTTTTCTTTTATTGCTGCAACGGATCTACTCTGCTTCCAGCACGTCCTCTCAGCGGTTTTGACTCAGCTTCCAAAGCGAACAGGTTTCGATTGTGAATGGACGCGTCAGGGATCAGGAACTTTTGGGTTAAATGTGCACTCGCGATTAAATTTGTTATAATGTTTATTCGATTGCCACAAAATTTAAATGAACGCTCGCTCGCACTAACGTATGTGTCGCAAATAACTTTAACTGGCATCGAGAATGACAAATGACAACGTCAGTCTACTAACTTTGAAAAGTTTTAACTGATCCGAAATATTCTAAGTTTTTGAACCGTCGGAATTTTTCTAAATGTTTGTATCGTCAAAAATATTTCAAGTCGCGAGAGACTCTGTACCGGACTGAATTCGGGCAGAGCTTGCGCGTGGCGATGATTTTTGAAGCAGACTGAGAACATGAGGACCTGTTGCTGGGCTTTTTTATGCTCTCGTAGCAGAGGCGATCTCTGATTTTTCGACTCCTCGGCGGGGTGGGTGTTTGGCCAATTAGGAGTCCTAGATGCAACTCCTTGCCTTATTTGGAACTTTTAATGCATGTGTCGTTGCAGGGAGGGCCAATCAGAAAACCAGAGTAAAAATCCTCTCCTCTAGTACATCGAGTCCCCTTGTGATCTTCTTCTGTCAAACTCGCCTCTGATTTGCCTTCCTTATCTGCAGGCTCATAGGAGCTTCTTCTATGCATTTTGAGCCGAGTTGCGCGGTGTCCTCTTTGGCAGCTCCTCGAGCTTCCAGCGCGCGTGACTTATGTGTCACTTGACGATAGCGCTGCGCGCTCCGTGGGTTTTCCCTTTATTGCACGTGCATCGCTTTCGGGTATGCGCGGTCCATGATGTACAGTAGGCTTCTTGTTTTTTCTACTTACGTCTGCTGTGTTCCCGCCGTGGAGTCGTGATGTGTGCGTGCATAATGTGTGCATGCATATCGGTGTGCTTTGCTTGGTCTCTTGCCGTAGAGTCGCAAGGTGTGCTTACATTGTCGTTCCTTATTCTTATTTATTTAGTTAATTATTGAATTTGTCTAGTTTGCTATATCTTATTATACATTGCATTCTAGTGGGAAGGGTATCGATTGATTTACTATATAATAACTAACCTTAGTTGTTTTTAATATATTAAAATGCGAAAGAAAGTGAGCATTTCACAATATTCACCAAGTTTTTTAACATTAAATGTTTTCCACACATTTTGTGCATGTTCATAATCTCTATCAGATATATGCGATTCATTAAGCATACTAATAAAATCATCTTTTTCGGGTAATTCACACTCTTCTAGCTTGTTCCATGAGCTTTTATACTCAAAAGGCAAAAACCTTTTCTCGTTAATAGATCAAATTGTTCTCTGCTATGATGATTAAACTCTTTATTAACAATTTTATAGGCCTGTAGATATGATCTCAATTTTTTCAGAGAAGAAGGCATGAACCGAAATGAATCTAAAAATCTCTAAAAAAATTAACTTTTAATAAAGTAAAAGGTTAGGCGAGTTTGATGTATTCCGCAAAATTATTATAGATGACAATAACGTAGCATTTCATACATATTTATTACAACAATTCTTATATTTGTCAAAGTTGATTGTTACTTAATAAATGCTGTAGCAAATGTAATAATTGTAAACATAGATAAAAAAGGTAATGAGATCAATCAAAAAAAGTCAAGTTTTAAATATATAAATAATATAAATAATTTAACAATGGAAACTGTAACTTGCCATGCCCGATTCATTTTACTTATGGTGTTGTCTATTAGTAACTGATTTGTACATACTTATTTGTGTATGTACATATTTTTGGCATGGCCAATCGGGCATGGAAAGTTACAGTTTCCATTGTTAAATTATTTATATTATTTATATATTTAAAACTTGACTTTTTTCATTGATCTCATTACCTTTTTTATCTATAATTACGATTATTACATTTGCCACAGCATTTATTAAGTCACAATCAACTTTGACAAATATAAGAATTTTTGTAATAAATATGTATGAAATGCTACGTGATTGTCACCCATAATAATTTTGCGGAATACGTCAAACTCGCCTAATCTTTTACTTTATTAAAAGTTAATTATTTTCGGAGATTACAGTCCTTTTGAGTAAATTTTTTTGAGTATTTTTTAGTACCATTCAGACTTCGTCATAGGCTACTCTATACACCTAGACACAGTCCTCAAATGATTTTACATCTAAACACCTAAAACCACGGAGCGCCCCACCTATTCCTCGTCATCGGCCACCCTGTACACCTGGACATCGCGTTTAAATGATTTCCACACCTAGTCACCAAAAACCACGGCGCGAACTACCTGAACGTCGTCATCGGTCACCCTGTACCCCCCTAGACACCTTCCTCGAATGATTTCTGTACCTGGACTTTTTTTTACTGGTCGAGTGTTAGTTTTCACCATTATAATATTATCAATGTTTCAACATTATAATATTATTATTTCCAGTAGGAAGTCTTATTTTACAGTTATTTAACTTTTTATAGTATTCTTCATGCTTAGTTGAATTATCTTCTTTGTAAAAGAAATTAAAACATCTATCACATACCATAGTACTAGTTTTCTACCTTAAATCATTACTAATGAAACGCGATAGCTGTTTTATGGATACATTATATGATTTTGTTGCAAACTGGTCATCATCTAAATTATCATTCGTGAGTAAAAGAAGATTTATATGATTACTCTTTTTACATGATGTTATATACAGAGGTACAATATTTTTATTGTTTAAGCCAAACATATTTATTGAGATTGTAGTACTTTGCTTCTAGAAATTCGGTATTTTTTTCAATGACACAGGAAATTCAATACCTTTCATATCCAAGGTATTTTCATATTTAATGTAATTATTCAATCTATTAAGATGATTTTTACGGTTTACAGGATGTAATGCTGATAAAATTGCCCATACGAAGCATTTGTTATCATAATTTTGAACATTGATGCATGGTTTTGTTTTTTCTATAAATGCTGGTAAGGGTATGTAAGAGCTACCAGTACGCATTAGATTAAATTTATTTATATTTATCTGTATATTTTTAATAGACGGCCAGAGTCACGTTTCTGAAATTACTCAATATCTGTGAGTAGAGGTTCAATAACATTATATTTAAACCATTCGTTTAACGATGATGCAGATAAAATGTCATGATTGTGTGTTAAAATGTTTTATCTCAATGCATTCTTCTTCTTCTTCTTCTGCATCTTCATTATTTTATATACATATTTTTTTAATTTACATGACAAAGCAGTGTTTACTTTTAAAGCTTTGTTTTTAGCAATCATATTTTTAATTCCTCGTGAAAATAATATTGATGCATCTTGTAAAAATTTAAGTACATCAATATGCGTTAAATTTGCTATAACCGCAGTCCTCATGCGATTTTCAAAAGCGTTGTCCATATCAATCTAACGCACACGATCAGCGATAGTCTTCTTGATTACCTATACTCCACCACTACTTATCCTTTTAGCCATAACATCAAGTCTTGCCTTTATACATTCTACTTTTCCTAAAGTACATAAAATACTTTGTTTTTGTGCAACTAAACGTTTGTTATTCCTTAAATCTTATGAAAAGTCTTTATTGATTAACAAAAGTGGTTTTTCCATCGTGTTACAGTGTATAAACCGACTCAAGCAGTAGCAGAAAATGATAATTTTTCAACCTCTTCTAAGAGCTTAACTTGCTGTAAGCATTCATCCATAATATACGCCATTTTCAGAAGTTGATATCTACTTGTAACAAATAAAAATTGTAATACTTTAGTTGCTATGACAATAAATGTTTGATATGTAATTTTTTTTTAATAATAAAACATTTAATATAGAAAGCTCTAATGTGAATGTAAGAGAACAAGTTGGTAAAACAGGAACCTACTAGTTACAGCAAATGGTTGGCAGCGTAAGATTCTACTGTACAAGAGCAGTGTTGATGTGTGTGTGTTTGTGTGTGTGGTGTGTGTATGAGAGAGAGGGAGAGAGAGAGGTAGAGAGAGAGAGAGAGAGAGAGAGAGAGAGAGAGAGAGAGAGAGCGTGAGAGAGAGAGAGAGAGATTAGATTGGATTAGATTCGATTAGTTTTATTTTGCGTATATTATATTGTACAATTATAAGTTTACAGTGTTACAGATGAGAAAAGAAAAAAAAATCAATACAATAGATAATAGATTGAGGCATGTTAAAAGTATGTGTAGTGAGAGAGTGACGCGATAGTGAAAGTGGAATAAGCGAAAAAGTAGGTGTGTGTGTGCGTGGACTGTGTACGATTTATGTGTTTTCGAGTTGAAAAAAGTGATCCCTAGCAAGTTTTTTGAAAATGACGGTGGATGATTGAATTTCTGATGTGTGATGTCAGGATATTCCATAGGTATGAAGCGCTGATATGGAACGAGTTGCTCAGCATCTCCGTCGTGAAAGCAGGAATTTCCAGAGGTGTCACCTCGCCCCTCACAGGCCGGAGTGTGACGCGGAAGTCAAAAAAGGCCAGTACGTATGATGGTACGACCGAGTTAAACATTTTACGTAAGAAACAAGCTGTGAAGTACTTCCTGCGTCTGGCAGTGGTTAGCCACTGCAGCTCCCGCCTGTACGCGGAGACGCGCTCATTTCTCCTTACACCATAGATGTACCGAATTCCTGTGTTCACGAGCCTCTGTAGTTTTAAGTCGAGTTCCTGCGTCAGGTCACAGTATACAAGAGAACAGTAGTCGATGATCGGAAATAGGAGTGCTTGCACAAGATGCTTGCGCAACCTGAGATTGGTACTCTTTCTGAAAAAGTAGAGCCTGCACATTAGCGACTGAGCACGCTTATACACTTGTGTAACGTGCCCTTTCCACGTGAGTTTAGAGTCAAGCACCAATCCCAGATTACGCACAGAGGATTCAAAGATGACCTGGACATCCCCGATATTAATAAAAGTGTTAGCTGTTGAGGGAAGTAAATTTACGTATTAAGGGGAGCCCAGGACAATTGCTTTGGTTTTATTAACATTGAGTTTAAGCCTATTTTACGCAGCTCAGCCCATTATTCTCTCAGCATTAGCACTCACCTTTTTTGATAAAGAATCGAGCTCCTCGAGGTAGTATTGACTGTAAATTTGCAAGTCATCCGCATAGATAAGATGGGAAACATCGGAATCAAGGCAGAAACCGATGTCGTTGATGTACAATGCGAACATCAAGGGACCTAAGGCTGGACGCCGATGTTAAGACGCCGCGGAGAGGAGCGCTCGCTATTGTCACCAACGACGGCCTGCTCTCTCCTACTGAGATAGGAGGCAAACCAGCGAATGACCTGCTTAGAGAAGCCGAAGGTGGATAGCTGTCTCAGGAGCCGGACGTGACATACAGTGTCAAACGCCTTGCTAAAGTCAAAGAGAAGGAGAAGTGTCACTTTCTTTTTGTTTATCCCGACCCTGACATCAT
This sequence comes from Nasonia oneida, assembly GCA_037356405.1. Classification (NCBI taxonomy): domain Eukaryota; kingdom Metazoa; phylum Arthropoda; class Insecta; order Hymenoptera; family Pteromalidae; genus Nasonia; species Nasonia oneida. The sequence continues at coordinate 205,245 of JAZHPH010000193.1, read as the reverse complement.
CAGTTAGCTTAATTAGGCCAGACTGATTGCTGTGGCCAGTGCGGAAGCCTGTTTGAAAGTTGTCTAGTAAGAGTCTTGATTCAAGGTATTGTGAGACTTGCCTATGCATCACCCACTCCAGGACCTTGGAGAGAAAGCAGAGAAGTGAAATCGGACGGTAGTCAGTCAGGGCTGTTGGTGAACTGACTTTGTTGAGTGCACGCACAAGCAACAATTTCCAGGCAGATGGGAAACAGGGTTCGCTCAGAGACAGGTTGAAAATATGGCTTAGTAGCGGAGCGAGAACTGGCAATGCTTTTGAGATGACAACCTGAGGGATTCCGTCGCTTCCCCTGGCCTGAGTGTCGAAGTGCGATACTGCAGCCAACACATCAGATTCCGTTATGGTGCTGAACTCGAAATGCTCCAGGAGGTCAAGACTTTCCAGGGTGAGGTGATACTCCTCAACAGCAGGAGCTAACGGATCAGTGGAGATCGAACTGAAATGTTTGTTGAGTTCATCTGCGTTATAACGAGAACGAACTGTTTGTGAGCATTGTCTCTAGCTAGCCTATATATGCAGAGATCCCAATCGAGCCTGGAGTTCCTGAAACGCCTGTAAAGTCTGTCTCTCTCAGATACAAGGTCACGAAGAGCCGTGGTGAACCACGGGTGACGCTGTCTTCTTGGTGTCACAGTCCGTAATGGGGCGAGATGATTAATGGCGTTAGTAAGGTTAGCGTTAAGTGTGGATATGCATTCATCGAGTGATGAAGAGGTGAGGGATGACCAGTCACATGCGATAAGAAAGTCCCTTAGCTTCTCGGCACTGATTCCTTTAAAGTTTCTGTAAGAGTATGTGTTAGGTACGTATCGTGGAACCTGTACGTCAAGAGTGGCCGTGATAAGGTCATGTCCGTTGATGAACGGTGAGTCTGTCTTCCAGTATGACAGCAGTCGATCCTGCTCGTCGATAAGACACAGGTCAAGCCAGATATCAGAACCCTGTTTGTGTTGCGTGGCACCATAGGGAACAGATGAAAGGGAGTTTTTATCAATGAAGGCCTTGATGAGCTTGGCATCTTCTGATGAAGAAAGTTGGTCAGAGTTGAAGTCTCCCATTATGACCTTCGTGGAATAGTTGTGCATGTGGGTTGTTAGTTGGTATATGAAGCATGAGGTGGACGATACACAACCCCCACGAAGATAGGAGAGACTCCCTTTGCCGATACCTCACAGAAGAGATATTCAGGCTTGCCTGGCTTACCAAACCATTCACCGTCAAATGATGAAATAACGCTAACTGTCAGAGATTTGTGAATGTAGAGGGCCACACCTCCTCCGTTTCTGTTTCTGTCTCGTCTGTACAGTAGGTAGTCGTTCAGTGAAGGGATGGACGTTACCTTGTCGCTTAACCTGGTCTCAGTAACAGCTATTACGTGGAATGGAGAGCGAGTGGATAAGAAAAGCCTGATCATCTCAATGTGACCCGTAAGCGAGTTCGCATTAAAATGACAGACTCGTAGTCCTTCGGACAGATACCTTATAACCAGATGAAGACGTGGCAGATGAGCTTGATGGTGGGTGAGGTGGAATGATGTGTGTGTGTTGTGGCCTCAGTGTTGGACAATGTTGGCAGCGGGCGGAAACCGGGCTAAAAAAGTCTCCAGCTCGGTGTCGGTGTTGATGACCCTAGCACGCTAGCTGTCATCGTTACAGCGTATGTAGAGTCTCCCCTCCCTGACGAACGTTCGGCAGCCCTGCCTCTTCTTGGCCTCCAGCCTAGCCCTTGTACGCAGGTTATGGACGTCTGAGGGGAGCAGCTCGTTGATGTTTATGAGTCCTTGATGGTCAGGAATCAAAGCTTTAGCCTCCTCCAGCAAGGTAGCGTCCAATTCGCTGGTGTGTAGCTTGCTTTTCCGGGCCTTGGCGATGACGATCGAGCGTGCAAGCGCACTTGAAGATAGGGTAACGGCTAGTGGTGGCAGTCTGCCGTCACCCCTGGTGGAGCTGTTTGTAGCATCAAGCCTCCCCATGGTCCTGACGGATGCTACGTCTCTTCTAAGGACCGTGGGGCCAAGCGCGTTACAATTGAGAAGGCGAGGAGATGCAGCGAGGTATCACGGGTATAATGCAAACCCGTGACAACGACCACACAGTTCGAGGTCTGCTCCTAGCGCCTCTTGACCTCGGCCAATTCACTGCGTAGGCTGCAAATCTCCGCAATGTTGGGCACAGTGCTGCCGTTGTCCTACTGCATCATCGGGCTCCTCGATGACAGATCTTGGATTTGTGCCTGCAGCTCAGCGATGGTGGACTCAGCATTCTGTATGTGAGTTTTGAGTGCAGGCAGCTCATCGAGGGCCTTGAGTCGCTTCTCTAGCGGGCCCAGACGCTGCTCAATTTTGGAAATCCACTCCGACACGATGTTCTGGGTCTTGAGGGCCTCCATTTGAGCATTGCGTACGTCGTACAGTGCTCCGTGAATGTCCCTCCGTGAATGTCCTTCCCGAGCGGGCTGGTGAGGGATTTCTCGATGTGTTAGCTGTTGATGGTGGTGCTGACTGCGTCTTCTTGTTCACCGGCTGCTGTTGTTTGGGAGTATGCCTGCCTGCTACTGTTGTTGCAGTTACTCCCGTTGCTGATGTTGTGGCGGAGGTGGACTTAGTCCTCAGTTTGGCACCCTTGGCGTTGCTGTTGTCTGCATATGAGGGACAGGCTATAATCTGCCTGTCGTTCACCACGATCGTTTTGATGTTAACGGTGTTTTGGCACCTGACGTGGTAGTGCAGACCACAAAATTCACACTTCTTGGGGTCCTTGTGCTGTATAGGTTGTTTCCAGCTGCTGCATGACTGAAAAGGCACTTCCACACTCTTCTCGCCGTTTGTACTCATTTTTCGTCGATAACTTACTAGCAGTCGGTAAGGCAGATATTTGTAGGAGGATGATAAGTTATCGACGGAGAGAAGAGTAGGTCTTGTGACTCTTACGGCTAGATGGAGCGTTAGTGGAAAGAGCGTGAAAGTACCGATCTCAATCAGTGTGAAGTCGCCTTGAGAGTTCTCCCACGATGCAGCAGGTATCGCCACGATGTTGATTGCGGAGAGAAAGAGACGCCGTGCAAGTGAGGAAACAAGCCAAGCCAAGCCAAGCAGATTTGTAGGTTATGAGCCGTGTAGAAAGTTTGCAGTAGAAAAGATGACAGAGAAAAATTGCAGCCTTCGGCGATTTATGTATCGACGTGAAGGTTGCGAAAAGGAGCGTGCTACTATCTACAACAGAAGAGGGCCCGAAGGCAAGAAGCAGCAGAAACACAGTACAGGAAAATGATAGATCAGCAGAGCTGTCAACTGTACTCACCAGAGAGAGAGAGAGAGAGAGAGAGAGAGAGAGAGAGAGAGAGAGAGAGAGAGAGAGAGAGAGAGAGAGAGAGAGAGAGAGAGAGAGAGACGAGTAATCCGAGTGGTAAAACAGAGGATTACTGGTTACCATCGGATGCGACTGCATGAACGTCACTAATGTAAAAGAGATAAGAATGACATTTTTATAAGAGAGGTACGTTAATAATGGTGTGCGTGTGTGTTTTTTTTTATGTAGCAGCTCTCCGACACCGGATTCCCACAGGTACTATCGTTAAACAATACTTCTGTGGGACCCGTTAACTAGCCCTTTTGACTTCGCTTTCGAGTTTTGACATTTCCATACATCCCCCATCCAGCAAGGTGATTAGGGGTCCAGGATCAAACTCGTCTTCTTTATTCTGCATCGTCCTGATTGGTCGCGATAGTGCAGCACCGACTTTTGCTTCCTTATTGCTTATTCTCTCGAGATGCTGCTTAAAAGTTAGTCTGGCGTCCATGGTGATTCCCAGGTACTTAATAGTCGGCTGAGAGTCTATTTCGAGTCCGTCCACTATCAGCGTTGTTTTCTTTATTTTCGTTCTACTAGATAAAAGGATAACCTTCGTTTTATGGCTAGCAAGCTTAAGTCCAGTCTGATTTAGCCAATCGTGGATTATCCCTACTGTCTCGTTAGCGATTTCCGTCACCTACTACCGACCACTACTGCAATGTCATCTGCAAACCCTACAATCGTTGACCCTTCGGGTAGCTCTAGCCTAAGTACTTTATCGTCCATGATATTCCACAATAATGGGCCAAGCACTGACCCTTGTGAGACCCTTCCGGTTACTTGATAGGTTTTCGTACCGCTCTCTGTGTCATACAAGAGGGTTCTGTCTTTCAGGTAGTCAGACATAATCCTTTTTATATATATGCGGGTACCTCTTTTTTCCGTAGTGCCTTGTATATCTTGCCCCAGGTGGCTGAGTTAAATGCATTTTTAACATCTAGTGTAATAATAGCACAGTACTTCTTGGCCCCTCCTTTCTATCTTTTCCCTTCTATTGCAGTTCTAGCGGTGTCAACTACTAAGCTTACGGCATCAAGAGTGGAGCGTTTTTTTCTGAAGCCGTATTGATATTCCGCAAGTCCGCCTGGTTTTTCAATGACTTGGTTCATTCTAACACCGATTATACGCTCTGAGATCTTGCTCGGGGTGTCCAGCATACAGAGTGGTCTGTATGAGGTATCTTCTCCAGGTGGCTTATCTCCTTTTGGTAGTAGCACCAGGTGTTGCTTCTTCCAGTTCTTAGGAAACGTCCCTTCTTCAAGACATGAGTTGTACAGGTCCATAAAGACATTGGGGCGTGCCTATCAAGCTTGTTTCAATGCAATATTGGGTATGCCATCCAGGCTTTGTTTGGCCTTACTTATGCATAACTTATGTTAGTCTTCTTGAACTTGTGACTCAGTTTTAACATGTTTTTGCTCTTCTTGTCGTTGTTGGTTTTGCTTTTGCTCTTCTAGTTGTCGTGCTCTTGTTGCCGTTGTTATCGTTCCTGATGTTCTTCTAATTAATTTACTTGATACTCGTCCTCCAATGATACAGCTAACTCTTTGTAAATCGCTCATAGTTCATTCTTAGTAATATTTATACATTCACATGCAAGTATTTGATCAATCGTCATTATATCATCAAACTGTAGATGTTCCTGTTCCTGCTCCTATTGTTGCTGTTGCTCCTGGTCGTTGATCAAAAATCTGCTTGCAGTTGCAGTTGTTGCTGCTTCTGCTGTTGTTATTGTTGTTGCTGCTTTTCCTGGTTCTTGATCAAAATATCGGCTTGCAGTTGTTTTTCCTATAAAATAAAAAATAAATAAGTTTGTTATGAATATAAATGTATGTTTGTATGTATAAATGTAGACATACAAAATTATGTGCGCGCGCGCGTTAGTATGTGTGTGTGCGTGTGTGTATGCGTGTGTGAGAGAGATTTAGTTTTAGATTTACATATTGTTTATGAATTGACTAAGGATTCAAGGTGCAAACATAGTCGCTATCAAAGCGATTACATGTCATATTATAACTGACGCTGAAAGTAGCACGGCTCGCAGGCTGCTAAGTAGTACTCACGAAGAATATAAGAGTATGATAATAAAATATAATAATAATTAAACAAAATAAAATAGATTTAAGTAATATAACATAAAATATCGTAGAATTATGTACAAATAAATAAATAAATAACTTTATCGTCGAGTCTACAAGATACAATTATAGGTAATAGTCGAATATAAAAATAAGAACACAGAAGAAAACTTGATGCGACGTAGTCGATAACTAATGCAGTATGGGTCAATCGATGCACAGTACTCAAGCAGGTAGTATTTAAAGCATTCCTTGTTGAGCTTTTCTCTTAGCTTGTACGGCAAGTCGTTCCATAGTCGGGTTGTGCCAATCCTAAACGAGAGTCTGTAGCACTTAGAGCTCGCATGTGCGATCACCAGATCATGCACACTCGCTCTCCTGCTTCCGGGCTTGTCAACGTCACGGAAAACGCACATTTCCCTTAAGTACAAGGGTGTACCAGTGCGAAGCACTCTTGCTAGGAAGGAAAGAGAAAAGTATTTGAGTCGACCCTGGTACGACAAGATGCCATACTTGCTGGAGTGATATGCTCATAAATTTTTATGCTTTTCACGAAGCGCAGGGCTGCGTTCAGGCAACACTTAAGCTTCCTTGACATCTCCTTTGATATTCTGAGGTACAGTGACCCGCAGTAGTCGAAGTACGGGCACACCAATGCCTTAACCAGCGAGAGCTTGGTGTGTCTCGGAAGGAAATATCCACCATTACATAGCCTTGATAAGGAAGCGAAGCATTTTCTAGCAGTTGCCGCGCATTGCTGCTTCCAGGTCAGAGTGTTGTGCAGAGTCACTCCGAGCAATTTTAGAGAGTCACCTGGTGCAATAGTTTGTTCCTCGTATCGGATGTCTGAGAGAGAGATTGTGTAGCGATCTTTGTATCATAGCCGCGGATACCGAGCCAGATGACTTGCGTCTTCTGTGTGTTAATTCTGAGTCCATTGTCGGTTGCCCAACGTGCCACAGACTCCAGAATACTATTCGCGTTAGTGAGGATCGAGGCGGGATTCTATATCTTCCCATGAACGTAAAAGCAGAAGTCGTCTGCATACAAATATCTGTAACCCACGCACACACTCGAGAGGTCATTAATGAATAGCGTGAATAAGAGCGGCCCGAGGAGAGAGCCTTGCGGGATTCCGCAGAGCCGTTGCATCGCAGTAGAACTGTCACCCGACGAAATCACAACCACTTGAGAGCGATCAGTGAGAAGAGATTCGACCCATTGGCATGCTGTATTCGGAAAGTCCATGGCACGAAGTTTTTCAACAATTAACGAGATGTTTACCAAATCGAATGCCCGAGACTGGTCGACTGAGAGCAGCAGCGTCATATCTCCCTTGATCCATCGCCTGGCGGATGTAATTGAGTATGCAGGCTAGAGCTGTGTGCGTGCTGTAGCCCTTCCTGAATCCGGATTGGTATGGGTCCAGTAAATTATTCTTTAAAAGGAATTGTCGGATCTTGCTGCATGCGATCGATTCTAGAATTTTTGCTGCTGTGCAAAGAATGCTGATTGGCCTGAAATCTTCGATACTGCTAGGTCTACGAACTTTTGGCAGTGATCTCACGAGCACGCGCCTCCAGCTTTTTGAAAAAATTTCTGACTAAAGGGACGTATTGAAAATATTTAGGAGAGCCAACATTATGCAGTGTAGACACTCCCTCAAAAAATGCAAGAGCAAGGTGTCGGGTCCTAGTGCATCTGAGTGCGCTAAGCTGAAGGCCTCCAGTATTTCATGCACTTCTACGTGGCCAAAAAAGAAACGATCGTCGAGCGTGGCTTGAGCCCTATCTCTCGTGATTAAGAGCGGAGACGGCACATCATTACCGATGAAGTGTCGGTTAAATTTGTTCGGCGAGGCGATCGAGTCCGAGCCCGACTTCAAACCCATTCCGTCAATTATGCTCCACATCTCTCTTGCGTCCTTGCACTTGTACAGCTTGTCGCAGTAATATCGGTGTCTGGCGTTTCTTATTTCTTGCTTGACTCTTTTACGCAGGTGTTTGTACAGCGTCTTGGCATTCGATGAATTATCGCTCTTCATATCTCGCCATGCCTTATTATGGGCCTCGATAAGGCAGCGAATCGAGTTCGAAATCCATGGAGATGGCTTCTTTTTCACGACAAAAGTATGAAAAGGGGCATGTTTATCGTAAAAGCTCAGCAGAGTGGTAGTGAGAAGATGCACCTTGTCGTCGACGTCGGCAAGGCGGGTAATGCAGATCTAGTGTACACCAGCCAGGTCCCGCTTGAAGGATTCCGGATCAAAATGTCTGAAAGATCTACGCGTAACAATTCTAAGGCCAATCGGTGGAGCCAGCAGAGCGAGCGCAACTACTATGACATCGTGCTCCGAAATCCACGGCTGTCGGAGTTGCTCGTATTTCACCGACTCAGTAGCCCGATCCGTGCAGAAGTAGTCAATCGTGGATGCTCCGTTTTGATGGTGGTAAGTCAGGGAAAAAGGGGCAGGTGTTAAGTCCAAGGTCAAAAGTGACTGCGCAAGAATCTGACGGCTAACAGAGGAGCCATGCCACTCGATGTTTAGATCTCCCATAAGGACTAGGTGATCATATGGATCGTTGCAGTTCATAATGGCTTCCTTGACATCTGACCAATAGCCCACCTTTGGAGGGCTGTAAACCACCGCATACACAACTCTTACCCTGCCCAACGATATCATGGCCGGCAAAAACTCCGGGCGAACCGCCCCTGTAGTGTGACGCAGATGCTCCGACAATCCTGCATCGAGCGAAGGCAGAAACTTAGAGAGCCACGCCACCTCCTTCCTTGTGAGTGCGGTCGTTTCTGAGCAGGGTATTGAAACGGTCACGACTTATCTCGGTTCTGTAGTAATTAAATTTATGTAAGAATACAAAATCTATTGATTTTACTATCTGAAAAGTCGCGAACATGCGTCGTAATTCTGACAATAGATTAAATAGAAAGATTTTAAATTTTTATAATAATTCTCAATTATGATAGTTCAGGTCCGGGATACCAGGTAGTGGAGGTTTATCGCAATAAAGAGATTTGTTCTTTATAACAAAAATAAATATATTCAAATAAATAAATAATAGGATATTGCGTATATCTTGCATATATTCTAAGTATCACAAAAATTAAATGGGTAAATCCGCTTTGATTTTTACAAACAAAAAAAACAGATACGCGTTTAAGTTGCGTAATCTGATTTGAATCGTATTTTTACAAGAAGAGATTTTATGCAGATACGCTTAAATTTGCGTTATCTGATCGTATTCGAAATTTTACAAGTTTAAATTAGGTATCGAAATTTTTCTAAATTATTTTGACAAGAATTAGAATTTTTCTAAGTCTAGGACTGATACGCTTTATGATGCGATATCGTGCCTAACTCGAAATTTTTATAAGTGTAGAAATATTCGAAAATATTCTGTCTTTTACCTGCTCAAGGCATAAGTTGCTCAAGAGCAGGGACTAGGCGCTTTAGTTGCGCTGGCGGTTAAGTTGCGCTTCGGCTAGTGAGCTCATACTGGCCGTGTGGGTCCTTTTATAGGCCTCGGAGCGAGCGGGGATCGTGCCGCCGAAAATACTTTCACATTCCCACTTTTACACAGGCATTCACACCTATGTACAAAACCCATTCATATAAATAATTTATAATATGCGCGCGCTACGCCGCCGTCGCCGCTGTTTCTCCTTCTCTTGCGCCGCTGCGCTCGCTGCTTCTATATACATATATACATGGTGTGTTGCGCGTCCTCCCTCTTCTTTCAGTGTTGCTGCTACCGCCGCTCGCTGGTTCGTGGCGCTGCTGAAGTTGCGCTGTCAGCTGTAGTGCGGGCTCATCCTAATTGAAAATGGGGGAGCGCGATACTCGCCTAAAATCTAAAAATGTATTCAATAAATTTTAGTTTTTATTCTGTATAGTTTTTTGCGGAGCTTGTACGGGGCGTTGCAGTATATTGAGGCATGTGAGCCAAGAAATCCGCTTTATCCGCTTTCAAAAACGTCTCACTAATGCCCAACGCCAGCGGTTTGAGGTTCGAGACTACACGTTTCACGTCATGAAGGTGCCTAATAACGGATTGTGCGTTGATATGCGTAAATATGAAATTGTGCTGAGGCGTGGAATGAGGATTAGTAGCCATATTTGATCGAAATAAGATTGCGCTGAATTTTCGAGTTCAAAATTGGGCATTTGGCTTTATTGTAAGCTGAATGGGCGGTATTAGTGGTATTTTCTGCGATACAATTCGCACATCTTAGCGAGTTATTTGGTTTGCAAGCCCTCGTTGCGTGATCATCTGTGCATCTGCCGCGAGATTCCTTTGGAGCCTCGCATCCACCTACCAGGTGACCAAAACCATGGCACTTGAAGCACTACGGTATCGACACATGGTCATCGATGCGACAAGCCATCCATTTAATTGTGACCTTGTTTTAGTTTAGCAGTTGGAGCCTATGCTCAGGTGTCGTCTCTACTATGCACGAGCGGAATTTTTTCTGGCCTGCCGGGTAGAGGAAAACGTGCTTCACCTCGTCAGCCTGTGCACCAGGTAGATTTTGCGCGCGTGATTTCGTCACCTTGGAGTCCGGAAACTTTTTCTTGGGCGCTTCGACTGGTCCTATGATAACGCGCGCAGTGTGAGGAATAAAAGCGACTTACCTCTATCCAAGGAGACACACTTGGGCAGCGCGCGACAAGCTTTGGCTCTACCTGCTGCGACATTTGCGAAAGAGGGTCTGAAAGTGACGGTTTCTCCTGACAGCACTTTCTTCATAACTGGCGCATTGACAATTTGATTATGAGTATCGCAGGCCTTCTCGATTGAGTCGCGCGTTGCCGAGAGCTGCGTCTTACCGCAGTCCATAGCGCGCTTATACAAATAAGCATTAGAAATTAAATTGTACGCATCCCAAACCTTGTTAATCGCGTCACGTAAATTCTTAATTCTCGCAGTGTCCTTCTCGGTCAAAAGGGTATAGAGGAGAGTCTCTCTATGCTCCTTCATGCTGTCAGCCAAATCACGGGCTTCCTCTGCAGAGAGTATGACCGGCGGGGAAGAATCTTGGTCCTGGCAAAGCTGCTTTGATTGCTCCAAGTTGATTGCGGCAGACCCTGGATTGGCGTCCGGCCATGACCGCTTAGACCCGTTTACCGACATGGTAAAGCATCGGTAATGGATGGGGAAACTCAATAAATGTGAGACTATAGGGTAGAATTCTTAGACACACTGCTTAATCTATAGATATTTTTTTCTTAAAATTGTTTTAATTTAATATAAAATTAATGTTATTCATACCAGTAAAGTCTCAGCTTTCTATTGTAAGATGCTTTCTCCTATTAAACTAATAAATTAATGATAATAACACCGGCACACAAAATAAAAAAAGTTGTCTGCGCGAGAAATCAGACCTATCTATCTTTATGTTTTTCGGGTAGCTGAATTCGAATATAAGGTCAGTTAGGCCCCATCACGTCAGGGTCAAGGTCATTTGGAGGTCAAATTAAGATGAAAAGGTTTAAAAAAATTAAAATGCCATATATTTATGTTTATTTGGTCGCTGAATCCAAATCCGGAATCAGTTTGGCCCCATCTAGTCAGGTTCAAGGTCAGTTCAAGGTCAAACTGAGAAGAAATGGTTAAAAGAAATAAAAATGCCATACATTTATGTTTTTTCGGTCGCTGAATCCGAATCCGGGGTCAGTTTTACCCGATCACGTCAGGTTCAAGGTCAGTTCGAGGTCAAATTGGGAAGTAACGGTTAAAAAAATTAAAATGCTATATATTCATGTTTTTTTGGTCGCTGAATCCAAATCCGGAATCAGTTTGGCCCCATCACGTCAGGGTCAAGGTCAGTTCAAGGTCAAACTGAGAAGAAACAGTTTAAACCGATTAAAATGTCATATCAAAACTTTCCAAAAATGGAAAAAGATACCGGAAAATTGTAAAAAATCTTATTTAATCACATAATATCTTCCTTGTGTACAGAGAAAAGTTGCTTTCGTTTATATTTTTTTCTTATTTTGCTTTTTTTCCACTAGCTTAGTAACTCTCGATGTCTTTCTTTACTCCTTTTTCCTCTTGTAACGAACTCTTTTTACTTCAAATGACCTATGCAATGGGTTTCTTTTTCTCTTATTGTTATTTGTTTTAATGTCTCTCTTCAATGCCCAGCAATAATCTGCCGTCATGTTGACATTCCATCTTCCTTGGTATCGATTCTCCATTACACTTATATCTTGATGAAATCGTTCTCCCTGTTCTTCACTGACATCTCCTAGATTAAGAGGGAAGTAATCAAGATGGGAATGTAAGAAATGCATTTTATAACTCATCAAGCAACCCAAATTTTTGAAATTCTCCAATATTTGTTCAACTAGTTCCTGATAGTTCTCACTCTTTTTATTTCCGAGAAAGTTCTCACGAACAGTTTTAAAACTTTGCCATGCAGCTTTTCTGTGTCGTTTATTTTTGTGATAAATATTTCGTCTTCAAATAGAGTACGAATTTGAGGACCATCAAAAATACCTTCTTTTAATTTAGCTTCACTTATTGCGGGAAACTTTTCTCCCAAATACTGGAAACAATCGCCATCTTTATCCAGAGCTTTGACGAACTGCTTCATGAGGCCAAGTTTGATATGAAGTGGTGGTAGCAGATACTTTGATGGGTCAATCAATGGCGTACGTATAATGTTCCTCAATCCTGGTTCAAAATGTGTTCTAGTTGGCCATACTTTCTTAACGTAGTGATTTACCCTGTCTCTACTATCCCATAAACACAAGAAGCAGGGATTTTTAGTAAAACCTGATTGTTGTCCTAAGATCATGGTTGCAATTTTAAGATCACCACAAATTTTCCATTGATGTTCCAAGTACTTTATTTTTTC
>JAZHPH010000193.1:177076-192723 GCA_037356405.1 Nasonia oneida | reverse complement strand
CTCAGTTTGACCTTGAACTGACCTTGACCCTGACGAGATGGGGCCAAACTGATTCCGGATTTGGATTCAGCGACCAAATAAACATAAATATATGGCATTTTAATTTTTTTAAACCTTTTCTTCTTAATTTGACCTCCAACTGACCTTGACCCTGACGTGATGGGGCCTAACTGACCTTATATTCGAATTCAGCGACCCGAAAAACATAAAGATAGATAGGTCTGATTTCTCGCGCAGACAACTTTTTTTATTTTGTGTGCCGGAGTAATCCGTGCTGCAAGACAACTTCAGAAAACTAAAATACATATCGTCCGCAATTTGATTTAAATAATATAATAGCTGAAAGAGTGGGGGTAATTTTCATAATGTAAAAGCATTACAAATATTTGGTCCTGCAACGAATCTCTGGCTGCATCGCTCGCTGTAGGAAATCGCCTGAGTGGGAACTATGGAAAACGCATTTAAAAGTACGCGAGAGAGGATAGCTGTGTGTGCTCAAAGAAAAATCTAAGGATCTAGCTGTTTTGACTGCACTGCGCAGGCTGTAGAGAATCAATACACCGAATATACGCCAGAGTGGGGACTATGGGGAACGCATTTAAAAGTATAAGAGAGAAGGTAGTCGAAAAATCCAAGGATCTAGCTGTATCTGCTGCACCGCGCGCGCTATAGAGAATTGGTACGCTTTGAACGAAAATACGTCTGCAGATGTCTAAGTGGGCCCTATAGGAAACGCATTTAAACGTATAAGAGAGAGAGAGAGAGAAAGAGAGAGAGAGAGAGAGAGAGAGAGAGAGAGAGAGTAGCTGATGCTGTCCAAAGAAAGATGGAAAGGGACGTTGCACGTCGCAAGCGTGAATTAACCGAGCTTGAAAAGCTATTTTAGTGGAAGGGGTACAAATTTCGAGTATATTTAAGCAGTCCTCTGCTCCGTGTTTATATATATTTTCGAATGTACTCAAGCAGTATACTGTGCTCTACATTACATTAGTTGAGAAAGCTTGCTGTAGCATTTGTAAGTATATTTTAAATAATTTATTATTTCATATATAAATTTATTCTTAATAATAAGTAACTAGCACTCCTAACGTCGTTCGGTTGATTAGGTATGTATATTTATAGCTCTAAAGAAAATTAAAAAGTAATGAAATTATAATAATAACTACAAATAATGAAAAGGTTACGCCATCAAAAATCTCAATGAATTTTTAATAATAAAATTGGATGTCATGTTCGATTTCGATTTTGATGAATCAGCAATTATGGAGAATGATTTAAATAGCATGAGTAAAATATGTGAATTCTTTAATGCTAAACATTTCAAATTTGAAATATTATGTGATAAGAAGTTTTCTAATTGTTGCAATAGAGGAAACGTTGTATTATCTGGCAACATCACTTTTCCTTAACGTTTAAAAGAATTAGTTTCTGGAAATACTGACAAAAGTAAACACTTTTTAAATAATATTAGACATATAATGATACACTTTCCTTCACAAGTTTTGGAGCTAGATTTGGCGCTCTTTCCGAAAAAGGCCCTCAAGTTATTCGAATAAGTGGTCAAATTTACCACAATATTTATGCTTATCATCCAGACCAAAACGAAGTGAGAAGATATGGGCAACTATACATCATTGATAATGAAATCGCCTCACAATCATGATTACAAACTAATGTTACAAACATGTTCTTTAATGCTATTAAAGAAATTAGATCATTTTTTTTTGACGAGTAAACATATACCCTAAATCATACAAAATGATGCACGAAGTCGAAATAGAAAAACAAAATCGTTTGAAAAACAACAACGTTGAGTTTAATAGTAAAGAAATTATAATATATTTAACACGCAATTCTAATCATGATAAACGTAGATATAACGCAGCTAACTGTGATGAAGTAGCTGTGGTATTTGCAGGTGAAAATGGTCAACCACCAGAAGATCCATGTATGTATATATTCCAAACATAAAGCACCTATTAATATACCGGACGTTAGTAAACATATAGATCCTATGTTATATCCACTTATATATCCTAATGGAGGTTTTGGATAGATGCCCAATATAAAAAATAAAAATGCTACAATTTTATTGTCATAAATTCAGCATTAGAAGTAATTGTAATCCTTACTTTAGTTTAGGAAAATTAATTCAACAATACATTGTTGATGCATGGGTAAAAGTTGAAGGTTCACGATAATATTTTTAAATAAAAATCAACACCAATTAAGAACAGATTTATACAAAAGTGTCATGGATAACTTAAAAAATAAAAGTCTTGCCTGACGTAGGCAAGTTACCGACTGAGTGGCGCTAATAGCCAAATGTATATAGTCTACCTACGCGATGGTAGATGGCGTGCGCGCATATAACACTGGAGAGAGGGAGCATCCCGGGTATATAAGGAGCCCCTGAGCCAGCAGCGAGCATTAATGATCTGGCTCTCACTTGAGTAACAAGCGAATGGTAGTACTCGCTGCTTGCTCCGGTCTCCACCATACCTAGTAGTCTCTCGAAGAGTATGCGTGCAGTCCACTACTTCTCCTTGTAGACTGAGATCCAGTATCGCTTGTAAATTAATGTCGAATGAATAAATGAAATACATTTAAATACCAGAACCATTTAAAACTCTTGTTTAGCATTCCCCTCTCCCATCCCTACTTCAGTTGTATCACCGGTGTAGGATGGTAGTACCTTGCATTTAGGTGGCGCATCTGGTTATAGGCTTTTGGTGAGATGGTAGTACCTCACGCATCAGTCTAATAGCTGCGTGATTTACCTAAGTGTGCGGGATATGCGTAGTAGGAATACCCTACTCATCTCCCTCTCCACACGAGCAGCTCTCCTCTGGTGGCTCGTCCATTGTAGAGGATAGGGAGGTCTTTTTGTCCACTTAATAGAGATTACCGGGTGGATCAAAGACTGTTATCGCTCTTCGAATGTGCTTTTCTCCCCCCTTACTAATCTCGGGCCTCGAATCCCTCGCGTTCGCGTTCTAACCCATCGTGGACCGTTTCATTGGCGCCCGAACAGGGACCCGGGTTTGTTATAATACGGGAGATTGATTAAGGGAGATCATTGAAATATTTCTTACTTTGGAGACTTGAAAACTCCACCATGCTCAATGATCCCCCTCTTGAGTTATCGCTCACCGAGCAGCAAATACACAAGCGTCTCGATAATCTCTGTGAGGCAATCTGGGAATTAACCAAACGCAACACGCGAAACTATGAAGCCCTTCAAAATGTTGACAGGAACGTCAATACGTGTCATAAGAATGTGTTAAATCTTGATCGGGATCTACGCGTACTGGAAAAGGGTTTCGTCGAACTCGTGGATGAAGGAACGGAGACAATCGAGAAACTATCGACGCGAACGGAGAAAAGATTCCGAATCCTAAGCAAACGACTCGACTAGCTTGACCGGGAAATATCAAAAATAACTGACGGGATGAGTAGGTTGACGATTCACGAGCCAACGTGCAGCTTAATGTTAAGCGCGGGAACGTTTCCACCCCCCCCCCCCTTCTACGTGACAATCTCAAGCATCAAAATTTTTAATAATCCTTTGATAACAATTTTTTTTTTATTTTATTACGGCCCATAGGCGTTCTCTCTAGCTTTGTCTGCGATATAAAACACTTTTATAAAAAATGGCGGTAGCCACGGGTAAAACCCATAATCGACGCTCTCTAGCGATCCTGGAAGAAATCCAAAAATTACAAGACGAACATGATACAGACAATGCGGGGAAAGAACTAGAATGGAAAGATTCTGTCGTATACGATCTTGCGACATTAGACAAAAAACATAGCTCGAAGAACGAGTAGAAAAATTAGAAACTAACGAAGACTTTGATTCTCTCGGAGAGCCACATATACGCACAAGTTTTTTAAACACGAGTAAAGAACATAAACAGTTCGAAAGGATCGAGCGCATAGACGCTCTTGCCTTAACGCTAGAAGAAAACAAAAAAGAGAGCGACAATAACAAGATCGACATAGACAATTTGCAACAAAGACATGACGAGATTAAAAAGAGGCTAGCAACCGTCGAGTCGGACTATGATGCCCTCTCGGACCAACATACTCAATTACAATCAGATTTTAATGACATACGCACACTTATTGAAACTAAAGCATCCCAGACGGAGCTATGTCTGCGTATGCAAAAAATTATCGAGGCGCAGGGAAGAGAATCTACACGACTCGAAAAACTCATAAAAAATAACGGTGGCTCTTTCGAACCGACGACTGATACAACGAATTACAACTAAACGTGTAAAAATAGCCACGCCAAAATTTAAAGGTCTAGCTAACGAAAGACTCATGAAGTTCTTATCAGAACTCGACAATTACATTAGATTAGTCAAACCGGAAGACCACGAGTTAAAATACGTCATATCTCAAGCCTTGGAAGGCAACGCGCATAATTGGTGGTATTTACTCCAAGCGGAGGTGGATAGCGTCGAGACGTTTTCGACGCGCTTTAGGGAACGCTACTGGAACAATCAAATTCAAAGAACAAATGGTCGGACAGTACACCCCTGGGCCCCGAAGCCATGTCAGCTATGCCACTTATATGTTCGGTCTAGCCCGCGAGCTAGAACTTAGCCTAGAAGAGCACGAGCTCGTCAAAAAAAAATCGCGGAACACTTCGACCGAGACATACGACGTACGGTAACCGGGCACGAGATAAGTCAGTAAATAAATTTCTCGAAATACTCTCAGACTACGACAACGATGACACAAATCGGAATCGAGCAAATGCTCAAAATAATCAGAATAATCAAAACAAACAGAATAACCAAAATCAAAGACCCACCCACCCACCCGCGGGAAACAATGAGTCGAAAAACAATCAACATAACAAGCCATCAGGCAACAATCCTGGCCAGAAAAAGATGTGGACGGGACACAATATAAACGTCACGCAGACAGCAGACGACACATCCAACAAGGGACCAGGGTCGTAAAACAAAGGTGGGAACAAAAAACAGAGGAATAATAAACCCCCTCAGAAAGATGCTTACGACATCGACGTCTTAGATTGCTTTCAAGACATAACTAAACAAAACTCGGGAAACATGCAGTAGCTGCGTCCACTTCCGGCGGATGCACTTCCTTCTCTAGGGGAGAACGACGCAGCTGCTCAAATCGCGTCCATAATGGAGAACCCGCGCAACGAATTACTGCACGATATTAACCCAGACGGTCGCGAAGTGGAAATATCCCACTGCCCTGAAATAAAAATATTCATAGAAAATATCGAGGTTGACGCACTCGTAGATACGGGAAGCGAGGTAACGGCCATTTCTGAAGAATTTTACCATTAAAACTATGAAACTCTCAAGCTTTGTCCAACATTACCTATTTGCGGTAAACTCATAAAAGGCGCTACGGATAGCAAATCAGCTCGTACTCGTAGCAAATCATATTTTTAGTAATACCAAAGCTAGTCAATCCTTGTATAATCGGGTTCGACACAATCAAATCGTTAAAAATGCTAATCGACACGGTGCACGGACAAATTCTCTTTTCAATAAATAACAATGACGGGGTAATATCGTACGTAGACAAAAAAATGCCGCGTAACGAATTCACGTCGCTAACAATTCAAGACGCCGGTGGATACAGTGAAAAAGGGCACCACACGGATCTCAATAATCTTTACGAAGATTATGAAAATAATTATGAAAATCCATACAAACTCACAATCGAGGAGATCGATGGAAAAATTAATTCTTGTGAAAACCTCAATGAGGCACAAAGAAATATACTAAAAAACCCCAATACCCATCGCTGACAGACAAGACGCACTAGATGAGTTTGACAGGATGTTAAAATTAAACATAATAAGACGCTCGAATAGCGTGTACATAAACCCGATACAGATCGTAAGAAAACGCGACGGATCGGTAAGGCCGTGCCTAAACGCACAAAAATTAAACATGGTTCTTCAAAATAATTACGAGGGACCTCCCGGTATCGACGAGGTACTACAAAGATGCGCTGATAGGCCAATAACAAGCGTAACAGATTTCACGGCTAGTTACTGGCAAATCAGACTACCAGAAAGTTCTCGAAAATACACCGCGTTCAAAGTCGATAGTCACGTCTACGAATTTAACGTTGTACCGTTCGGTATTAAAACAAGCGGGTCCGCGTTAATTCGAGGGCTAGCAGAAGCCACGCGTGATTTCAATGAATTTCTGGTATTATTTGTAGATGATCTAATGATCAAATCGCGCATATTCGAAGAACACATCGAACACCTCGACAAACTATATGAAAGGCTAATCGAACATAATTTACTTCAAAAAATCTAAATTTTTCTGTGAAGAAATAGAATTTCTCGGGCATTATATTTCCGCAAAAGGAATACGACCGGATCCGGAGAAAATACGTACAATTCCTAATTTCAAAAGACCGAAAAATCTAAAACAGCTACAAAGCTTTATCGGATTCATAAATTTTTATTCAAAATTTACAAAATACTTCGCTGAATGTCTAATACCATTATTAAATTTAATGAGAGAAAACGTACTGTTCCATTGGACAACCGAACATCAAGAAGCGTTCGAAAAAATAAAAACGCTTTTTGATGATAACATCATTTTAAAATATGCTGATCCAAAAAAGCCGTACATACTGACGACAGACGCGTCAGACTTCGCGCTCGCCGCGGTCCTCTCTCAGCTAAACGATGAGGGAGAGGAAGAAGTAGTATGCTTTGTAAGCAGAACACTCAAGGGTAGCGAATGCTCATATTTCACTACAGAAAAAGAAATGCTAGCCCTCGTGTAGTCACTTAACAAGCTCGATACATACTTAAGGGGGGCAATCGAAATACGGATCACGAGGCTCTAACATCCCTAAGAACTTGCAAGTTCAACAATCAGAGATTACAGAGATGGAACCTCGCGATCCAGGACTTTAATCTAAATCCAACACACATTCCAGGGAAACAAAATGCAGTGGCAGACTACCTTAGCCGTATGGACGAAAGCGAAAAAAGTAAGGCAGAAAGCCAATCCGAAATTATAATTTCCGCTATCGTCCAGCAAAAACCAAGTCGCGAACTCGTCAACATATGTAAAAACATAGAAAAGAGTCAGAGGCGGGATCCTCAAACGCGCACACTAATCGATGAGCTTGTAAAACAACGACGAAAAAACTTGTAAACGGTACGAGCTAATAGATTATGTATTGTATAAAAAAGCGAAAGAGCGATAAAAAATCGTAATACCAACTAGCGTGTTAAGAGATTTTATAAACGAGGTACACGCGATATACGGTCACATAGGGGGGCGAAAATTAAATAAAATGCTATGCGAGCATTTCTATGCATCAGGCCTACGCAGAAAGATAGCTAAAATCCTAAAAACGTGTGACAGTTGCCAACGAACTAAACATTTAACTAAAAAATATAGGGAATTGTCACAGCCCATCTTGACGCGAAAGTCTGGTGAATTATTGTCAATAGACTTTTACAGTCCACTTCCTACCTCGGCGGGGGGAGTAAAATACTTATTAACAAGTATAGATGTTTTCAGTAAATACGTCGTGTTCTACCCTCTCCGTCGAGCAACAGCTCACGCGGTAATTAAAAAACTGACAGAGGATTATATACCGACGTACGGTAAACCAGAAGCGGTAATATGCGACCACGGGACGGAATTCACGAGCGACAAATTTGTAAATACGTTAAAAAATGAAAATATTAAACTTATATACTCATCTATCCGACACCCACAAAGTAATATTGTAGAAAGGGTACATAGAGAATTAGGACGATTCTTTCGTACATTTGTAAGCGACAAACATAAAGGTTGGTCGCAATATGTGAAAATAATACAAAATATTATAAATGAAACACACCACGAAACAACGAACTATACACCGACGGAATTACATTTCGGCCGAAAACCCATGCAAGTATGGGAAAAATACTTGTATATACCGCCCGAAAAAGATGAAGTCACAAACGAAAAACGGATATCGCTTGCATGCGAGCAAGCACATAGAATAGCTCTGAAACGCGCGGCGAAAAAGAATGCTCACGCAGAGCACTTTGAATTAGATATAGGAAATAAGGTAATGATAAAAGTGTTAAACGTATCCGACGCGGAAAACGGGAAAATAACTAAATTTTTCGATATTTACCAAGGACCATGCGAGGTCCAGAAAAAAGTCGGAATAAACACATACCTACTTATAGATATTAATACGAAAAAAGAACGAGGAAAATTTCACATAAATAATCTTAAACCATATTTTGAAAATTGAATACACAATTCATAAAAAAGAAAAAATTAACAATGAAAATTTATTTTTCAATCTATACAGAATAATGAATTGTGAATTCAAACAAATGTACTAAAGGAACAATTTGAAAATATAAAAAAACTCAAAAAATTCAAAAACATAAAGAACTTGAATAGTAAAATCACGAAAACTCGGGAGAGAGAGAATAACGCGGCAGGCGCAAAAAAAACGCCGTACACATCTCGCGACCTATGCAACCTAACGAAAAACATAAACAGCGGCCGCAGCTAGCCGCCGAATTCCAAAAAGCCTAAACGCCGAAAAAAGAGCAGCAATGAGCTCAGTTAAGACAAACCAGTCGAAATGGACAGAACCACTCCAACGAGCAGCGAGCCACAGGTGCAGAAGCCGAGGAAGCGAGAATCGTCATCGCAGACAGAGCCGATGGCGATCTGCGACCAGGGGACGCAGGTCACCGAGACGATGCTAGATGAAGGCTACGCAGAGTGCTGGTAAGCGACAGTTACAATCGTCTCTATCTCTCTCTCCCCACGTACGCGTAAAATAAATATAAAGTAACCGGGAAAACGTTTCTTCTAAGGACGGAAACGTACAGCATACCATGGCTCCACACTCGTATGGCACGCGGCAGCAACTTTGTGCCCGGCAGCAAGCGGTTCGCGAAGGGCTGGTTCTACCAGACCCCGCCTGGCTGGGGGGCGCGGGACCAGAAGTCTGGAACCGAGGGTACACCACCAGACCCGGCTACAGCAAAAAGGGTACTGATCCCGCGTCGGTATACCCCAGTCAGGCCAAGCCCAGCAAAATCCGCTGCCGCGGCGAGGAAAGTGCCACGCATCGTCACCGTGGTGCACCTGCCCCCGCTGGAAGACGCTGGCAGAGCAAACCTGGGTCTCCCAGCATCAACAACAACACCACAGCAGCCACAGCAACCTCCGAAAGAAGAGGAGAAAAAAGCGCAATGCCCCCCTCCCCGCCAGCAGACCAGGTCGAGCGCATTGAAACGCCGCCACCACGAACCATACGAACCACAGGCTCGTAACGAGGGCTGGCGCGAGGAGGGCAGGCATCTGCTGCAAGCGCGGAGGATACACTACCCAACCTCGACTGCAACTACCTCTGCCGCCACCACCACAACACCAACGATAGCAGAGATCTTCCGCAAAGTGTACGCGGCAGCGGAGATCGGCGAGACCACGATCGCCGCGTACGAGGCATTTGCCGAAGACAGTTTACGTTTAAGTTTATATTTTTTTTTCCTTTTTTCGTTTGGCATTGACGCCGATTTTTTGTTGTTAAGTTTTTTTTCGTTTTAAGAGCAATGACGTTAATTTTTAGTTTAATTATAAAAAAGAGTTTTTTATGTTTTCAAATTGTTTTAGGTGTAAGAAAAATAAAATTTTATACTTTTGTAAGCGCGGACTATGTTCTCTGTTGCTGCCCTCTTGCCCGCCTTTTCCTTTAAATAAAAAATTATTTTTTCACCGGCCCGCTGTCTCAAAATTTTTTATTGGGGGGCATAAAGACGGCAGGCCAAGCCCGGGGGATAAGAGAACAGCAACAGATAACTTGCCTGACGTAGGCAAGTTACCGACTGAGTGGCGCTAATAGCCAAATGTATATAGTCTACCTACGCGATAGTAGATGGCGTGCGCGCATATAACACTGGAGAGAGGGAGCATCCCGGGTATATAAGGAGCCCCGGAGCCAGCAGCGAGCATTAATGATCTGGCTCTCACTTGAGTAACAAGCGAATGGTAGTACTCGCTGCTTGCTCCGGTCTCCACCATACCTAGTAGTCTATGAGCCCAGGCTCTCGAAGAGTATGCGTGCAGTCCACTCCTTCTCCTTGTAGACTGAGATCCAGTATCGCTTGTAAGTTAATGTCGAATGAATAAATAAAAAAACCCAGAACTATTTAAAACCCTTGTTTAGCATTCCCCTCTCCCATCCCCACTTCAGTTGTATCACCGGTGTAGGATGGTAGTACCCTGCATTTAGGTGGCGCATCTGGTTATAGGCTTTTGGTGAGATGGTAGAACCTCACGCAACAGTCTAATAGCTGCGTGGTTTACCTAAATGTGCGGGATATGCGTAGTAGGAATACCCCACTTATCTCCCTCTCCACACGAGCAGCTCTCCTCTGGTGGCTCGGCCATTGTAGAGGATAGGGAGGTCTTTTTGTCCACTCAATAGAGATTACCGGGTGGATCAAAGACTGTTATCGCTCTTCGAATGTGCTTTTCTCCCGCCTTACTAATCTCGGGTCTCGAATTCCTCGCGTTCGCGATCTAACCCATCGTGGACAGTTTCAACCTTTATCATTTTTAGGAAGTCCACGATCGTTACAACAAAACTCAATGACAATAGTTCAAAAGTATGGTGAACCAGATTTTTTTATTACTTTGACATGTAACCTAAAATGTCAGGAAATTAAACAAAATTTGAGATAAAATGAATCAGCTATTGATATACCTGATTTAGAAGCAAAAGTTTTTAATGCAAAAGTTAATAAATTATTAAACGAAATTCTTAAAACAAACATTTTTGGAAAATGTATTGCATATACTTATGTAATTGAGTTTCAGAAAAGGGGTTTACCACATATGCACTTGTTGGCTTTTATTTATAAAAATCATAAACTGAACAATGCAGATGATAAACTTATAAGTGCAGAAATACATGATGAAATGAAATAACCAAGGCTACATAATTTCGTTAAGCAATCATGGCTTTATTTTTTATTTTTGACTTGACAGATAATCACCCATATATAAATATAAAGAACCCACTTTATCAATTTTTTGGGAAGAAAATAGGAGAATCTATGTCAAATCAAAGATGGCAATTTTTTGTTTTAAATCAATAAATTATGAAAATATCAAAGTTATAATTTTTAATTATAGCCTTTATCCTCGTGCTTTAAACTAAAAAAAATACTTATAAGATTTGACAAAATACTTTTTTTTTACGTGGCATTTGGAACTCGAAAGTTCATCGCCTCATCCACGCAAGCCTTCCACGCTGCCCTATCTTGTGTCAACCCCACCCAAGATGCACCTCTCCGTCGACACCCACCCGTCCTATTTCTACTAGATCCGCTTTTACGTTGTCCTCCCATCTGCGTCTAGGTCTACCTAGAGGTCGCGTTACCATCGGCCTGCCCTTCATGACACGCGCTGCCGTACAGTCGTCTCCCATTCTCGCTACGTGCCCTGCCCATCCCAATCTGCGCGATTTTATTATTTTGTTAATATTTGGTGACGCGTACAGATTGTGTAACTCATCATTGTGTAGTCTCCCCCATTCCCCGGTTTCCTCATCTTTCTTCGGCTCGTATATTTTTCGCAAGACTTTATTTTCAAATACCCTAAAACGGTTCTCCGCCTGCTTAGTGAGAGCCCACGTTTCGCACCCGTACAGAACCACCGGCAGTATTATTGTCCTGTATATTCTCATTTTAACGTTTTTAGACAACAGCCTCGACTTAAGTAAATTACTCACGGCGTAGAAGCAAGCATTACTTTGACAAAATACTACTCAATATAAAATGTAAAGATGACAGTCTCAACTCTGCCAAACGCAAAGAGTAAATAACATTTTTCAAAAATAAATAATATATACATTAATGAAAATAAAATACCAAAGTAATATATCAAAACAAGGCAAAACTCTTCGTATACAAAATCCAATCGGTAGAATGACCCTTAAGTTGATAAATTATTGTCTACAAAAATGAGCACCAGATGTACATCGAATCTACTGAAAAAGAAATTCTACCTCCCTGTAAACGATATCCAGGTGTCAGGGTGACCTTTAGGTCGACGGGAATGAGCACCATGTGTTCATCGAATCTACCAAAAAACAAATATGTACCTCCCTGTAGACGATGTCTAGGTGTCAGGGTGACCTCTCGGTCGGCGAGACATCGTCTAGGGGAATAAGCACCAGGTGTATATTCCAATTTACCGAACGAGAAATTGTACCTCCCTGTAGACAATGTCCAGGTTTTAGGTTGACCTCTAGGTCGACGAGACATTGTCTACGAGAATGAGCACCAGGTGTATATTCCAATTTACCGAAAAAGAAATTGTACCTCCCTGTAGACAATGACCAGGTTTCAGGATGACCTTTAGGTCTACAAAACATCGTATACGAGAATGAGCACCAGGTGTACATGAAATCTACCGAAAAAGAAATTGTACCTCCCTGTAGACGATGTCTAGGTGTCAGTGTGACCTCTAGGTCGACAAGACATCGTCTACGACAAAAAGCACTAGGTGTGAATCAAATCTCCCAAAAAACAAATCGCGCCTCCCTGTTAACGATCTCTAAGTGTCAAAGAAAAGTCGATGAAGAAAGTGCTGAGTCATGATTTCGATAACCGAAGAATCACAAAAACATGTTATCTACCTTTAATTTGATTTTTTTTATAAATGTAGAAGCAACTTTTAAAAGTTTTTTTCAGAACAATGTAAAGGAGTATGTAATCATGAAAGGGGATCCAAAATAGCTTAACATAATTTAAAGGAGATATACATTATTAGGAGGCAAAGTTGAAAAACACATAAGAAATATCGAATTAATATTATGTAGATCTCTGACGTGATTAGGAAAGGTGATTCATTACGTGAGGAATCGCGCTAAATGTTCACGAGATGAATCTCGTGAGAATTCAAGTCTTATATCCCATGATGGATCGTGTGATATATCACGTGATTATTCTCACTAGGGATTTATTTGCCCAAATAGTTACCGGAATACCGGCTAAAAAGTGTGTGTATATATATATATATATATATATATATATATATATATATATATATATATATATATGTCATAATATAGGTCAATACATGGCTCTTATATTAAAAATAACTTAAATTCACCATGTATGGATAGCAAACCGAAAAAATGTATGAAAAACTTTCTGAAATAGTCTAATTAGCAAACTACTTTTAATAATACTGGATATCCCCTTTATCGATCAAGTAATAATGGAAAACAAATTCGTTTTAATAAAAACAATAAAGCTGATAATCGATTTGTAGTTCCATACAATCTGTATTTATTGTTGAAATTTAATTGTCATATTAATGTTGAAGTATGTCCAACTATTCAATGTGTCAAATATTTATTTAAATATTATTATAAGGGGCATGATTGTGCATTTATAAAAATGAGTCAAGATAATAATGAAAACGAATGTAAAGAAGAACATTTCAACTACGATGAACTAAAACAACATTTAAATACAAGATATGTAAGCCCTCCAGAAGCAATGTATCGTCTACTGCAATATGCAACGTACGTTTTATCACACGCAATTTACCGATTAGCTGTACACTTAAACAATTAACAGTTTGTATTCTTTAAGGAAGGATCATAAGAAGAGTTGATTAATAAAAACTGAAACACAACTTTTACTGCATGGTTTGAACTAAATGCTAACGATCCGCAAGATAGACAGTACTTGTATGTTAATATACTATATTTTTACGTTTTTTATGAAAAAACAAAGAAATGGACACAAAGAAAAAGTGTCGGTATATAAGGATTTTCTAGACGCGATTAAAATAAGGTGATACGTAAATTAACAAAAACTTTACAAGACGAGTATATTATATTGTGCAACTAGGGGTAGAAACGGGCGATTTCTTCGGTTGAGATTTGAGCACAAGTTGGAGTCGAGCGCTCAAATCTCACCCGAAGTAGAAATTGCCCTCCCCCCATTGTTACACACTGTACTTTTCTTGACAAGTGCCTGTAAAGACCCGTTTTTATTCATATAGAGTGAATAGTTAGTTACGCATTTTGAGTTGTAAGTCACTCTCTTTCGAAATTTTTAAAAATTTTCGAAATTTTTTAAAAAATTTGATTTAATTTGAGTGTTTTTGAGTAGCAGCAGGGAATTATTACCTCCCGCTACAGCAGGAGGGAACGATTCCTTTCCGCTGCAACGGAAGAAAATAATTTCCTCCCGCTGTAGCGGGAGGGAATGGCCATTTTCTCCCGTA
This sequence comes from Nasonia oneida, assembly GCA_037356405.1. Taxonomy (NCBI): domain Eukaryota; kingdom Metazoa; phylum Arthropoda; class Insecta; order Hymenoptera; family Pteromalidae; genus Nasonia; species Nasonia oneida. The sequence continues at coordinate 178,418 of JAZHPH010000193.1, read as the reverse complement.
CGCTTAAAATAAACAGCTTGTTATTTACTTCAGATGCATAGGGGAAACGGGTCTTTTTCATGCACGTGTCAAGAAAAGATTATTAAACGTTACTTTATTGTAACTTGAAATGAACAATGGGGCTTAGACGCGAGACGTGAGCAGAGAGCGTGTTGCTGGCATTGTTAATTGCACAAAAATCTTGATTCAATTGGGGTTACAGAGGAATGAGCTATAACTTGGTGTAAATCTTCGTTTATTAGTGTACTTTCCGAATCCGAATCCTTCGGAAAGATTAATTTGACGAGTTCAAAATGGCGACCTGGTAACTCTAACAGTAACAAATATCATTACGGGAAAGCAGTTATATGTCCTTAAGACTCGCTGGAAGAGAAAAATAATAAGAAAAAAAGCTTACTCTCATATATTTTTTCCCGCTGAAGATGAATTCACCATTGTTTTTAGCCTATGTAGCCCCCGTTCTTCCATAACCTCAAAAAATACTCCAAAAAGCAGTATTACGCTGTTAAGACTCGCAAATATAAGCAAGAAATTAAAGAAAAAGCTTATTTTTATGTATTTATCTTCACCTTGAAATTGCTAAAAGCATCGATCAAAGAGCCTCAATCTTCACAGCAGAATGCATTGCTCTGAGCAGCGCACTCGATATCATACTCAAAAATCCCGGCTCTAACTTCCTCGTTTTCTCCGATTCCTTAAGTACTCTCCTATCTATGCAATCGGTGAAATTAAATATTAGAATTAACCCGCACATCTTAGAGGTAAAAAAAAAATACAACGAGATCATAAAAATCGAAAAAACCACTGTAAAATTCGACTGGATACCTGCTCATATTGGCATCGAAGGAATCGAGGAAGCCGACAGACTCGCTAAATTAGCAACCATTAGCAGTCTATGTGAAATATCCCGACTGCCATTCACAGACTACACTCAATACTTCAAAAAAGACGCACTCTTACGTTTCGTACAATGAAAGACGCCAAAGAGCAAGGTGCCGCTAAAGGCAAAATATATTCCGATTTTTATTTCACAGACAGAGCTTTAGCGTGGTACAGGTACTCTAAAGCAAATCTCAAAAGAGCCTTTATTACAATAAATCGTTGCAGATCTAACCATTACAACCTTGCAGCCTCATTACACCGTAAACGCATAATCGACAGCCCGGAATGTAAATGCGGTAATAAGCAGGAGGATCTCAACCATGTCATATGGGAGTGTCCATTGTTTAACGATTAAAGATCCGAATTGTTATCACAATTCAAAAAGCTGCTACCAAGCTCTACGTGTGAATAGAAGCTAATGAATTCAAAAAAAGATATATATATATATATATATATATAT
>JAZHPH010000193.1:133144-176965 GCA_037356405.1 Nasonia oneida | reverse complement strand
TATTAAATTAAAATGGTGGAATGAGTAAGGGAAGTTTGGGTGAATAAGTCAACGCAAACACAATGAATTTCGCAGGAGAAAAAAGACGACTTACCGCGGCGTAAAAACTCGAAACGAAATTATACAAGGAAAAGTGACTCTAGGATAGACTAAATAAAAAGAGAGAAACGCAATTACAATGTACGCATTTACAAAAAAAGAGAGACTCTACTACAGGCAACAACAGAGAAAGAAACGCATGTAACTTAAACCTATCGTCGCGAGGTACCTTTCGCACGCTGGAGAGCTCTCCTACCTTATTCGTAGACCGAGACTTGGACGGCATGACCTAAAGCCCTGGCCGCACGTTGGTGGGATGTACCTTGCTCGGTCGCAGGGCGCCTCGACGTCTCGAGGGAACCAATCCTGGACCACGGGCAGGCCTTTTCAGCACTGCCGCGTAGGTAGCAATCGCCGGGTGGAAATCGACACGCCGAGGAAGCTCGCACGTGGCCGAAATCCCAACACTCGATGAACTCACACAATCCGCACAGCGCACGCAAAATGCACACATACTACGCAACGCACGGAGATACAAATAAAGAGTGTCTATCGTCCTGAAAAGGACGATGATGACGACTCTAATCGCATGCAATTTACAAAGGAGGCTTTCGCAATCGGTGAAACAAAAGCGCAAGGTCGACTGATAACTCGAGAGGAGCTATCAGAACTCAACTGCACGTGCTCCCGCGCGCCGGAGCCCGCGCAAACGGGAGAGGCCCACATCAGCGCGCGCATGCGCTCGACCGGTCTCGCGGCAGCGCTCGCCGCGCTACGGCGCGAAATTCAAAATTCACCCTCCTGCTCTTACACAACCCGAACAACGTGCTTTCCACTAAATACTGAAATGCTCATCAGCGAACTAAATATAGCAGCGTACCAATGCATCTTCGAATTCTTGAAAAAATGTAAATTAAATGTCTAAAATAACTTTGTCAGTGTTTTTCTTTTTTTTATTATTTGTTTTACTTACTATGTGATAGTTCTTCATTTCTTTATATATTTTGTATGTATAGTTAAAATAGGCGAAATATTCCTAAATAAAGCTTAATTTAAAAAAAGGTAAGTTATTAATTTTATTGACGTGCGAACATGGGAAAAGATTGAACATCTTTAAGCGTGTAGAAAGTAATTTTGGCAGCTTGTTTAAATTTCCTGATGAAAATGGCTCATGAGGAAATGAACGAATAATTAGTTTGATCCTTAAGCTGAAAAGCACAACCTTAAGAGATAGGTGCGCGAATAAACGGTTCATTCACTAAAATTTAAGTTCACAAAAATTGTAAAAATATCGTTTTACGATGAAATTAAGTGATTTTTTAAACTTTTTTTTGTTAAGCTTTAATTATTAATATGCATAGTTATAAATCTATTAATAACAACATTTTTTTAAATATAGGTTGCGAAGGCAAAAAAAGCAGCGATGCCTAACAATTTAGAAATTAGTAAAGTAAAATGCGAGGTCTCCTTACAAAGTTTATTAGAATACACTATAATAAGATTATTTGAATATTTGAAATTAGATTTCAATTAAGATGCAAACACAAAATTAGTTCTTCTGGTAAAATACGGCTTTGACGGTACTAATGCTAATAGATACAAGCAAAAGTCTATGTATGAAAGTAGTGTGATTGACTATATTTTCTGCTCTTCTTTAATTCTATTACAATGGCTCGACAAAAGTACTGGACTAATTTTTTGGCATAACGAAAGGCCATCATCGACTCGATTCTGTCGGCCTATAAAACTTCTATACGTAAAGAAACTGCTGAACTATGTAAAAAAATAGAAGGAGATCTAAAATTAGAAATTGATCGGTTAAAGAATATTCAAATGCAGGATGTAAAGTAGGCTTTGAAATGATGCTAACAATGATGGATGGAAAGGTGCATACAATAATAATATTAATAATAATAATAATAATAATAATAATAATAATGATAATAGATATATTATAGTCTAAAGCCATACTGAAAAAAATCATATGATTTATGCCATGATCATTAATATGATTTATCATATGAAAGATTATTCATCTGATTAGATCTGATTATCATCCCAAATCACATTCGATTAATCAGATTAAATCAAATGGTTAATGATATATTGTTTAGGTAATTCATGGATATTGATGAAAAATCATATGATAAAACATATGAATAATCATATACTTTTTAAGTACGTTATATGTTTTTAGATATGATTATTTTCAGTAGGGATGATCATTTTAAATATTTGTATTTCTGCGGAGAAAATATATCAAAATTATTGGTGTTAGTTTTCTAAATAATTTACTGATTCTTAATATCTGATAAATAAAAAATTTCATTTTTTTCAAATTTATTTCAGGTGTGCAATGCCCTGAATGAGACATCATCTCAAAGATGTTTTCTATGTAAAGCTACGATTTCAGAGATGAATAAAATTGATGATCTCCTTGATAAGCAAAAAGAAATACCAAGTATAAAATATATATGCTCAGCTTTACATGCAAGAATTCGTTTTATGGGGCTTGTATTACATATTTACATATTTCTTATTGTATTACATATTTCTATTTACATATTTCTTATCGTATGCAGCTTAAATTCTGAAGAGTAAGAGGAATACAATGTATGATATATATATCATACATTGTATTCCAATTAGAAATAACGCTTATTTGTGAATATCTATGCATGTTTGTTTTAATTATGATAATCTTCTTCTTAATTGATATTGAAGTATACATTGAAGGTACCAAAAGATAAAGAATCTGAAATTACTTTAAAAAAGAAACAAATACATGATCTTTATGAAAAAAATTGGAATATTAGTGGATCACCCAAACCAATGACGGTAATACAACCAGAAATTATAAATTGGTTAAAAAATACAAAATTTAAACTTTAAATATTTCCTAAAAACGACGTCCTTTTACAAAATTTTCTCAACATTTTACTATTTTATAGGTTTCGACCAGCGTTTATTATACCGTTTTCGAGTGATTCTGGCTATGATATCTTCTGGAGAAAGAATTAATAATGAAGCTTTTCGTGATTACTGCAGAGATACAGCAAGACAGTATGTAAGTTTGTACAATTGGTACTATATGCCTCCATCTATGCACGTCATCCTATTGCATGGATATCAGGTGCTTGATGTTTTTGCCTATTGGGATGCTCTCTGAAGAGGCACAGGAGGCAAACAATAAAAATGTTAAAAGATTTCGTGAGAAATTTTCCAGCAAAACGTCTAGGTTGGTACTTTTAATGTATTCAAAATATTTAAACAACATAACTATATAATAATAATTATCAATATATTATTAGGATTGACACCAATACAGATATATTTGAGAGGTTACTACCATTCTCTGATCCGTATTTGTCATCTATAGAGGAACTTCCGAAAAAGATAAATGAATTTTTAACAGATGATATGATAAGGTTGCTATCCCTGGATAATGATCATTATGATAAAAATGATGATAATGATGATGATAATAATAGTGAACATCACGATTCTTCGAGTAAGGAAGATAACTGTTAATGTTGTTGTGTGCATTAAATAAAATGTTATGATATACGACAAACTACTTAAGTTTATTTTGATCATCCTCTATGTCGAAATTATATAAGCAAAAAATATAATAAAAATCATACACTTATAATTTGTTTATATTGACATGATATGTTCTAGTTATTTGAAGAAATTTAATTAATAATATTAAACAAATTAATTAATTGATAATATTTGACTTAACGAGGGTTATTTGTAATAAAAATTTAAAGTAGTACGATTTTATAAGCAATCGTGCATGTAACGCAATCGATTTCTATAAAAAAGTACGTATTTAAATAATTTATAAGATTATCTGCATTTTTGCTTTATCTAATTTTTTTGCTTACTTTTGTGAGTCTTAACAGCGGAATACTGCTTTTTGGAGTATTTTTCAAGGCTATGAATGAACGTGGGCTACATAGGCTAAAACAATGGTGGATTTGTGTTCATCGGGAAAAAAAATACACGAGCATAAGCCTTTTTCTAATTTTTTTGCCTAATGTTTTCCTAATTTTACTAAGTTATGACCGCGTAATACTGATTTTTGGAGTAATTTTTGAGGTTGTGGAATAACGGGGGCTACTTAGGCCAAAAACAATGGTGGATTCGTTTTTAGCGGAAAAAATACTATTAAGTGCCCTCTATAACGTGGTCAAATTTTTTACCCTCCAAGCGGTATGATTTTTTAAGATATCGGGTTTTAAAGTTGTGTATTTTAACATGGGAAGCATAGGCTAAGTTTAAATTTAGTGTACATTTTATATAATTACAAAGAAAATTTTCGTTTAAGAATTTCATAGCCATACTGCCAGGAGTAGGCTTGCTCGATTCGCGGAGCCATTCTGTGTAACCGTCGGAAGTTTCGTTCGCGAAAGCGTATAACTCGGGTTTAAGTTCGCCGCCGAATTTCAGTCGATGCTTTGTTGTTAACCGCATAACTAACTAAAAATAAAGACGTGTAATTTCAGTGTGTCAATATAAAGTGTCATAATTTTTCTCTCGACTTTATCCATGGCCGAATCTCCTCAGGGATAAGGAGTCTCCAATAGCCGGCAACGCGCTAGTAAATTCGTTAAAGGAAATTCGTCCGACCTGGCGCCCCTTTTTATAAATACGGTCGGACGTTATTGATTTGTGACAGCATTAACGTGTGAATGGCGTAATCTCACGCCTGGATTTCCCCGAAAATCCACATCGTTACAATAATAAGACTAAGTTATATTTCACTAGCGAAATATTAATCGCGCTCGCACGCGTATAACGCCGTGAAGGTCGCGCGCGCTGGATCACCCTCGTGCGGGTGATATATACTCTCATGCACACAATCACATTCACTGCGCGTCACACAAACTTTCTCGATCTCGCTGCCGATGCTCCTGCTACCGGACAGACTGCAGGACTAAACGTTGCTGGACCGCTAAGCAGGGAGATCAGGAAACCCGGACTCTGCGTTGCACTCACACACAAGATATAATTTGATCCGCTGGACACAGCACAGCACACGAGATCACGAGTGAAGTCCTGTGTTTACTTTCCGAAGGCCGAGAGCTATCTGAGCGCGCACCTGAAGGATTAGCTCGCGCGCTCGCTATCTCTATCTCTCTCGCTCTTATTTCCGAATTCGCACGTGTTTTTCCTCGCGCGCGCGAGTTTACCCTATTTCGTCGCGGCGCAGCAGTACCCATACCGTGTAACGTTGTAGATTTTCTGCGAAAGACACGAGATCTATCACAGTTCATCTATTCGTTAAACACGTTCCGACCGAATTTATTAATGGGCGTCAGGTCGGCTTGACTCTTCTCAATTTACATTCGCGTGTGTACAGCTAAAGGAGACTCTCTCCCTCGGAGGAGATTCGGACGTGATAGGTCTTGGGTCAAGGGAATTAAATTCAGATTGCACCTTTTCTTACAATAATTTTTGGAAATGTTTATTCTCACTCTCATAAACAAACCGACGGTAATCCGGCTTCAAAAGTTTCACCGTCACGAATATGGCCGACACAATTACTCACGACTAACACGCGAGCTAGCTAATTCACGGCGGCATAAACGACACGACTCTAAATATTTCTCTCTCTCTCTCTCTCTCTACCTGGTTAACACTTGATCTGCAACTCCCTTCCTCCCGTACTGGTGATGTCTCGTGCTCTGAAATTTCGGCGCGGCAGAGTAAAAAAAAACTCCATTTAATGCGACACAACCTGGGGGGTCTGTACCAGGCAGCCACTCGAAACCTAATGTATTCTTGACAAATCTTAAACTGCTTTCCTCGAAAGTCATCTCGGCGAATTTCGACACGAGGTCTCGCATACAATTGCGCGCATGCGCTATACATACTTCGTTAATTTATTGTTATTTTACAAGTTTTCTGACAGAACATTTTGCTCAGAAACACACTCTTGCGAGTCAGTATCACTCCTTTATTCAGTACATACTTTTCGATTTGCAAATTACACTATCTCATTCTGGCTAAATAATTCGCATACTCTTACAACGACTCTCACACACACGCACACACTCGGCTTATCGGTGAGCCGCGAGCGGATCCGCACGACGCGGTTTTCCCCCTCCCAGCGGTTCGCTCTCTTCTTCACTCACGCTGGTTCGGCGCTACGCTGGCTTCTTCCACGTAGTGTATGCGTATAGACCGGCGAAATAGTAGTAGTAATGTCGACTACGGGCTACGCAGTACAGCGCGGCTTAGTCTGTTACTCTATCTCTCTTTCTCTCCGACGGATAGTAACAAGTATTCGACTACCATCTCCTTCTTTCTTTCTTCTAACGGGACTGGCGGGACGAAGCCTTCGTCAGCTACGTGTCTCTGCCTGGATTCGACACGTCGAGCACGAGTTGGCGGAAGCATCTTCAGAAGCTACGACAAATTTAGAAGTAAGTACAAAATCAACGTGTTATAATAGGACAACACAGTTTCTACTCCACCACCAATACAAACTACATAAATTGTCTGTATAACAGGTACGTCCTTCAGCATGCTGTAATCCACTACCGGCTCGTAGGATCGGGGTTAGGGCGGTTAGTTTTAGGATTTCTCGGCGGCAAACATCGTTTCAAGTCTGACACGAGTACTTTCGCGATTTTCCGACTATTACCCTCCTCGGCTTCCAAGATATACACGGTAGGGGATTTCTGTTCAGTAATTTGAAAGGGTCCCTCGAATTTGGGTGCTAATTTGGCAGAGAAGCTTCCAGCGGCATTTGATAGGTAATGAGTTCTCCTCAAAACCATATCTCCGACTGCGAAACTGGCTAGTCGACGCCCTCTATTATATTCCTCTATACCTTTCCCTGTTTGTCTCTCGCGTCATCTATAAATTTGGCTACGCGTTCCCGTAAAGCATCCAATCGCTTCATACAATCTTCCCATACTGTAGGATCTAATTGTAATTTAGGACCCCGATTTTTAATTTCTTTACGTAAACTCTTGACTTGTGTGGGATGTCTACCAAAATTCAAAAATGCTGGAGATGTTTTGAGTGTTGATTGTACGGCGGTATTCATGGCGTGGCGGAGTCCGTGGAAGTGCTTATCCCAATCTCTGTGATTCTCGGCGAATATCGCTATCATGGTTTTAAGGGTGCGATTACTCCTCTCGACATGACTGGGTGGTACAGTGAAGTAGTGACGTGCGTCACGCCATACTCTTTTAATGTCTCGGCAACCTGTTTGTTCAAGAACTCCGTCCCATTGTCGGTCAATAAATACTCTGGTGTCTCCCAGCGAAATAATACTAGCTCTTCGAAGGCTTTAGTGACTGATTTTCTGTCTGCTTTACGCAATGGCTTGACTTCCACCCAGCGAGTGAAAAGGTCTTGGAAAACTAGTAAATACTTATTTTGACTTTTACTCGGGAATTCCATCATATCGGCGGCTACCACAGTCCAAGGCTTCTCTACGATTCTCTTGCCTATGAGGCCTTGTGGGCCTTGTTGCGACACTTTATATTGCTGACAAGCTGGGCATACGATGACGAAGGAATGGACATCATGATACATTCCCGGCCAAAAATATTCTCTGGCTATTCTGTCGTATGTCTTTTCGACTCCCAGGTGTCCGGCGGTAATTTCCCCGTGAGCAACAGTCATTACTTTCTCTCGCTGTTCTGCTGGTATTACTAATTTCCAGGCTTCGTCGCTGTGAGTGATAGGGTCTAACAGTAGGTCTCTTTTAACTCGATATAGCCGGCCGTCTTCTACTCTTCACCGAGGAAATTTATTAGGGAATTCTTCTACTTCTTTTAATCATCTAAGGCACCAAGGTATCAAGTGATTTCCACCACGGCTGCCAATTCTGGTTCAAGCATTCTCGACAAGACGTCTGGCACTTGATGGTTCGGTCCCTTGCGATGAATGATGTCGAAGTCCCATTGTTGAACTTCAAGTGCCCATCTGGCCAGTCTTCCGCTGGGCTCTGTTAATGAACGGAGCCAACGTAGGGCACTGTGATCTGTGATCACTGTAAAATGGTATCCTTCGATGTATGGCCTTAACTTCTTTATGGCCCACACCAAGGCTAGGCACTCCTTTTCCGTAGTAGTGTAGTTCTTTTCGGCGGCTGACATAAAACTCGGCTGACATAAACAATCGGATGTTCATCGTCATCGAATTCTTGAGTCAAAACGGCTCCTATTGCGAAGTTGCTAGCGTCAAGGTGTTTTTCGAACGCCTCTTACTGTTCATCTCCCCAAGTCCATATTTGGTCTTTGCGTAGGAGTTTAACTAGAGGGATTTTAGTTTCCTAACTGTTTTCAATGAATCTAGCGTAGCACCCGATCATTCCCAATACTCTCCTTAATTCTCTGACATTACGTGGAGCTGGACAATTCAATACCGTCGCAACTTTGTCTGGATCAGTCCTAAGCCCGTCTGTATCCAAAATAAAACCTAAGTATTTGATCTGAATCACGCAAAATTGTCACTTCTTGGGATTAATAGTTAGTCCGGCTGAAATCAGTTTTTGTAGTACATACTTGACCTTCGTTTTATGCTCTTCGAAGGTGTCAGTGGCAATCACTATATCGTCTAGATAGCCGAAGATTTATGGAGCGTCTTCGGGACCGAATAGGGTGTCCACTAGACGTTGTAGAGTCATGGGAGCATTGATAAGGCCGAACGGCATTCTGGTGAATTGCCACAGTCCATATCCTGGCACAGCGAAGGCGGTATATTTCTTACTACTTTCCTCCATTTTGTCTTGAAAATAGGCTTGACGTAGGACTATTTTACTCAGATATCTGGCACATCTTAGTCTGTCAAGAATTGCGTCCATTTGAGGTAATGGGTACCCATCTTTCTTAGTAAATTCCTTTAAGTCTGTAAAGTCCACACACAATCTTTCTTCATCCGTGTCTTGCTTCGGCACCATCACTACTTGGCTAACAAAATCACTGGCCGATCTCTCTATAATACCTAGTCTCTCTAACTCTTTGGCTCCTTTCTGAATCGATTCTATCCGCTTGAGTAATCTCCGGCGGAACTTCTGTCTCACTGGCGTGTCACAAGTTAGGCGGATGTGATGTTCGGTGAGATCTGTAAAACCTAATACATCCGACGAGTATTCAGGCAGGGTTCCGTCGATTATCTCCTATATCGGTTTCCTTTCATCTTCATCCAGTTCTGTTATTCCGGCGCATTCAGCAAAGACCTTATCATTTTCAGACGGGTCTTGACTATTAAATCTTCGCCATATTCCACCATTTGCTCTCCACCAACCCCTGTGATCCGTGTCTATTTTAAAGATTTCACAAAAATCTCTACCGAACACCACGTCGTGTCCAATCTCTTTAACTGCACGGGCTGTAATGGTCGCATCAATACCAATGATTACGGCGCCAGGATCGAAAAGTGCCCGATAGGTTGTTCCGCTCAAGACTACTTGCATGTAGTTCCGATTGTCAGCTATTACAGCGGCTGTAGGAGCTTGAAGCTCTACTCCGTCTGAGATTTGGACTGGCGTGCTTAAGTAGTCTGAGTCAGGATCGGGCGGTATCGGCTTTTTCTTTTCATTAACTTCTTTAGTTTCTGGGTGTGATTGGTCTTCGGATGCTATGTCTACCAACTGTAGCTGTTCGAGGGCCAATTCAATCTTACTCAAGTTTCCAAAATCTTCTTCTTCTATCAACTCGACAATCTTCTCTCTCTTGGCTTGGATTGGCGTATCTTCACAGGTTCCAGAGACTTCAAGGTCTGAGTCGTCTGATAGATCCGACTGCTTCGATTCCAACTCGAAAGAAACTCTCTTCTCTGACTTCTCTACCTTTAACGGCTCAGTCTTCTCGTTCTCTACTTTACTGGCAACTCTCTGCTTGACTTTATCGATGCATTCTCGGGAATAAAGGATGCCCTGTTTTAGGGTCAGGCCTCTAATCTTTGGTGCGTTCTTGTCTACGGAGGATTGTCTCCTGTTGTACTTCACTCTCTCATCCAACAACGACTCATCTGATTGACTACTTAAGTCCAGTGTTAGCGGCGTAGATTTGTTCCACTCGTTTTGAGTTTCGAATGGGAATGCACATTGCTCTAGAGTTCGTTTTTCCACAGGCAAGATACGTTGTCCTCTTTGTTGCTCGATGAGTTTTGAACTGCTTCACTGGCTGCTACTCTGTTCTCCTCCACTACTCCATCTCGGTTATTTGACCACAGGTTACGTTAGCATTTGGCCGCAACTTCTCTTTCTCTTCTCTCATCTCTGTGCTGTTATCTGGCCAACGGGTTACGTTAGCGTTTGGCAGCAACTTCTCTTTCTCTTCTCTAATCTTTAGTGGTCCTTGACCAGGGAGAGGTAGTGGTCCTTGACCACTACCTCTCCCTCCCAAAACTTCAACTACCACTGATGACGGAGTTACACGGCTAGAAGTTTTCACGACTCCGTCTGAGGCCATTAATGCGGTGTTGCGGGTGGCATCGGCCCCAGAGATGCCCCCGCGTTGTCATTTCCCCACATGGTTCGGATTGGGGTACAATTTCCACAATTCTGGAAAGTTGCGCCGAATTGTCCACAGACTTGACACTGGACTTGGCTTGGCTTTGGCTGCGATTTGGGCAAACTGGTGATTTATGGCCTTTTTGTCGTCATGTATAACACTCCACAGTCGGACAGACTGATGATCTATGGCCTGCTATCTATCTGCTGACAGTGATAGTACGCTCCCACAAATTGTGTAGAACCTTTTCTATTGTACTGGTTTAGTGGTTGACTCTGGATAGCATCAATGGTGCCACTTTTGCTTTGCGGTTGTTGTGTCTGTATTTGCGGCTGTGTATTATCTGGCTTCCATACTTGTGGGCCACTTTTAGTTTGCTTGTAGTCGCTAGTCGAGTTGTTGGCTGAGGTTACGACTGGCTGATTCTGCTGTTGCTTCTGTTTTCTATTTTTATTGTTGTTGTTGTTGCTTTGCCGGTTAGGATTTGCGTCGGTAACTCCAGCTGCTTCCTCGACTTCCTTGGTGGCTGCTACTTTCGCTTTTGAAGCTGGTGTCCATGCTGCGGCTGGGAATCGGCTTCTCTCAAGAGTTGGTGGTGGGGTATACATCGCGTCCTTTTCCATTTTCTCCTGTAACGTCCGACAGTACTTCTTAACATCTTCATAGGATTCTATCTTCTTTCTTCTAATCGCTTTACGGTATTCCGGCCGTAATCTCTCCGTCACTAATGTTAGCTGTTCTTTCAATCTCATTGGTCTCTTTAGATGGGCTGCGATGTACTTAAAATTCATAATGTATGTGGCTATCTTTTCCCCTTTTCCTTGTGTCCGTCTACGTAGTTCTTCTATCACGTCATTGTCGCTCACTTCACTGATGAACTGCTCTTCGAATGCCTTCTTGACAGTCTTCCAGTCTTTAAATTCTGTTCTGAACCACATGCTGGCTTTTTTTGATAGAGTATACAGAATCATGGCTAGGATCTCTTTGCTTTTAAGATGTAAGCTCTCCTTGCACTCTTTTATCTGGGATAAGTATTCCTCCGGGTCATCTCTAGTCTCACCGGCGAATTTGATGTTCCGTCATTGCACAATTTGGAGTTGGTACAGATGTTTGGCTAGTTTATCTTCCTGTCCAAGTCGCCGGGATATTTCTTCTTGCGGCTTTTTATTTTCTTATTTTCTTGGTGGTCAGAACTTGAGGAGCTATCAGAGTCGCTTTCCTGGCTGCTAAGGCTATCACTGCTGCTAGCGCTACTACTTGAACTGTCTTTCTTAGTCTGTTTCTTTCCAGGCTTTTCTCTCTTAGTTTTCTCTCGAGTTGTAGGTTTGCTCTACTCTTCGGCTTATCTTCATCTGACACGTCGCTGTCACTATCTTCGTCACTATCCCTACTACTATTAGATAATTTACTGGCCTTCGATTATTTGTGCATCGAATATATATGCATAAGGCCAAATTCCCATGAAATTCTGAGTCCTCGTAGTAGAGTCGAGAGTTGGGCCGGGAGTGAGTTGACTCAAAGGTACGATTTTTGGCTGAACTCTGATGGTTTTATTTACGAATAGTATAGGTGTAGGGTCGATCGATTTCCGGCTGGTAGTGTATCCCGATGAACCGTGAAGGGAGTCGAGTACTCGTGCAGAGATAAGCTGTTGTATCTGGTTGGATACTGTTAATTGACCGCTGAGGCCAGTTGCCCCATCGCCTTCGGAGGTGAGATTCGATAAAGCTTGTATCTGCCTCACTGAAGAGTTGACGATTTCTTCTAGGCTTTCATCTCCGGCTTCGTTCTCGGTTTCCTTACCGGCTTCAATTTCTGAGTGCGAGGCTGAACCGACCGTCACTTCTTCCTTATTTCTTGTACTACTCGTCTTGGATTTACCTTTCTTATGATTGAGGATCACTGTGAGGGCCTCTTCGGAGTCTGGAGGAATAACGCCCCCGTTATCCCACTCGTACCACAGCACTCGCTCGCTCAATCCGGCTCGTAAAATCTCGGCTCTTAATAAACGGTCTCTTAAAATCGCCTTACTACCTTTCGTACTTATCTTTAATGCTTTAAGTTCTTCCTCTACATCATCTTCATCGTACTTCCTAATCTCGTTGGCTAGGCTTCTAATTTCTCGGTCTTTACGTAAAGCGTCCATCATCTTTCTATGATTATCCATAGTTGCTTTTCTCTAATTACTCTTTAAGTCTTGGTTGACAGAGGATGTATAAAATTACTAAGCTTGTTGGTGACCTGACAGTTAAAATTTCTTGACAAGATCGGTTGCAATAATTTCTTGTATTTCTCAAAAAAAAAAATTTTCTTGGCGGATAGTACCCAGTTAAGCAATAGGTTTTCCCTAGACAGTATTTTCCACGGCTTAATCTATATACTGTGGTGGCTGGGTTCGGGTTTCCCAGAGGAAAAAGAAAAATTATCCAACTAAACCACTATATAGGTCGTAGGGCCCGCCCAGGGTCTGTCTCTCTCTCGCTGGGAAAAATCCGACTAGACTTACGAATTTTTGATTAGTGCGACTTTTAATTGCGAGACGTCTCGATTCTTGGCAAAAAAAAAATTTTATTAGGGTTTCGCCATGTTTATAAATTATAAAGAAATTATATATATTATTATTATAGATATCAAAATATTATTTCGATTAATACTTATAATCATCCATGCATAATCGATATATATTGCATCAGGTGCAATTAGGTAGTAAAGGGTGTAAATTAATTTTCTTTTATTGATATTGCTTGATTTGACTCACAATCAAGCTACGACAAAAATTTTTTATTAACGCGTTCGAGGTTATAAGGATAGTCGGCAGGATGGCTATAATTGAATCTTAGTTTGAAATTTTCCAATCAAGTCAAACGTGCTATCACAAAATTTGTTCCGAAGTTAAATTCTCAAAAAAAAATTGTTCGGCTAAAATGATTGTACTAAGATGGCGGCTAGGCGTCTCTATGGCTGCAAAAAATGTCGCGCACCCTGGCTGAAAATAATCATATGATAATCATATGAGTGTTCATATGATAATCATATGATAATCATATGAGTGTTCATATGATAATCATATGATAATCATATGAGTGCTCATATGAGTGTTCATATGATAATCATATGATAATCATATGAGTGCTCATATGAGTGTTCATATGATAATCATATGATATTTTCGACCGAATCCTCATATGAGAATCATATGATTGTCATATGATTTATTTATTTATTTATTCACCAGAAAATTTTTTACATGGCATATGAATCATGCCTGAAAATCCTGCAGAGGTAAACAAAGTTACCTGTTAGCAGGCCTGGTTACAACAAAACATGTATAAATCTTAAAATTAGAACTTAACCTATATAAAACTATTTATGTACATAAATATATTTTTCGCTGTAGAATTCTTATTGTTGTTTTAAACAACAATTTACAAACTTTTTAATCATTTCTTATTTATTAATATTCTTATTATTAATATATAAAAAGTACTTTTCAACAATTGGATCTTATCCATTCTATAATTTTTCTCTTTTGTAAATATTTTTCTATATTTAATACTTTTAGTTGATTTGGAAGCTCATTATAAATATTTATTGCTTCCATATAGCTATCTTTATTGCTAATTCTTTTATTAGTCTTAGGTATAATGATACTTCTATTTCTAGTAATACTATCTGATGCTAAGTATTTTTCTTTTAGATCATTATAATGCAGCTTCAAAGATACAAGAGCAAAAAGTTGTACAATATTCAGAGGATTGTCGTTTGATGGAAACTTATTTTTATTTATGATTTTTATAATTTTGTTTTGCAGCTTTTGAACTTGGTCTCGACTATTTCTATATGCTCCTCCCCAAGCAACAATACCATAGCTAATGATACTATGGAAAAATAGTAAAAATAATAGATCATTCTGAGAGTTTCAGTAGGCATGGTTTTAGAGATTTTGTAAAAAGTATATACTAGGTATTTTGTCTTCCCGATTATATGTTTCATGTGATTTACCCACCTTAGGTTGCAATCAAAGACAATTCCTAGATACTTGAAACTTTCTACCCTAGTTATATTTTTGTCAAGAATTTTGATGTTTACTTGAGCTGGTACACTTCCGACACTGCTCCCAAAAGTCATACAAATAGTCTTTCCTACATTTAATGACAACTTATTTAATGCTAACCACTCCGATATCACACTTAGAAAATTGATCATGGTAACTTGGGCTTCTATCCAATTATTACCAGTGGCTATAATAGCAGTATCATCTGCATACGAAATTATAGCCTCGGGGAGGATCTCCTTCAAAACATCATTTATGTATAGAATAAAAAGTAGAGGTCCTAAGATCGTCCCTTGTGGAACGCCTGTGTTAACCACAGAGCTATCGCTTTGAATACCGTCTATTTTGACTACGTGGTATCTGTCACTCAAGTAGCTGAAGAGGATCCAAGGCTTGGCCCCTAATTCCAATGCAATAAAGTTTTTCCAGTAGTATGCTATGGTCAACAGTGTTGAAAGCTTTCGCTAGGTCAAGAAAAGTCATAATCGTAGGCTTACTCTATTCAACATTATTGTATAGTGCATTAGTTATGTACTTTAGAGCATCTTCCGTACCAATCTATCTCATGAAACCAAATTGTTGCTTCGAGATTATATCGCTCTGTTCTACAAAATCATAAATTCTATTATATATCATTCGCTCAAAATTCATTGCAACATTGGATATGAGAGAGATAGGTCGATAATTCGTGATTTTGTGTTTCTCTCCTGATTTATAGACTGGCACTACTTCGGCCCTTTTTAAAGAATCTGGCCATATCGATTTCTCAATACACTTATTGAAAATATGGGTTAGAGGACCTGCAATGTGTTTACATAGCAGTTTCAAGGTCTTTGCATTTATCTTATCAACTCCTCCAGTTTTCAATCTCAGTGCATTGATTATACTTATTATTTCTGCTGTACTTGTTGGCTTTAGAAAAATAGAAATAGGATTCATGGTAGGCAGTTTAAGTTCAGTATTTACTGGTTTAACGATATTTGCACTTAGATTTCTACCTATATCACAAAAGAAAGTATTCATGTTTTGCCCTATCTGGAATTTATCAGTAATTTTTTGGTTATTTATTTTTATATAATTTATGGCATCATTGCATTTCTTAACTTTCCCAATTTTCGTATTTATTATTTCCCAAAGTTTTTTTGGGTTATTTGAATTGTTTTGAATAAGAGTTGATTCATATTTTATTTTAGCGTCGGTAATTACTTTATCTAATATTTTTGCATAAGTTTTATATTGTGTTTTTAGTTGATCGTTCTGTACATCTAGCTGCCATAAATTATATAAGAACTCCTTAGTTTCACACGACCTCACTATTGCATCAGTTATCCAGTTTTTTCTACCAGTGTGTTTTTAGCCTTTTTCTTTGTTTTTGCCAACTCTACGCATAGCTTGATCTCGTTCAACAATTTTTCTATAGCAAGATTTGGATCATCCATCGACATAATCCCATCCCAGTCTCTAGCAATTGCATAATTTGTTAATTTTCTGTAATTTAAGAAAACATATGGCTTTTTATTTACTTCCTTCAGCTTATTTACAGCAATTATGATCGGGTAATGGTCTGTTATATCATGCCTAATCTTATATGTGGCTGTGTTTATGCTATGAGACTTGATGAAAATATTGTCGATACATGATCCCTTGGCTCTACCAATAGGTGGCTTTGTAATACCTACAAAACCAGGAATATATCCCTTATCAAGAAAATTGCATAAAAAATCTTGACTATAGTGATCACAGTCTAGTAGGTCAATATTAAAATCACCAATCACTCGGTGATTTTTTACATTTCTCTTTTTAATTAAGTACTTATTAAGGTCTAGTATAAACTCAGTCTTTGGTATCCCATGCGATCTGTACAAAGCCGAAATTTCAAGACTACTTTTATCATTTAAGGTTATCCTAGTATTTATTATCCTAATTCTACCTGCTTCAACAACTTCGGTATGTTGGACTAGATTGTTATTGACAAATACAATGACGCCATCATTCCTATTTATCCTACTGTCATTATAGTATATTATATAATCATAATCTGAGCCATTCAGTTGGTATAAATTATAATTAATTTGCTCAAAAACTTCGGAACATATTACAATCGCTGGTTTGATAGCTAAACTCTCTATTAAAATTTTTAGTTTATCAAAATTTGCATTAATACTTCGAATATTTACATGCAGGATAATATCTTTTTTGTTGTTTATAACTTTATTAAAATTTTCAATATTACTGCACGTCCTTTCCTTTTGCATTAATTCTTTTTGAAACCTATCTAAATAATCAAAAGTATCCATATTACCTATTTTTTAATCTTGTTTTTTTCGCTTTTATTGACTGGTGTTGATGCAGTGGATTGCAGCTTTGGTTGGCTCAGTAGTACTTGTTGTTCACGTCTTGTGCGTGGTTTTGAGTTATGTTGAGGTTCTTTTTCCGCTTTATTGCGTGGAGTGTTATTTTCATGTTGCTAAATTTCCTTATCTGCAGCATTATTGACATTATTATCTACAGGTACTTCGAGCCTGTTTGCTGATTCCATGTTGCGATAGATTGATTCAGTTGCCGGAAAGGTGGGTTTAATGAGATAATCGATGGAGTCGATATATCCATTGATTTTTTTTTTCAATATGCTACACTGGCTGGAGTCATAAGTAAAATGTTTTGTGTCTAGCTTTGATTTATATCTCGTATTACTATAATGACAGTTTATGCACTTTGCACTGTCCTTATCACAGTCACTCGTTTTATGAGTTTCGGAACATTTCAAACACAAGGTATCATTTCTGCATTTCTTAGCATTGTATCCGAATCTCCCACACTTGAAACACGGGCAGATGTTTACTAAGTCATACACTTTACAATGTTGATACCCAACAAAAATTTTGTTGCCATTTTCTCTTACGTGCTTATAGATCTCAGCTGGGACTTCCATCAGAACAGTGCTTAAGTTGTTGTGCTTGTTCTTGTACATATGCATGACTTCTCCGTTCTTATCAAAGTTACTGAAATTTCTTTCATTAATGTCCTTCTCGTTTTCCTTGGTTTGCATGTTCATATAATTGTCGATACCCACTATTTTGATCTTCGGATTATTTAATTCATTCTTTGTTATGTTACATTCGTCCACTAGTTTTTCTTTCAGTACTGTCTCCGTTAATTCAGCACTGTTATCATTCAGGCAGCTTATAATAACTTCATCATTTTTGTTACCGTATATGTTTTTTGTTTGAATGTTTTTTTCGGCTGTGAGACATTCTATTACCGATTTCATGAGATCGATATTACTGTTATTGCTTTTCTTGACAGATATTTTAGGAACTTTTTTCTGAGTTGCTCTTGAGTACTTAATGGTATCTGAGTACGTGCGGAACTTAACATCAGTACCACTCTTGATGTTTTGCATTTTTTCTTTAAGAAGGTCGTTTTTCTCAGTTAGTTCGCTCACTAGCCTTTTCAACAGCACATTTTCAGTTTTTAAACGTTCAATGTCACTTTCTTCGATAGTTTCAGCCTCTTGTAAGTCTTGAGTCTTGTCACTTGTCTCAGCCAATAGGTCATTTCTCACATCTTCAGATTTTTTTAGCTTAATCTGTACTATTAAAATTGAGGTAGATTCGCTTAAAACTTCCTCATCAATTTTTGAGGTTACGTTTTGATAGCTGTGTTCGGGGCAAACTATGAGATTATTGCCAACGAATTTATAGTTTTCGTTTTTTTGCGTGAGGCAACTATGGTGATAAGCCTCATCACAAATAACGCACACTGCTGTTGTTGCTGGTTTATTTTTACAACATGCAAAATTACTGCGACACCTGTCAGGAGGCTTGTTCCGTCCCGGCGCCATCTTGGCATGTGTCGAAATGTGCTAATTTTGGCTTAGAAAAGTTATCAAAATTTTTAATACAAAGAAAAAAAACAATTTTTTAATTTTCGAAATTTTCAAAACTCCCGCTCTAGCAGATTTTTGATTAACGCGCCAAAAACAACATGGCTGATCAATCAGAGGTGCCAGCGTTTGTCCAGTGTCGATGGTGTTGCACCCTGTTGGCGAAGATTGGAATCTGACGCGCAGCAACGGTGACGACTGATCTTGCGCTCTTTAGAGAGAGATAGAGCTATTTGTGTCTAACCTCTAAAATGCTCTGTAGAAGACCTCCATTCGGTTATATTCGGGGCTGATGGTCCAAAAAACCAGATTTTTCTTTTCCTTTTTAACGATGTTGAGAGCCGATGCTATGTCCACATGATGAAACAGCTATGAGGATGTTCGCCAGCAGCAATTGTATAGTGGTTGACAGAAGAGGTTATGTTGTCTCCAGTTTGCGAAAAGAACTCCTCCAGGCTCATAAAACGCACGAAAAAGTCGTGGTTTTTCAGCGCTAGCATGCGAGCCAGATAGAGGATCCTTCCCGCTGTGAAAAATCACTCGTTCGAGTGAGAAAACACATTAAAATAATGCTAAATAAGCAGAGCGACTTGATGATGCTGCTAGACTTACCAAGCGTGGACGAAAACTTCGTAAATATCGTAATCGTTTCGATATATCGTAAATTATCAAACAAATAAATTATTATTTTACCCCTACTTGATACTTATTAATTATCTTTCTTTGTACTGCTGATTTGTAAGTTGCATCGAGAATTTATTTTTACATAAATATTACATTGAAAAAAATCCGGATTTGTGGAGATTTGAATCCAGAACCTCAAGGTTATGAAGCAATCGTTTTACTACCGAGCCATCGTGATCTTTGATGTCGATCACTTTATTTGAATCAAATAGTCATTATATTATCTAACACGTCCTTGTATGCTTTATTTATTATTAATTAATTATAATGAGTTTATGTTATTAAAACACACTAATAGTAATTGAGTAATGATAAATAAAACATACAAGGGCGCGTAAGTTATAATGATTATTTCATTCTACTAAAGTAATCGACAATATGAAAGATCACGATGGCTCGGTGGTAAAACACTTGCTTCATAATCTTGAGGTTCAGGGTTCAAATCTCCATAAGTCCGGATTTTTTTCAATGTAATATCTATGAAAAAATAAATTCTTGATGCAACTTACAAATCAACAGTACAAAGAAAGATAGGGGTAGAATAATTATTTATTTTTATGAGAATTTACTATATATCATACGAAACTCATATGATTCTCATATGAGGATTCGGTCGAAAGTATCATATGATTATCATATGATTATTTTCAGCCGGGAACACTTCCGGCTTCTCCTCACTTAATTCTCCCGACTTTTCACGACCGTACCCCACGTTGGGCGCCACTGTAACGTTGTAGATTTTCTGCGAAAGACACGAGATCTATCACAGTTCATCTATTCGTTAAACACGTTCCGACCGAATTTATTAATGGGCGCCAGGTCGGCTTGACTCTTCTCTATTTACATTCGCGTGTGTTCGGCTAAAGGAGACTCTCTGTCGGAGGAGATTCGGACGTGATAGGTCTTGGGTCAATAGAATTAAATTCAGATTGCACTTTTCTCACAATAATTTTTTTTGGAAAAGTTTATTCTCACTTTCATAAACACACAGACGGTAATCGGGCTTCATAGTTTCACCGTCACGACTATGGCCGACACAATTACTCACGACTAACACGCGAGCTAGCTAATTCACGGCGGCACAAACGACACGACTCTAAATATTTCTTTCTCTTTACCTGGTTAACACTTAATCTGCAACTTCCTTCCTCACGTACTGGTGATGTCTCGTGCTCTGAAATTTCGGCGCGGCAAAGAGTAAAAAAACTCATTTTAATGCGACATAACCGGGGAGGTCTGTACCAGGCAGCGACTCGAAACCTAATGTATTCTCGACAAATCTTAAACTGCTTTCTTCGAAGTCTCGTACGCAAGTCTCCGAGTCACCTCGGCGAATTTCGACACGAGGTCTCGCATACAATTGCGCGCATGCGCTATACATACTTCGTTAATTTATTGTTATTTTACAAGTTTTCTGACAGAACATTTTGCTCAGAAACACACTCTCGCGACTCAGTATCACTCCTTCATTCAGTACATACTTTTCGATTTGCAAATTACATTATCTCATTCTGGCTAAATAATTCGCATACTCTTACAACGACTCTCACACACACACACACACACACTCGGCTTATCGGCGAGCGGATCCGCACGACGCGGTTTTCCCCCTCCCAGCGGTTCGCTCTCTTCTTCACTCACGCTGGTTCGGCGCTACGCTGGCTTCTTCCACGTAGTGTATGCGTATAGACCGGCGAAATAGTAGTAGTAATGTCGACTACGGGCTACGCAGTACAGCGTGGCTTAGTCTGTTACTCTCTCTCTCTCTCTCTCTCTTTCTCTCCGACGGGTAGTAACAAGTATTCGACTGCCATCTCCTTCTTTCTTTCTTCAGACGGGACTGGCAGCGAGCATCCGACTGCTATCTAGTTCTCTCTCTCTCTCCTATACGAACAAATTTACCATTTTATTAGTACCAACTCATAGAGTGGTACAGCCCCGGCAGAGAGTAGCATGGCAAGGAGAGAGAGGAGAGAGAGAGAGAGAGAGAGAGAGAGAGATTTCTACCTCGACGGTCACCCCGTCGTAATATATACGTAGATACGTATATATTACGACGTATCTACGTATATATTATAAAGTCTTCTAGACTGAGTCGTGTTTGTAAACGGTTTGCCGTAAGACGAGAGCGCAGCGACAGCGACTCTCCCTCCGTTCATGTATGCGCGCATGCGAAGATACAGCGTGCGGCTGGATTAAAATGGCGTCACCGAGTTTCACGTGCGTCGCGCTTCGCGCTTTATTCGTGGTGCCGTAAAGTGGCGTCTTTTCGCTCTCCTCTCTCTTCCTCCGTTCCGTACAACTTATGTACGAGAGAGAGGTGAAGCGGCCATGTTGAATTGTTTGCCTACTAACCCCCTTTGTCTGATGCTTTGGTCTGAGAATTTTTGCGCGCGCTCTTGTTCATTTGAATTTCTAGTAAACGCGTTTTGTCGATTTGACTTTCCCGTTCGACGCGTTTCGGATTTATTTTTCAAGAAAATATAGTTTATGCACTGTTTCTTTGCGTTTTATTCACGCGTTTTTCGTAGATTTGATTTTTTTAAATTTTACTTAACGCGTTTTTTTGAGATTTGACGTTGTTACACTTTTTCTCACTTTACTTTTACACACAAGTATGGATACTTAACGCTGAGTTGAGATTTTATCAAAACGCGTCTTTCTTTGTGATACGATACGTGTCTACATCGCTTTATGATTTTATTCAACTTTTCTTTTCTTTTCACACGCGTGTTTCTAAAACTATTTTGACTTTATCAAAAATGCGTTTTTTTCGTACTGAACTCGAATTTACGTCACTTTGCTTTATTTTTAAGTACTTACACATGGTTTGCAGATTTTCCCATTTATATTGGTTTCCCGCCATCGTGATTCCTGATTTTAGTCAAGACAGTGATCTTTGGCTCCTTTGTTTGGGACGTGTGCGTGTTGTTTACTGAGAAGCGCCATGTATCTCTACTTGTCCTGATAGACCTAGCTTCTTGTTGAGACGTGTTCGTGGCGTTCGCTGGGAAGCATCGCGTTCAGGTCCTTGGCTTTTTTGTTGAGTGTAAATTTTCCTTTTCTTTTGACTTTTACGTATCACTTTTCACTTTCCGATTCGCTTAGTGGTTGCGAGCGGGGCTCATATCCTGTCGGTATATAAGGATTTTCTAGACGCCATTAGGATAAGGTAATACTTAAATTAAGATACACTTTACATGAGGAGTAAGATTATACAACGTGACTTTATTGTAACTTGAAATGAACAATGGGGCTTAGACGCGATTCGTGAGCGGAGGGCGTGTTGCTGGCTCGAGGAGCTGGCAACACGCTCTCCGCTGGCATGAGATATTAGGTTTTAATACAAACATTTTTTTTTGTATTAAAACCTAATATTTTACGATTGAGTGAACGGAATTGGATGAAATTTGGTGAGAATATAGTTTGAGTTATGTGGAATAAGAGAACAATATTGAGAAGGCTTACAATAGTTTTCGGGGGCCTCAAAAATCAAGGAAAAAAGGCCCATTTTGCGATTTTATTTATTTATTTATTAATTTAATCTAATATACTGGCTAAAAGCCCTTTACGAACAAAGTGATTATACAATAATTAAAAAATAAAAGAACATAATCTAGTTAATTCTACGGATATTGAACGTTGGCTTATATGGGGAGCAATGTATTAGGCAGAATGAGGAGACGCTGGATGCACCCATAAAACAAATGTTTGTCCGCCTTGCGGCTTAACTGAAAGTGAGCGTGAGAGTATCGTGTCAAGACCTAGGAATGGATACTATAGGGGTTAAACGAAGGAGTAGAGAAACAAGACCAGTCGATGTTTGAAACCTGCTAGATTCGGAGCGCAACGAATCTCGTCGGGGAGGGCATTCCAGCATATCCTGATCTTGCTCAACGAAGAGTAAAAGCGGTAGTTTCGATGAGAGTCGGTCTCCTCAATAGCTCTAGGGTTCCGTAGCGCATAAGACACGTGGCGAGATACGAAGGTATTGTTCAGTGACTCGCAGTTGAACAGCCTATGGGCAATCTTAAACGCTAGAGTGCAGTGGTAAAAATGCAGAACCGATCGTATGGGATGGACATTCAAGTCCAGTTCTATGTCGTAATAATCGTGATCGGAGAAGAGCATGGGACGAAATAATTTGAACGCTGCGTAGCAAAGAAATTTGTGCTGGTTGACTCCAGCCTCTCAATCTGACACCTCTTGTAAGGAGCCCAAATTTGTGAACAGTATAAAAAGTTAGGTAAAACAAGGGAATTGTACAGATAAAGTATAGACTCGATTTCGGAAAACTGATGTGTTGTGCGCTTCAAGAACCTAATTAAACTGGACGTTTTTAAACAGAGATAATCAATATGCGTGTAAAATAAGAGGCTGGATTCGAACCAGACCTCAATATCTCGAATCACCGAAGTTCTCTGGATCGAGGCTGAGCCCATGGTGTAGTCGTGCCGCAACGGACTCCGACGTCCACTGAAAGAGACGATAAAGCACTTCGTAAGATTAAGGCAGAGTCCGTTGCGTGTCGACCAGCCCACGAGCGCATCCAGGTCTTGTTGGATGCACTGAGCGTCAGCCTCTGAGCGAACCTCCGAGAACAGCTTTACATCGTCCGCATAGAAAAGCACCCTTACATACTTGAGTTCAGCTACCAGGTCGTTGATAAAGATACAAAACAATAAGGAATCCAGATGAAAACCCTGGGGTACGCCAGAATTTACATGTACAGGGTTCGACAAGGTGCCTACGACGCGAACAGAGAAGGATCGGTCTGGGAGATACGATGCCAGCCAGCACAGCATACTACCATTAATGCCCAAACGGGACGATTTAGACAAGAGGAGGTCGTGACTCACAGTGTCGAAGGCCTTGGTAAAGTCAGTGTAGATGGTATCTACTTGATTAGATGTCCACAGCGTCCGACAAAAAATCATTAAAAATGAGCAGATTAGTCAGCGTTGACCTACCCGGAAAAAAACCATGCTGTTCTGCAACTATGCTGGCAAGCAGAGAATCTCCAAGGATGTTAGTAACTATCGCATCAAACAATTTTGAGAGTGTTTCGATGATCGAGATTGGACGATAATTTCGAACGTCGTGTCTGTTGCCCTTCTTAAATATGGGTAGGACGTGTAAAAAGCGCCATTGTTTAGGGAAATGATCACGAGCCAATGATGCGTTAAACATGTGCAAAATGGGATCCTCCAGCTGGTTTCAATAGCGCTTTAGAAAGTATAGAGAGAGGACATCGGGTCCTGCGTTCGCATTCTCTTTGAGCTCGCTTACAATACGTCGGGCAAGCTACGGATCTATTACGACCTGCGGGCGATCGTCCTCCTCTGATAGCGACATGAAATGGGAGTAATTACAGAGATGTGCTGTTGGATCATAAATAGAGCCAAAGAATTTGGCGAACAAATTGGCCCTGTCGCGATCAGAGGGGGACGATACGCATTTTAGCGATAAAATCTTTGCCTTTTTTAATATTTATAATATTTCTTTGAAAAAAAATATGCGACTTACAAATTTTTGTCTACTGAACTTAAATCTATCGAGAAAAGTTATCTGAGCTTCTTCAGTTTTCAAGAAAATCCACTTAAATATGATAAATCGTGTATTTTTGTTAAAAAGTTATGTATATATTTATAAACTTTTTTATTTTGATAGAAAGCATTTTACATTTCATAAAATGTTAGTACTGAACATGTCTAAGCCATAAAACTTAAAAAAAGTTACCAACACGACATATAACTTGCTTTTTTGCCCGAAAAATATAGCAGGCATTACAATTTTCGTTTACATTTAATATGAAATGATGGATCATTTATTAAAATTGAATGTATGAATACCTCAACTTATTTTAAGGAATTAATTTATTTTTCCTCATAACCCTGAAATTCCAAAACCATATAACCACAAAACCCCATAACCCAAAAACACCATAACCCAAAAATCCCGAAACCCTAAAAACCTCAAATCCCTCTAAACCCTCGAAACCCGAAACCCTCGAACTCAAGAGCTCGAACCCTTACGAAAAAAAGCAGCCAAACAGTGCAGTGGTGCTCAATTAATTACCGGCGGCTGCGCCGATAAATAAGAAAATGTCAATCTTAAACTAAAAAACAAGAACTCTATGCACTAAATCTAACCCAAGCCTTAAATATAAAACGTGAATATTAATATATCACATAAGCTTAAATCCACCTGTCCCATGCACGGCGAGATGCAAATGAAAAAATTAAAGTACTACTAAACCAAAATCTCCTAAAACCATTTACACCAGGCACAGCACACAACTTGCTAAAATACAACGTAAATATCAAATCCTAAGCTAACCTAATTTACCTAATACGCAGATAGATAATATTAAATTTTTAATATGTCTGCACGTTGACAAAAGTCGAGCGAGCTCAAGATCAACATACGAAACTAAAACCCTTATAAACCCATATACCCCATTTAGTAAGAGTTTGAGTCGTAAAATATTATTTTAAATACATCGGCATATTAAAGAGAGGCGAGTGAGCCCGAAAGTAGCTTCAAAAACCAAAATTCTTAAACCTACCAACGTTACAAAGCAAGAGTTTGGTTGAGGAACTCTTGCTAAATTATTTTCTTAATGATATTATAATTTTATCCCTTTGATATTATTATTCCTTTGATATGCCGACGTATTTAAATAATATCTTTTCAGTCGATCTCTTTCTCCCTGTTGAAAATATTTACATCAAATTTCATGTTATAATTTTGAAATTTCACATGTAAAATCTTACATGAATCAATAAAATTGAAAAACTTTACTTATAATTTTACAAGAAATGAAGATCTATCTATAAAATTTTACATTTAAAAGTTTGAAATCTTTACATAAAATTAAATATAGAATTTAATGTAAATAGTTTTGACTAAGGTGCATACACTAAATAAAAAACACAGTCATAATGTAAAGTCCGGTAGTTTTAACCGTTCTGCCACCGTAACGACTGTTCAGTAAGAACAACTGTGTGCCATTGGTAGTTTTGGCGAGTCGCGACTAGTAAAATTGGTCGCTTACGCGGGACACCAGCTAAAACGACCGAACTGATTCTTTAAAACTACTGAACTCTACGGTAATTTTGGCGAGTCTTCGTACAATGACGGATTACTGGTGCGATTTCAGTTAAAATGGCTGAGTTTTTTTTCAGTCTAGGGTAGGTAGGTTTAAAGTTTTTAGATTTTAATGTTACACTTTTCTCAATCACCTTTCTTCAACGAGCAGACATATTTAAAAATGTAATATTATCTATCTGCATATTAGGTAAATTGATTAAGATCAGGCTAAGGATTTTGTACTTTTTTAAGTTTTTGGTTTAGTACTTTAATTTTTTCATTTGCATCTCGCCGTGAATGGGGTAGGTAGGTTTAAGCTTATGTGATATATTAGTATTCACGTTTTATATTTAAGTCTTGTGTAACTAGATTTATTGCATAGGGTTCTTGTTTTTTAGTTTTAGATTGACATTTACTTATTTATCGGCACAGCCACCGGTAATTTGAACATTTTCGAATTGATGCAGGGTCGCCCGATGGCTGACTTCAGGGGAAGCAGCGGATTGCTCTTACCGCGATGCCCCCAGAAGTTGGCATTTAAGCGACTCTCCGAATAATCGTGACCCCAGCACTGCGCGCTCTCCCCGCTTTCTGCTGCTTCCTGCTGCTGCTGCTGGCTCGCTCGTAGCGCTGCTGGTGTTGCACTCAGCTGTTTGCTGTGGCGCGGAGTTTTCATACAGAGAGTGGGGGAGCGCAAGCAGAGATTAAAGGAGAGATTGCCGGTGAGCATTGGCGAAAGCGTGCCGTGCGATATGCAGGCATAAGCTAGCGCCACCCTGCGATTTTTGCTCCGAACTATACGCATCTAGAAGCAGTGGAGGAGAAGTAGGGGCGGCCGTACGCAACTAGCTTCCCCACCAGCAGCAGCGGCGAAGAGGAAAGTAGAGAGTACACAATCACATCGCGGCGCGTCAGAGCATAGAGGAGAAATGACATAAGCGGTGGTAACTGTCAAGGATACGCGCTTACGCGGTGAATATGATTCATAAACAATGATATATTTATGAACAATCACCGATAAACCCTATTACAGACTAAACTCTAAGCTCTTAATGTCAGTGGCCATGATCGTCTTTATGAAATCAACCTTCATAATTAAAAACTTTAAATTTTTAGACGAATTATTGTTAAATCGACACTAACAAGTTAAGCTTAAGCTTAAACAAAACTAAATTAAATTTTTTCAATAACAATAAGTATACGGTACACAAGAGACCTGCAATGTATAACTACCATTATTTATAGTTTTTTGCGTAAAGAAAAAATACAATTTTAAATAAATTTAAATTATCTTATTAGTACGATAACGTTTTATTAATCACATTAAAATTAAAAAAAAATTATTAATTTGTATTCCTAAAATTCAAGAAGTTTCATTGCATACTTTTTTTTTAATAAACGATTGAGAACTAAATCATACCTAAGTTTATTGCAGGCTTGCCGTATACTTGCCTAACTGTAAATATAATTGCAGAAGCAGAATGGCATATTGCGTTATTATTGTATACTGTATATTTTATCAGCAAGTTGAAAAAAAGAAAAAAAAATTGCTGTAACTCGGACTTGAACCCGAGTGCATAAGAATATACCAAGCAACAACGTAGACCGCGTCGCCACAATCATCGTTAACTGAAAAAAACTGAAAGTAGCATATGTTTATCGGGAAGCTGGGGTGGCTTGTTAGTTTAATTTAGCTTTGTTTAAGCTTAAGCTTAACTTGTTTGTGTCGGTTTAACCATAATTCGTCTAAAAAATTAAAGTTTTTAATTATAAAGGTTGATTTCATAAAGACGATCATGGCCGCTGACATTAAGGGCTTAGAGTTTTGTCTGTAATAGGGTTTATCGGTGATTTTTCATAAATATATCATTGTTTATGAATCATATTCACCGCGTAAGCGCGAATCCTTGACAGTTACCGCCGCTTATGTCATTTCTCCTCTATGCTCTGCCGCGCCGCGATGTGATTGTGTACTCTCTACTTTCCTCTTCGCCGCTGCTGCTGGTGGGAAAGCTAGTTGCGTACGGCCGCCCCTACTTCTCCTCCGCTGCTTCTAGATGCGTATAGTTCGGAGCAAAAACCGCAGGGCGGCGCTAGCTTATGACTGCATATGCGGACGGATGCGGCAAAGTCACTAGAACAGTTTGGTGATTTTGCATAGAGCCAATTTCTAAAAGTAAGGATGTTCCCCTAAAGTCTAAGATAGTACTGAGCGAACACACTGCAATTCACACTGTTTCTTCTGCTATTGCCACCGAACAAACATAACCTTATTTTTTATGAGAATTGAAGTGATTACTGATTAGTTTTGTACTTTCGTAATTGTTCCTTCAAATCGACTTTCATGTAAGTTGAAAACAATTATTAGTACATATCTTTTAAAAGTGTTATTCAATTTTTAAGATAAAATATTTTTATAACTTTAATTGACCAGATGGAGAATGAAGTTAATTACGCAGAAATTGGAGTCGTTCTAGTTGATTTAGGTCTCCAGCTTGTTGCGTTGAAAAATTATCTTGCTGAGAGGAGGAAAAGGTTCAGACGATGGTGGAGCAAACCACTTATCCGACAAAATTATTGTGACTCCAAAAAGCGTTTCATCTGGATGAATGTTGGTGATTATGGTGAGAATAGAATCTTTACGCAATTTTTAAAATCAAATATTATCATTTATAAATGCAGAAATTCATCTATTTTTATAAAATTATTAGGCTCCTTCAATGATGCTGGCATATTTGCCAATAGTGATCTTGGAAATGCCCTTACAGAAGATCGGATTCAGTTACCACTTCCAGCATCATTACCTAATACACAAGTTCAAAGTCCACACTTCTTTATAGGAAATGGAGGATTTCCATTAAAGCCATATTTAATGATGTCATTAGGAATGAAAACTTGACTATGCCACATAGAGCATTCAACTATCTCCTAAGTCATGCTCGCAGAATAATTGAGAATGCATTTGGAGAATTGACTCAGACATGGTTAGTCCATGAACGAAGACTTAACTGGAAGTTGTCAACAACAGAACGTATATTAACAAGTACGATTTGTTTACACAACATTCGAATAGATGTGAAATATAATGAAGTAGGAAATAGATGGAGCAACGTAGACAATCTCAGATTCAGACCAAATATTCAAGAAAGAGAAGTTCACATGGGTGCAATGCCGGAGCACAGAATTCGCGAGCAATTGTGTGAATATTTTGTTTCACCTGCTGGATCCGTTCCATGGCAGTGGGCAAGGATATAACAGTGTTTTTTCAGTATGTATAATATATCTCAATTTTAAAATACAACTTGTACAATTAAAAAATTTACTTATATATTTTATTACAGATATGGAATACAAAATGACAATATAGAATGTCTTTACAAATCAGAATTAAGTAATAAGTTAAGTAATTCAATCAAGAGTATGAATATTGAACTCTAAGTGAAAATATCAAATTAACATAAAAATGAAATTCTATTAATCTTTATTGGAAAATGATCAGATTACATGCGTTTACAATGAGCATAATAATGTAACATGAATTTTGGAAACGCTTAGGATCTAGCTAGAAATTTTATAAAATTGTCGATCCTGTTTATTATACAATTGAATCGTCTTTTTTGTAATGTGTCTGATTCAACCTCCATTATAGCTGCAGACAAAATATTTACAGCTTCTTGAATTAAGCCATTGTTGGAGTCAATCATACTTTTCTCATTTTTTGTACGTACAGATGCAAAATAATCAGCTCCACTCTTCTTGTGTGCATCGATGACAGATGCTAATGGAGAAGATGACTGAGCGTTGGGAATTCCAGGGTATTTAATAGCTTTAGTTGCCTTCTTTGTTTTAGCTGCACCTTTCTTTTCTTGTAACTTATCCTGTACAAGGATTTCATGCTCAATAGTTGATTGAACTCCCTAATTTTCCACTTCTTCGTTCTCCACAGTAGTTTCAGGTGAGTGAGTACGAACTAAACCAACCAGGACGATGTTCGCATAGCCTTGAAGGATCTCCAATTCTTCTGTATCTGAGGTATCGTTACCTGCTGATGATTGAGTCTCATGAACTTTGAAAATACCACTCACATCTGGATACTCTTCTATACCCTCATCATTCACATGTAGAGTATCTCGATTTTGTTCTGGATTATGTGCATTTGCATCGTCATCAAGTACATCAGGAAATTCTTCAAAAGTGTTACCCATCAAATGATTGTATATTTTTTCAGCCACTTCTTTTTTATTTAGACTTTTGAATACTGACTCATTTTTATGAGATATGTGGTCTTCCAAAAAAATCAAATACTCATAATAGTTTTCTTGTGATGGAGTGCGCTTTTCTCTTCGAGACTTTTTTAGATTAATCTCTACACATTTTTTTCGCATACTGTACCACTTATTTCTGATTTTCTTAACTAAAACGAAAAATAAAACATTAAAATTAATTCAACATCAATGTAAAAAAAAACAATATGTATATATACAAAGTGGGAAATGCTGATAATACCTTCTACATCTACATATGAACATTTTTTTATTTCTGTTCTGACACTCTCAAAAAAGTCAGGTATGCGGTTTTTGTTACCATGTTGAACGTCATTTTCATCAAATATGAAATTGTTGTCGTCACTTTCAATTAATTTTCGGATTATAATTTTTTTAATCTGATCCATCTTGATGTTTGTGGTTACAGGTTATGTTTCGCCTACGGACTACGGCCAAACGGAGCGATCTGCTGTCGTCAGTTCGACTGAACGACTTCAGCTGTGCATCAGTTTTGACCTCTTGAAAATCGGCATTCGGAGAACGCTCGCGTTCTTTTCACTCGGAATACAAGATTTCACCTGTCAAACAGAAATATTGGTTTTATTATTTTGAAGTGTGGATCAGCCTAAGGATTGCTAACAAAAATGCTTGACGACTTAGAGAGTAGTCAGAAAGGAATTTTCTACGACATCATGATTAATTATTTCATGAACAATCCCGTATTCTACGACAAAATGGATGAAGATTACATGTACACTGTTGAGAAAATAAGCAAATTAACGATACTTTCAGATTATTTAAAGGATTTGAATATCGTCGTAGGAGATAATATGATAAGCATGAATATTTTTTAAATATTTTTCAAAGTTTTTTTATATAACTGTTAACGACTGTGGAATTGTTTATGATAAAAAATAGAATAAGCTAAGCATATTATTTTAAAATTCTTATTTGATCCTAATTTTCAGTACCTCAGATAATTCTGGCTTGACAAGATCTTGTAAAGCAATTTAAGAAGCATTTGGCTGATGAGAATAATGCAGGCACTGGGTCTGGTGCGAAAGATAATGATTTCCCTTACTTAGAACAATTAATGTTCTTAAAACCTGCAGTTCAACATCGACCAGTATTATCAAGCAGCCTTCCTGATGATGGTGCACTACAATTGCAACAAAGATCTTCAGCAATCGATTCAAGTGGATAATCGAGTAAGTCTATATGAAATTGACAATATTATTAGTCGTTCTCTTCTTATTTATTTACACAAAAAGTTAGACAAATTTGCACTCTTTATTCATTTAACATATTTGGTACCGATCAATAAAGGACACATCTGATAGAATTATTTTATTTACTATACCTTATCTTTGCAGATGTTTTTACATTTAATTCAGTGCCATCATGTAATAACGACAGCCATCCATCACTGGCTAAGAGCTCCTGCATACCACCTAGCTATCATATGCCACCAAATAATCCAGCTACTGCAACTGATTGTGCACTACCTGAAAATTTATTTGCTGTGATGTTGCTGATATGTATTTTATGTGATGCCACCAAACTACCAGCCTGCTACTGGAAGTTCCTGGATGCCTGCAAGTGGTTTCATATTACCTAATCCATTCGTTGGTGCAAATCCATTCATGCCAACCAACTATCCAGCTGCTGTTGGAAGTTCCTCGATGCCATCCAATTATCAAGTTGCTGCTGGACATTCTTTGACACCATTTAACTATCAAGCTGCTGCTGCTGGGTGTTCTTCTAGACCATCCAATGATCATTCCAGTGTCGAAAGCTCTTTTGGTCTCCATTACGATAAAGCTGCTGCTACAACATCAAAGCCATTATCTTCCAAGCGCAAAACTAATGTGCCAGATTATGATAAAAGTGCACAAAAGAAAATGAAATTTATGACCGAAGATGATAAAGCAATCAAGAATATTGAAAAAAAAAATGATTGAAACTCTTGATCATGTTAATATGCAGATGGGTAACACAAAAGACGACCTAAAGGAAAACACAGCTGAGAATACTGCTCAGTTGCCAAGAACATCAACAATTGATTATTCAAAGCATTTAGCTGCTGCTTTTAGTCAAATTCCATCAGGATATGAGTGCATGGAATACGTAATCCAAGAGTTAGATACATTTGATCAGCAACTTCATGAAGAAAATATTAATCAAAATTAACCGTATTCAAATTTTCATTACAATTATTGTTCTTACAGCATTCAAATGTAGAAAGTAAATATTTGCATTATAACCTGGGATGTAATAAATTGCTTAACATTTTTCTATTGCAATAATCTTTTTACTTGTTACGATAAATTACTATTATATAATTAATTGAACTTACTGCGCAAATCATTCAATAATATCGACGTAGTAACCCCATGAAATTTGTAAAAATGCTCCGATTTCGGGAACAAGACTCAGCAGACACAGTGCATTAATGTATGAGTGTTTGTACGTGCGTGGTGCGAGTGTGCTTGTATACGTATAATACTTACTTGTGTACATTACAGCTGTTTTTACTAATAATTTTGAAATAAGAATCAAACATTATATTTATTATCAATACTTCAATTTCTGTACTGATTTTACGTCTGTTTAGATTATTATTTTCACATAGTTGTCTATTTCGATACTTGTATCTTTAATATTTTATTCTCATTGTAGTTTTATATGAGGTATGATCCCCAAGCAGATCAAGAACAGGAGTTCATGGAAAATCTTCTTAATATCTTGTGCTCCAGTTCGATGGAAGCATTCAACCGTGAAAGATTTTTTAAAAGGTGAAGGGCTTCAACTAATTAATCTTCTTTTGAGAGAAAAGAAAATGTCATGAAACGAGACACAACAGACACAGTACAATGTGTGAGTGTTTGTACGTGTGAATGTGCTTGTATATGTAGACTTACTTGTATATATTATGTTTTTACTAATAATTCAAATATTGGTTCTTTTCCTATTAAACATTAAAAAAACAAAGCAAAGTTTCAAATAATATTTTATTCTCATTTAATTGTACAAGACTTCAATTTTTTTGTTTGAAAATTTACAATCATTTTATTTTTTATACTATGACTGACTGACTCTGTAAACTTTCTTTAAAACGCCTTTTAGATCTTAAAATTATACAAAACTTCAATCTTTGTTGACGCATATTTGAAGTATCTTTGATCATTTCATTTAAAACGCGTACATGTTCATTAGACATTAATGTTTTTGTATTTTTCCAGTATTCTTGAACTTGTTTGTTGAAAGCTTCGGTTGCTGTTTCATTTACTCTTATGCTATTAGCCACTTCATACTTTGAAAAAGCTGTTTTTTTGTTTGAACATATGTATGGTCTTAGAAAAAACATCCTCTGATATATACATTTTTGGAAAAATGTAAGATCTTTCTTTGACTCGATCAATTTATTAATTAGCCTTGACAAAAACATCTCCGAGACTTCGATATTTATTTTTTATTTGAGCCTCTGTAACAAAGACAAAAAAATTGTTATTGCAATATTTTAATTATATTATAGTTTATAAAACAACTACATTCATGGACTAAAAAGGTTTTACGTACCTGACATATCAACAGATAGTTCATTTTTGAGAGAAACTCTTATGTTTGATAAGATTTTATCTTTCTCATTGATTAGATAGTACTTTTCTTCTTTGTCGTTAAACATGAAAGTGTTTGCAGCATAGAACCGGATGATGATTTTTTCAATTGGAGTCATGATCAATTGCTGTTGATCTGAACATTAAATTAATGTTAAAATGTTAAAAAAGGACTTTATAAATTAAAAATCTTATTATTCAAAATGAAACGGTCCGCGATGGGTTAGATCGCGAACGCGAGGGATTCGAGACCCGAGATTAGTAAGGCGGGAGAAAAGCACATTCGAAGAGCGATAACAGTCTTTGATCCACCCGGTAATCTCTATTGAGTGGACAAAAAGACCTCCCTATCCTCTACAATGGCCGAGCCACCAGAGGAGAGCTGCTCGTGTGGAGAGGGAGATGAGTAGGGTATTCCCACTACGCATATCCCGCACACTTAGGTAAACCACGCAGCTATTAGACTGATGCGTGAGGTACTACCATCTCAATAAAAGCCTATAACCAGATGCGCCACCTAAATGCAGGGTACTACTATCCTACACCGGTGACACAACTGAAGTGGGGATGGGAGAGGGGAATGCTAAACAAGGGTTTTAAATGGTTCTGGTATTTAGATGTATTTCATTTATTCATTCGACAGTAATTTACAAGCGATACTGGATCTCAGTCTACAAGGAGAGGGAGTGGACTGCACGCATACTCTTCGAGAGCCTGGGCTCATGGACTACTAGGTATGGTGGAGACCGGAGCAAGCAGCGAGTACTACCATTCGCTTGTTACTCGAGTGAGAGCCAGATCATTAATGCTCGCTGCTGGCTCCGGGGCTCCTGATATACCCGGGATGCTCCCTATCTCCTGTGTTATATGCGCGCACGCCATCTACCATCACGTAGGTAGACTATATACATTTGGCTACTAGCGCCACTCAGTCGGTAACTTGCCTACGCCAGGCAAGTTATCTGTTGCTGTTCTCTTATCCCCCGAGCTTGGCCTGCCGTCTCAAAAAGAATAAATAAGGAGTATATTTACATGTATTATTATTACTTAAGATAGCTGTAAAAATGTACTTCAGATTCGAGGTTATGTTGATTTGTTTTTATCTTCGTCAGCTTGTGAATCGGAGTCAAGTGTATTCGTTTTACAGCCTTGGTTAGCCTTCATGGAGGCATCATGACTTTACATTGGCTCTGTGCAAAATCACTAAACTTTTCTAGTGCTTTGGCCGCATCCATCTGCATTCGACCGCAAAACAAAGTGCTTATGTGGCCCTGACTATAGAGCGATTGGCGAGCGCAACAGTGCAATTGTAATAAGAGTAGGAGTAGCGAGCGAGCGGCGGCGCAGCGCGCGCATTTAATTATAAATGTATAAATGATTTTTGTATATAGGTGTGAATGTATGTGTGCAAGTATGAATGTGAGAGTTTTTCCAGCGGCTAAAATCCCGCTCTCTCTCTGTGGCCTATAAAAGGATCCGCAAATTTCATACTAGCTCACTAGCTCCAGCGCAACTTAAGCGACTACCCTGCTAAAAATACCAGATTAAAATCGATAAGAGAAAAATGAATCGATTCTGAGACTATATGTTAATCCCAATTATTACAATTAAAAGGAATTAAAGGTATTTAAATCTATTAAAGCGTAAAATGTATGATATCGAAGTCGATTAAAATTGATTAAAAAATGACGATTGAAATCAATTTAATTAGATAAGTATCATTATATTATAAATTGAATCAATTTGAAATGTTCAAAAAGGAATTAAGATATAGACTCGGAATCGATTCAATGCTTTTATGAATTAAATCTGATTGTTTAAATAATTTTTATATCAATTAATTTACGAATTTGTTACTTTGCTCGCACTAATTTACAAATTTGCCTCAAACGCATTTTGCAGCTAACGTTAATCAACTGAAAAAAACCTAGCCGTCGTGGGGGATCGAACCGGGAACCTCTAGATTGAAAAGCAGACATGTTACCGACTATACACTATCACAACTTCATAATGCGTGATAATTCGAATCGTCCTTATTAATTAGACGAGACTTTTTTTAAACAAGTGTTAATTGAAATTGTAATTTATAACCATGTACGTGTGGGTGTAAGTTTTGCTTAAAGATGATGATTGAGTGAACCAGTATTTTTGTAGACGACGTCCAGGAGTTCATTGAAGTAAAAAATGAAAACAATGTATGGAGCAGTCAATTGGTTGCATTGAAAAAGTTTAAAGTAGATTAAATGTCAGTCGAATTCAATCGATTTCAATCCGTGATTTTCAATAGGTTTAATAAAGTCAATCGATTTTAATAAAGTTTCAATCCAAATCGTTTGTAGTTAATAAATCTATTCTGTTTTCTACTGCATTTGACTTTTCTTATATAGTAACGGAGAAGAAATCTTGTCACTTGCGAGTATGAACATTTGAAGCGACACCAAGCGGTTATATTACGAAACATAGGGTCGATTAAAATCAACTAGTTTCGTAATGAATTTAATCGATTCTAATCGAAATATAAAAGTTTTTTTCTCATAAGGGATATTATAAAACTTTGATCATTAAGGTCACTTAAACGGTTATCAAAATTATTTGTAAAATTAAACCGATTTAATATCGACTAATAAGTTGATTCATATATTTTTAAAGAATCCCAATTGAACTGCATTAAAATAATCATCGCATAAAAGTCGATAAAAATATCTTCATTTTGATATTCAGATTGCGATTGAAACCAATTCACATCGATAATTTAAAACGTCGATTAAATCAATCTAGTATTTTTAGCAGGGATACTTTTTTTGATTATTTAAATTGATTGTAGTATAATTGAATCTAACCGTAAAAAAGTATCGAGATCGATTAAATATTATATAAACGAATTATTAATTCAAATTTATTGATAAAATCACGAACAAATCATATCTCTAAAAAAAATTAACTTTTAAAAAGTAAAAGGTTAGGCGAGTTTGATATATTCCGCAACAAAATTACATATAGAAAAGAACTGAGATCAATCAAACAAAGTCAAGTTTATTATATTTAATCGTAATAAAGCAAAGAACAACTCTCAAGATAATTACTACGTCACTTGCCATGCCCGTTTCATTGTACTTATAGTGTTTGTATGACGTTGTAATATAATAATAATAATCTTTATTGTTTCACTATATATAGTGTTTACAATATTATATCACATTTTTCTTATACTCTATTATTTTGTTTTGTCCTATTGTGTATTGTGTTATCATGTGTCTGTGTAGGTTATGTTACTGTTTGCGTTTGTTCGGGAGTGTGTGTCCTGTTCGTGTGTCTATGTATGCGTGTGTATTGATGCTTGTGTGCGGGTGTGTGCGTGTGTACTTGTTCTTATGCTGTGTATTAATCTAACCTATCAACTCTTCCTCATTCTACTCTTCTTCCTCTTCCACTGAATCCCCTGACCTCCAGATTTTGTACCGTCCTTCGTCTCCTTTTTCCGGTACTCTCGCCTTCTTTACTATTCTCTCTTTCTTCTCATCCCACTTATATTTTTCACCTGCTATTTCTGCAACCCACTCTCTTTTGTTCGTCGACTCACCCTGTTCTCCCTCTTCCTCTTCTCTTCTCTTCTTCTCTCTCATTATGACGGCTCTGTCCTTTCTTTCATCCGCTGAGAGCAACTGCTCTATACGTAGTTTATCTCCCTCTTTTATCTCCTCTCTCTTTTCCCATACCTTTTCCATACCTTCCCTTGTCCTAAAAATGACCTTCTTGGTGTCCTCCGTCCTTGTGTCTTCCGCTTCCCACTCAATTCCCTCCAGGTAGTCATCTAGCCATTCCTTTAGTGAGTCCTCCTTTTCCCAATTATTTAAGTGAATAATTATACCTCTTTCCCACACTTACACCTGCTTTCCCCTCTTCTGTACATAAGCTGCCTTTGTCAGCTCCTCTCTCTCACTACTATCTCTTCAAGTTCTCTTCTCCCTCTTCTCATAACTTGTCTTTTCCTTATCTCTTCTGTTTTTCTTTTCCTGTCTTCGCGGCTGTCCCTCATCTCGTCTATCTCTTTTTGCATATTTTTCATTTTCCCTTTTATCAGCTCCACATCTTCTCTCACCTCTTGCATTTTTTTCTCCATGCTCTCTAAGCTCTTTCTTTATCTGTGACACCACATGTTCTCCTATCTGCGGTGGTCCTTTTCGTGTTCCCCGTCCGCTTTTCCCATATTCTAGCCCGGGTCTAGTGACTTTTGCCTTTTCCCCTGCTCCACACTATCCTCTCTACTTACCCTGCTCGCAGAATGTCCCTGCTGGCATTCTAGTTCTTTTTGTTGTTTCGTATGGTTCTATTTTTTCCCCCGCTATATTTAAATTTTTAGTCCATTACATTTCCTCCGTCTTCTCCTTTTCATTTCTTAACCACATAATTCTGTATAGTTTCGCCAGATTTTTCCTTTCCCCATTTAAAATGTTCTTCCAGCTCTCCTGCCTGTTACCTGATTTTTTGCACTTCGTGAATATATGTTCGTATGTCTCTTCCTCCTCCTTACACAACCTACACTTTCTTTCCTCCTCTTTCAACCAGCATTTGTATCCCTTTGCCTCGTTTCCCATTCTGAATCTTGCTGTTATCGCCAGTCCCTTTTTCCCTACTCTGCCTATTTTCCTTAGATATTCTGGTGTCTCACTCTGAGGTTTTATTAGTCCTTTTGTATCTCTTGCTTGTCTGGATTCGTTCATTCAACTTTCTCAGCATTGCCATTGTATGTCCTTCTCTGTCCTTTCCAGCTCTAACCATACCGGCTCACCTGCTCTCATTTTTCTGTGATATTCATACAATGCGAATCCTCTCTTATTTAACTCTTCTTCTCTTTGTCCTCTCTTCTTTCCTTTTTCACTCTTTTTATCCTTCTCTTTTTCCAGTAGTTTCTAGCATTCTCTCCACAGTGAGCCTTCTTTTGCTTTACTTAATTTCATTTCATATTTTATTGCTCGTCTTCTCGTTCTTGTCTCAAGCTTATGTCTTTTAGTTTCTAGGTACAGTATATGTTCCGGTGTCGTTGTGTCCAATTTCATAATCTATTTCATATATCTTCTGTGTATCTTCTCCAGTTCCCCTTTCCACCCCCATACCTCAGCTCCATACTCCATTACACTTTTTACCATTGTGTCAAATAGCCTCATCCTTAATTCCCAATTGTCTCTGAATAGTTCTTCCCCTAATCCCCACATCGTGCTCATTAACGTGCTTGCCTTTTCCTTTAATTTCTTAATTTGCGCCTCTTCCCTCCCGTTTTCTTTTAGGGTATATCCTAAATACTCGAAGTTCTTCACTATCTCTATCTCCTTCTCCTCCCATACGAAACTTTCCTCCTTTTTTCTTCTTCCTCCATTTTTAAATACCACTATCTTTGATTTTTCTGTGTTTAGTGTTAGACCCTTCTTTTCTATTGTCCTTTTGAATTTCTTTAACATCTGTTTTAACCCTGTCGCGTTGTTTGCCACCATCACTACATCGTCCGCATACGAGATTGACCAGAATTTCTCTTTTTGTCCAGAACAATCCCACCTTCTTGCACCTTGCTCAGTTCCTTCTCTGTGTCTGCCATCACAACATTAAATAACATCGGGCTTAATGGGCACCCTTGCCTTACTCCTTTATGTATCTCAAACCCGCCTATCTTTTCCTCCCCTACTCTGATTTTACTCTTTGTCCCTTTATACAGTTCTGTTACCCTTTTCGTTAATCTTTCCCCTAACCCTAGGTTTTTCATCATTGCCCAGACCTCGCTTCTATTTACCTTATCAAATGCTGCTCTCATATCTGCGAAAAATGCATATCCCTTCCTCCTTTCTTCTCTAGCTCCTTTTCTATAGCCTTACTCAAAATATAGATGGCATCAGCCGTCCCTCTTCCTTTCCTGAAACCCATTTGAGTATCATCCAGTAGTTCTTTTCCCTCTAGTTCTTTTTCTATTTTTTCTTTTATAATTTCTGCGTATAGTTTGTAGCCCGTATCCATTAGAGTTATCCCTCTGTAGTTCTTTGCCTCTTCTTTCTTCCCTTTCTTGAATAGCGGTGTAATCACTCCTGTTTTCCATTCCTCTAGTATTTTATCCCCTTTCCATATTTTATTCAGTATAGTAGTTATCTCCTCTAACACCTGTTCTTCTCCGTATATCCAAATCTCATTTTGTAGACCATCCTCTCCCGGTGCTTTACCTTTCTTCATCTTTCCAATTGCCTTCCTCACCTCGTCTTCTGTTATTATTTCTTCCTCTTCCCTTTCTCCTCCTTCCTCTTCTTCTCCTTGTACCCTCCCTCTCTTCTCCTCCGTTCCTCTCCCAGCTGTCCCTTAAAGTGTGCAAGCCATTCCTCTTTCTTTATTTTACTGCTGCATCTTGTCCTCTTTTTTCTTCTCCTGCTTTTTACTACCTCCCAGAATTTTCTTCCGGTAGTGTCGCTTCCTGCCTCTTTTATTCTTTTCTCCATTTCTTCTTCCTTTTTCTTTTCCACTAGCGTTCCCCACTCTCTCTTTGCTTTAATATATTCTTTCCTTCCTTTTCCGTTCTTGATCGCTTTGCCCAGCTTCCTTACCTCCGCTTTCTTTAGTCTGCACTCTTCATCCCACCAGGTATTACACTTTCTTTTCCCTCCGCCTCCTTTTCTCTTTCTTATCGCTTTTCCCAGTTTTCTCTTCAGTCCTGTCTATTCTGTTTCCTCTTACCTTTGCCTAACTCTTTTCTGAATTGCCCTATTGCTTTCTCGCTCCATATTGC
The DNA here is from genome assembly GCA_037356405.1 of Nasonia oneida. Lineage (NCBI taxonomy): Eukaryota > Metazoa > Arthropoda > Insecta > Hymenoptera > Pteromalidae > Nasonia > Nasonia oneida. The sequence goes on along the minus strand of JAZHPH010000193.1, from coordinate 136,084 downwards.
TCTTTCTGGGGTTTTTTCTTTCTCCACATCTCTTTTTTCGGGTGTTTTTCCTAGCTCTATCTCTATTACGTTGTGATCCGACTCCAACCTGTATACGATGTTAATTTTCCCTATCCCTTTTTTACCTTCCTCATTTGCTATCACATAGTCGATCACTGAGCGTCCTGCCCCTCCTATATATGTGAATTCTCCCTCTTCATCTCCTTCGGTATTGCCGTTTAAAATGCTGAGTCCCAACTCTCTTTTTTTTCTAAAGGTCTTCCCCTTCTCTGTTTGTCTTGCCATCTTTTGACTCACTGCTTTCTTCGTTGCCATCTTCGTCAAGCCCTACTCCTGCTTGGCCCGTTCTTGCATTCATATCCCCGCACCAGATTAGTTTCTCTCCTCTAGCGTTTTCTATCATCCTTTCTAACTCCCTGAAATTTTCCTGCTTTTCCTCCCTCATATATGTGGTACCTATCCACCATGCTTCTCTTTTCCATATTACCTTCGCCCCTATAAATTCGTTTGTCTTTTCTTCCATCCATTCTATTCCCTCATTTTTTGATCCCTGTTTTATCGCCATCAGAATTCCCCCTTTTACACTACCTCTTTCTCCCCCTTTTCTCGCGTTTCTGACCCTGTAATCGTAACCTTCTAGTTTCTTAACCCAATACCTTCCTTCCTTCTCTTCCATCCACGTTTCTTGCAGGCAGATTACGTCGTGCCCTTTTAGATAGCCCCATATCCTCTTTCCGTGCTTTTCCTCTTTTCTTGTCCTGATCCTTCTCTGAAAAAACTCTTGTTCCCTTTCCCTCCATATATACTCCACCCCATTTATCCACAGTTTATTGTAGCCTATTTTTACTACTTTCCTCTCCTTTCTTTCCCTTATTGCGTGCTTTCTAAGTTTTTCCTTATTCCTTCTCTCCTTCCAGGTTAGATCGTGATCAATAAATATGTCTGACCCTCTTAGTCTTGCCTTCTCTTTCATAATTTTCCCTTTGTCCTCCCAGTTTTTACATTCCGTCCCTATTCATCTTATTTTTCCGTTCACTAACCACGTTTTCCTCAGCGTAACCTCTACCTCTAGTTTTCTCTTTAACCAGTCTTCAACTGACTTCCTGTCCCATTTTTCCTCTCTCCACCCTGCTATAACTATGTTGTTCTTTTTTCTATCTCTCTCTCCTTCCTCGATCCTCCATTCCATTTCTTCTATCTGCTTTCTGTCTCTCTCTATTTCCTTTTCTTTTTCCATATCATCCTGCTCTTTTGTCTGTCTCTCCTTACTAACGCCCTTATCTCTCTCTTCCCTTTTCTCTAGACTTTCTATTTTCTCTATTATCTCCTTGAGATCATCTTTTCTTTCTAGATTCTCTTGTTCCAGTCTCATTTCCCAGTCCTTCTTCTCCGTCTCTCTCTCTCTTTTTCCTCTCTTTCTCTCGCCTCTTTGCATTCTCTTCTGACTCTTTTCCTTTCTTCACCCTCTTTTTTCAGTTTTCCTTCTATATTTTTTACCTCTTCCTCTATTTTCTTGTTCATATTTTTTTCCAGTCTTCGGTATTTCTGTTCCCAGTTCTCCATCATCTTCTCCCTTTCTTCTTTCTCTTTATCCATTTTTATACTCATCTCTTCCACTTTTTGTAGAATCCTATCTATTGAGTTTTTTAGTGATCCGGCAGTCTCGTCTCCCATTTTCTCTTTTTCTTGCGGCGTTCTTTTTACGTTCCCTCCTTTTGCAAATGCGCATTCTTCTTCTATCTCTTCACCAGTTCTTTCTTTCTTATTCTTCTCCTTTTGTTCCACTGGGCGTCTCTCTTTTCTTTTTAAACCTGTCTCTTCTTTACTCTTTAAACTATCCTCTAATTTTCTCTGCTTCAGTGTATTCCCTATTCTACCTCCTCCTCTTCCTCCTCCTCTTTTCCCTCCTCTTTGTGTCCCTGTGCTTTTTGAATTTCCCGCCTCTTCCCCTGATCTTATTATACACGGTTGTGGCGTCCTAAATCCCTATTCCTCTACTCTTGTTCCCTGTTCCGTTCCGACGATTATCTCCTGTAGCTCGTTGACCGACAGGTTCATCGTTCCTTTCCCGCTCTTTCTCTCGCTATCTCTCTCGCTCTCTTTCCTAACCTCACTTCTTTAATATACCCTTCTCACACACCTCTCTCTCTATCTTTCCTAGTTTTTTCCGCGCTTTTTTGTGACCTTGTATTATATACCTTTTCTCTTTCTTCTCCTGCTTCTTTCTACTTTTCTATCCCTCTCTAAACCCCTTAACCACTTCCTTTTCCGTCACACTCAGCTGTACACTTCTACGCACATTCAATTCCAATATGGCACTCCACGTTCTAATATATATAAAAAGAAAATTTAGTTGTTCTTCACCAATAATCAAAATGAAACGGGCATGGCAAGTGACGTAGTAATCATCTTAAGAGTTGTTCTTTGCTTCATTACGATTAAATATAATAAACCTGACTTTGTTAGATTGATCTCAGTTCTTATCTATCTGTAATTTTGTTGCGGAATATATCAAACTCGCCTAACCTTTTACTTTTTTAAAAGTTAATTTTTTTTAGAGATTTCAATCCTTTTTAGTACATGTTGTAATATAGTAAGTATTATAATCTTGATTATAAGTACCAAAACGGTACACGTCGCGCCACCTATTGGCAGACAACGATTTTGTGCAGTGAGACGAGATCAAGTCAGAGCGAGAGTATCGCGCATGCTTCGCAACTATACTCTAAGCGCCTATTACATACTATACTATACTCCGTGTGTAGAGCCAGACTATGCTGTTCTGTACTCTACACTCTCTCTTGCTTGTAAGACTCCGATGTGATCGGACGTGCCGACTACTGGGCTCTTAAGCCTAACTATTTTTTTAATATATAATATTATTATTAACCACACTGTTTATTATTTATTCCACAACACTAACATGGTAGCAGAGCGTTG
>JAZHPH010000193.1:64303-113492 GCA_037356405.1 Nasonia oneida | reverse complement strand
GATTCCTTGTCAGTTAGTATTCTTGTGACCTTTCGTTTGTTTGCATCAGAATATTTTTGATCCACAAAAGCACTCAATTGTTTGGCTTGATTTTCAATATCAGAAAATCTATCTCGCAAATCCGTCACAAAATCTACTAATGATAGAAGCATGTTATTTGCAGAAATTAAATCTGTATTAACTTTTTGAATGTATTGACTAGTCGCGTTAAAGCGATTTAAAACATTATTCCATAGAATCGCCATAAAAACATTTTCAAGCTTTCTTATATATTTCAATAAATCTTGAGCTTCTTTCCGAGTATCGCGTTTTTGTTCTTCGTCATTCGCTAAGATTTCTAGAGCCCTACCTTCATGATCCTTTACTACAACTTTTGTGGCGTCTCCGCGACATGACCATCTCGTTTTTGATAAGCTCGTTACTTTAGCATTTTCAGTCATTAAGATATCCCATCGATGTGTCGATGCACTAAAAATGCATATAGCCGCTGTAAAATTCCGAAGAAATTTGTAGCATCAAGACATACATCGACGCTGCATTTTCCCACTAAGTTTAGAGAATGGCCAACGCAAGGAACGTAAAACGCTAAATCATTTTGTTCTCTAATGCAAGCTTGAAGTCCAATATATTGACCGGACATATTGGAAGCGTTGTCATAGGTCTGAGCTCTGCAATTTTTAATGTCGATACAGTGCTCCTGTAGTAAATCTAATACGTCATTACTAAGCGACCTACCTTTATCACTTTTTATTTGTAAAAGCAGAAAAAACGTTCATAAACGTGACCATCTAAGTAGTATCGGAAAATGACTGACAACTGGTCAACGTGGAATATATCTGGGGTAGAATCTACTACGAGTCCCCAATATTTAGCACTGTGTAGTTCATTAATAATACGGTTCAATACTTTTGTAGCCATTAACTCAATAAATTCTTCGTATATATTTTTCGATAAATACGAGACTGTGCCAGAGCCTCTGTGAGCATACTGTTTAATGTGCTCTTCCAGAAAGGGATCAAACTGAGCAAGTAATTCCATGACGCCAAGAAAATTCCCATTATTAGGTGATCCTATTACTTCATTTTTTCCTCGAAGTGGAAGCCCTCGTTCTTCTTTTACAAATGGATTATCATGATCTTTTGAGAACAGTTTGCAAACATAGCAAAAAATCGATCCAGTGGATTCAGAAAACATAAGCCACTTTCTTTCGCAACTTTCTCCATTCTGTAAAATTCGTTGGAAATAATTTGGCGAAAAATATCTATTTTGCTTAGTATATTCTCGTTTAGACGTTTTGAACGTAGAATTCTTATTTTGAAAGAAAGCGTAGCCTTTTTGTAAATATTTTTCACGTATATGACTATTCTCTTGCAATCTCAAAGGCCAGAACGCTGGATCTTCGTGCACATCTACAAATAATAAAAATCAAGTATATAATATAAGTATATATGACAAATAAATTTTAAAAAGAAACATTATTAATAATCAACACGTAAGTTATTTTAATTACATAATGAAATTGGAACTGTATTTCTAAAATTTTATAATATCTTGATTTTCATATCATTTCAAAAAACATGCGTACCTGTACTTATCTCATTCGTTAACGCAGAGTTTATGGAGCTACTGGCATTGCTGTTCTCGTTAATATTCGAATTATCGTCTACTTGAGTACTATAAACATCTATAAGAAAGAAAAAAATATATTTGAAAAAAAGAAATTTTTGTCTGTAAATGAAAAATCCGAACACCAATATAAAAGTAAATAGTGGCACGGGCGCTGCAGCTCCGGCTACCGCGTCACTTGATTATGTCTCGATGTATGCAATACAATTTTCGTCTCCGATCAATGTTTACGCTACAAATTTGAGTATAATATATCGACGCCTGAGTGCAAGAAAGCCATATCTCAGCAGTGGCATCGATATGGCTATATCTCGGCCGCGACCTCAAGTAGGCCGTATCTCGGTCGCGGCTTGAAGATCGAAAACATATATGTATACTAGCGCTGATACGATTCATTTTCTGCACTTTCGTTCTGGTAGTCAGGCGTGCTTTTAAAAAGAGTGATAAACTACCATAACAAAATCGCATCTGGGATATAGAAATGACATAAAAAAGTCTCAAATATAAGCCGTGGCCAAGATACGGCCTGCTTATACTCTGGCGCCGATTTGTTTGTTAAAATATTTATCATTGTTTAAAATACCTGTGACGCTGTTACTTGGTGTATCAGTACTGCTTCTTTCAATAACAGAATCACTCTTTTCTTCAACTTGCACTACACTTAAGTCTCCTCTAGTCTCCTGTGGTGTGAAAAAAGCACTTACAGAAGGCAGCTCGTTCACTGAATTTTCTCTTGCTTTTTTCGCTTTGCGTTTTTCTGCCCCAGTTGGATATTTTCTCTTCTGCATTTTGAAACAGAGACTTTGATATTCACGTAACCAATCTTCGAAACAGAACCTTTTCGCGAAATTCGCGATAGCTGGCGCCTGCCAGAGCGGCGGAGCGGCGCCGCGCCGCTGCAGCATTTTCCGAGAACCGATCAATATATTTTAGCTTGGATCGAAGAGAAAACGCAAATAAGTTTGCGTAGTGGTGATTCGTTCCCGCATCCCCTAATGCCTATAGATATCTCTCTATCATTGCACTATCTAGCCCTTTTCGTTCTTGACTTGATTACTGGCGATCTGGTGAGGTCCTTGTACTCTTTACATCATTAATTGAAACGATATTTTTTATGAAGTATTCTATCTATGCTCAAATAATAATAATAGTAATTGTGTTTAACTTATTTTCTTTGGAAAACATTTTACTGTTTTTCAAAATTGTTTGAAACAGGTTTAAAAAAAATTTATTTTTGATTCGAGTCCACGGGGCCCCCCGCAAGGTGGGGCCCGGGGCTATAGCCCCCCCTAGCCCATCCTTTAATCCGCCACTGGCTGTAGATATGCGTATTACACGACGAGCTACTAGCTCTTTTTAACCCGTGTACGCTGAGCTCCTTTAAGACAAGAATTGTGGTGTAGTTTCTCGTTGGGCGCTTTTAATTTCCGATTCCCTTTTGTTCCAGCCGAAACTTTAAGGTAGACTGTATGACATAGAGAACCGTTTTAAAGTGGTTCATCATCGTGAGCTCTCTTTTCCACTCGAGTAGAAATGACAAAATTCAACATTGGCTCATTCAAAATTCAACTGTGCTCGCGCGTGCACCCTTAGCGCAAATCGCGTTATTTTATCTCGATAATCGAGCCACGCGTATGATTTTTATTTACCCAGAACAAAAGTAGTACATATTGTGCAACAAGAGTGTGGAAGGTTGGCTTTTTCTAGCAAGTCTGATGTCTTGAAGACGAGCGGGCGTCAAGGGCGCTGTATGGCTTCATTTTTCAAGTAATGCGTTCTCTCGACTTGCTGTAAACGATAATAAAAATTTTTGGCACGTATACGCATAGTGGTCATTAACGCATCATTTTTAATTTTAAAAACTTTTCGAAAAAGTACAATTTTACAGAAAAGTATGTGATCCGCTGAACACACCAATTTTTTTTATCTACTAAAAGAGATAGTATAATCATTCTATTTGTCCTCTGATAGGTTGTTCGTTTTATAGAATGAATTTGTGAATTTTCTATGCGGACGTGATCTTTAAAAAATACATGATATCTCACGACAAGCTGATAAAATTAAAATTATAGTATGAAAGTAATGACAACTCACTGATTACAAAAACAAGTAAGTATTTAAAATTGATTAAGCATTTTTGATTATTATATTACAGATCACATTAGTGATGGACGAAAGCGACAACAATTCTCCGGATATTTTCGATTCTGAAACAATTGCAGCAGGAAAAGGTGATTATGAACTGAAAGGTAGTGGTAGTCATCTACAAATAGTTGCGGATTTTTGTAAACATGATGATTTAGTACGAACAAAATTCTACCTAAAAGTTTTGATCGCTTCATCTTGAAGAAGTTCTATTTGTCGTCTGATTGGTCATTTAAATGGCGCGTTATTTCATCGATTTTGAATTCAAAGTTTTATTTTAATTGTAATAAGAACAATAAGTAAAGCATAATGATAGTTGTAATAAATTGAATTATCAGGATAATCTTAAAAAGAAACTAATAATCTAGTTTACGATGTATATTATAATCTCTATCATCTTGTCTTAAAAAGCCACTTCCTTGGTAGAAAATAACCCAACCAAAATGACTTGGTTACTGATTACTGGGCAACCCTGTAAGCCAACGATTGTCTTCGATATAAGCCAACCGTTAACAAACGGTTAGAAACTTTTTAAAATTATGTTTAAAAAAAATTAATTTTAGAAACTTTTGAAAATTAACATTCTTACTCAGTTTTTAAATTAGCCATTTATAAGCCAATAAACCTGATAAATCCGTGTCGAAATAAAGTACATTATTACCCAACCGTTTGTGAAATCGTTGCCCAACGCACTCTAATTGGCTTACTAATGGCAAAGGGTTGGCTTACGTTTCTTCCAGGAATCTTCCTTGTTTTTGCAGCTATATTGTTTTAATATTTTAATGTTTCAGAGCACAATCTTGAGGACCATTGTGGTGAAAAATGTTGTTTTTTGTCAAACAACTGCACAAGCTACAACAATACATTGAAAAATTGGACATAATTTTAGAAACTCAAGAAAATATTAAGAATGATATGAAAGGATTCATAAATTTATTTATTACTGTTAAAAATGCCATGCTCGCAATTGAAACATTCTTTCATCGAATAATGCACCTTTTGATTGACCATTTAAATATGAAATTTGCAAACAAAACGAATAAAAAAATGTAAATAAAAATTAACAAATAAATTGTACTTTCGTCTTTTATAGCACCATTTTAGTCTCCACTTGTATCTTAAGGAGATGTCATCGCTAAAGCTTCGCAAATTCGCCACGGGGTATTTTGTATTTCCGAACTTTTAGAAAAACAAAAAGTCCGATCGAAATTTCCTTTAATAGAACGATCCTCTCTTAAAAAAATGATGGCCTTTGTTGTGAAACATTTAATACGTGTTTCTGATTGGTTTCTGGTTGGTTGCCTAGGCAACGAGATCAGAACCGCGCTTTAAATTCATAACCCTCAAAACAGTCATAACTCATAACCCTGGTATAAATGTTTGAGGTGTTTAAAATGAAATGTGGAAACCTTGATAACAGATAAAATATATGTAATATAACTAGCAATAAATTTTAGTAAAAATTAATCATTACCAAGAGTGTGTAGTATTACAACATGTGTATTGAAAAGTGGCACCTTAACCCTATTTGAAGTAGTAATAAAGTGTGTGAATATTATTTAGTTTTTTTTTGAAATGTCAGTGAGAAGTTCAATTAAAAGATTAAAGAGTTTGAAGATATACTGTGTCTCTGTGCCCAAAGTCGCCCACGGTGAGGTGTGAGAGGTGAATTTAAAGAAAAGTTCAGTATCTGAGTCAGTAAGTTTAAATCTATCATTATACATTGCTCTTGGAATTGTATAAACTAGACAACTAAAATATGACACTGCCACTTCATATGCTACCTAGAAATATGTAACCTAGATGATTCTGATTTAACTGTTTTCCTTCATATTTTCACATCCAGGTTCATGCGAATTTTTTAATTGAGCAGGTCAAATTTTACTTATAGCCAGTTACGCAGAAACTACTATCTCTAGCACATTGTATTTCTGGTTTCTAGCATATTTTTACATGGAGAAAGTGATAAATGTTTTGGCTTTTTTGTCAAGGCATTAATGAGAATTTTTACTTTTAATAGTTGTGAGAGATTTTGAGACCGATAACTGTTTTTCCATTTTTGCATTTATTCTCATTCAAAAACTAACAGGTCTAGATAACTCACAAAAGAAATCTATATGCAAAATATGAGCTTTTTAGACTTATTAGTTTTCGAATGAGAAAAAATTCAATAATAGAGAAACAGGTATCGGTCTCAAAATCTCTCACAACTGTTAAAAGTAAAAATTCTAATTAATGCCTTGACAAAAAAGCTAAAATACCTATACTGGAAACCAGAAATACAATGTGCTAGAGATGGTAGTTTCTGTGTAACTGTTTACAAGCAAAATTTGATACGCTAAATTAAAAAATTCATATAGGCCTCAATGTGAAAATATGAATGAAAACCGTTAAATCAGAATCATGTAGGTTACATGTTTTTTAGGTAGCATACTAAGTATCTGTGTAAAATTTCAGTTGTATAGCTTTTTTATAATGCAAATAAATGGCATAATGATAGACAAACCCACTGACTCTTATACTGTTTTCTTCAAATTCACTATTCAAACCAATGATGACAACATTGAGCATTATTAATATATTTATTAAAAAATAGTTTTGAGGGATTTAGTAACATGTTACATGCTTATAGAATATTAGCAGACATTAGTGTGCCGCCCAACACTTATGGTAGATTTTCTACCAGTGTTATTAGACAGAGATATAATAAAGAGCTCGCGAAGCGCGCCTTCATTACTATTTTATTAAACTTAACAATACAGGGCTACTGACTCGGTTTTTCATTGCAAGCTTTATTTAAAAAGTTATATGTAATAGAAAAACAGTGTATTTAGCGAAGACATCCCCTTAATGTACTACATTCAGTGCTGAAAGCTATCCTTAAGTATAAACATATGAAAAAATGTCCTCAGAATGATTTTGTAGAGCCCTTTCAGTTTCAAAGGACCCCAGCAGAATCGAAAGGGGGAGTAAGTCCGTATGAAATGGGATGAAAGTGTATCTGACTTGTAGCTTATTATCTCCTGAACAAAAGTCCCCATGGGCCCAAGTCTTGAAAGTGAGCCGATTTCAAGTAAATAATGATTTAGGACGCAGGTTTCGGTCAAGGTTAGGGAGATCGAGCGCGCAACTTCAGATGGTCGTCGAGCGCAACAAGTTATTGTTTACATAACCTAATTTTACATTGGCATTATTTTACGTTGGTAGCAAAGAGGCGTGTGGAGAGTGACAATTCTCGTCGACAGCAGTGACAGCGGTTATACGCATTTCATTTCCCCGGACACGCGCGCATCGTTGGCCACGAGGAAATAAGACAGCATTTTTGTTACTTCTCCGGTCACTTGCCGAACGTGAATTTTTGTCTAAGTAATAAGTTTAATAGACCACCGAGAGACACTTCGAAAGCTAGCATACCTCCGATAGTGTTTGTCGACGATCGAAGATCGCTCCGAGAGTATTTGTCGACGATCGCAGATCGCTCCGAGAGTATTTGTCGACGATTGATAATCCTTCCGATAGTACTGCTCGACCACGGAGAGCTTGACCTGTAGGTCGAGCTCTTGCATATTTTAGTTACAAAAATGTTTAGGCTACACACGCGTCAGTAAACCTCGCTAATATTTCTTTCTCGTCTATATAGGGTCATTCTCCACGTTGGCAGCCAATACGCATTTCATTTCCCCGGACTCGTGCAGCCGCGTCTTTGGCTGCGTCGTCAGAGTGCTGCAGTCGTTAATGATATAGCGAGAAGTCGAGGAAGTAAGACAGAATTTTTTATTTTGACACTTCGAAATCTATCTCTCGTCGATCGACAATACTTCCGAGAGTGGTTGTCGACAATGACAGATTCCTCCGAGAGTATTTCTCGACGATGGAAAGTACCTCCGTGAGTATTTGTCGACGATCGAAAGTACCTCCGATAGTATTTGTCGACGATCGAAGATCGCTCCGAGAGTATTGCGGTTTCGTATCCGTTCGCATAATGAACTTTTTCGAACTAACTTTTTTAAATGACCGTGTGTATTTGCTGTCTCTTCGAACGTCGCTATCAATACTTAAGAGATCTTTGAAAAATCAATATCTACTTAAAATTGGCGTTTCTATACTAACTACATATTTCATCTAACGGTGTTTAGAACCATTCTCACGTAAAAAATCAACAATAGACGGACACTACAAGTCGACAACTTTGAATTAGTTCAGTTTTTTTTTTATAATTATGTGTTCAATTTTAATATGTGTTTAGACAATTATAAACTGCTAAAAAATGCGATGACATTTCATATTTTATAATCCAAATAACAAAATAATCATTTCCTGTTGACAGGAAGCTGCAAAAACTGTTCTTTGTTCAAACTCTGATTTGTGCTTTTCTTGACCATGGGCATTCGAGTTTTGCTAACATTTGCAGGAAGCAATCAAGTTGTACTAGTGTACGCGGGAACTTTAAAATTGTGCTACTCTTCGGAGGAGCTTTTAAGTTGCACTACTCTTTGCGTGAGCTTTTAAGATGTGATACCCTTCGCATGAAAAGCGCGCGATATTTGAACTGTATTAGTCTTCGTAAACGAATAATAACTGAGAAACGATACAGTGGTCTTCAATTTTATTGAATAAATACACTTATAAAATGTGCAACAGGATAGCAGTTTGTTATAAATCAAATCAAAATATATTTAAGCGTAATGAAACAAGTCTTAAGTTACGATTGACTGAAATAATGAAAAACAAGCTAATTATGGAAGTTACATTTTTTTTTTCTTATGAATTACAGCAATATTTATACAGATGTTGCAAAAGCGTGTTTAGCATGAATACTTTTGTAGCTTAAATATGCAAGAGCTTTATCGATAGGACCTTATACATTCCTTGTATTCTCGGTCTATCGTTAAGGACTGCAGCACTCCGACGACGCGGCCAAGGACGCGGCTGCACGAGTCCGGAGACATGAAATGCGTATAACCGCTGTCGTTACCGTCGACGAGAATTGTCACTCTCCACACGCCTCTTGGCTGCCAACGTGGAAAATGACCCTACATAGACGAGAAAGAAATATTAGTGAGATTTGCTGTCGCGTGTGTAGCCTAAACATTTTGGTAACTAAAGTATGCAAGAGCTCGATCTACACGTCAAGCTTTCTGTGGTCGAGCAATACTATCAAAAGGGTTATCATCATCGAGAAATACTCTCGGAGGGATCTTCAATTGTCGACAAATACTCTCGGAGAGATTTACGATCGACGAGAAATACTCTTGGATGTACTTTCGATCGTCGGCAAATCCTCTCGAAGGTATTTTTAGATCGTCTAGAAATATTGTTGCGCTCGACGACCATCTGAAGTTGCGCGCTCGGTCTCCCTAATCTTGACCGAAACCGGCGTCTTAAATCATTATTTACTTGAAATCGGCTCATTTTCAATTCTTGGGCCCATGGGGACGTTTGTTTAGGAGATATTAAGCTACAAGTCAGATACACTTTCATCCCATTTCATACGGACCCACTCTCCCATTTGATTCTTCCGGGGTCCTTTCTGCAAATATCCAAAAATACGAAAATCTGTTAATATCTTATTAAACTTCTTACTATTAATAAAATACATAATGCACAGATTTTCAAGCAACAGTCACAATAAAAAACTTAAGATGACTCGTAGTCAGAAAACTACAAAGTGCAAAAGTCGTTACAGGCATGAAACTGATTAACAAATAGCATTGTTTAATATATCAGATCTTTCAATTTCTGAATGTTTTATAAAACGATCGTTTTATATTTCTGTTAAATGACTGAAATCATCCTTACGTATGTATATATGTACGTACATATGTGCGTGTGTGTACACACACAAATTATTTAAATGAGTGTCCTCAGAACTTTGTTATTGATAATAGTACATGATCATTGATTTTCGTTATCATGTTTTGATAGAATACAGATATTTTATTCAGGTAAAAAGTACTTGTTAGAGTATGAAAATGTGTGTATAAGTATGTATAATGCGATGATTCTGTAAAAAATTAAAATTAGCAGAGCGGTTATTGTGTTTTTCACAAAAACGTTTTAATATATAACAATATCACAGACTAAATAATTAATTTTTTTAATAGTTCATTATAATATAGATATACTTTCAAACTTACAATTAAATTTATGCATTACTTTTTGATTAAAGAATCAAAAACAAAAAAAAAAAACGGCTGACAATTCTTTGGCACGTAGCTTCCTTCAACATTATGTATCGCTTTAATATCTAAATGGTTTTTACTTCATATATAATTCTATAAAGTTTTTATACTTTTTCATTTGATAGATAAAATTATTTCAAATCAATTATATTTACATAATTAATTATAATTCTCTCTCGCTTTTTCTGGCATAGCTAGAATTGTCGCGCGCCGATTGCCAAAGAGAAACAAACAGAAAAATGAACTGTGCACGTTGGAGTTAAAATTCCTCCTTCCCGTTTTTCTCCGGATATGCTCCATGGAATAAATTAAAATTAAAGTAGTCTATAGTTATAATAACATTCGATAATCATGATGTTTTAAGAGTGTTCAACATTTAGTTTCCGAGTTATAATGGTTAGAATAGTTCGTGAAACGTATCTAAAATTACTGGTGATCGAAAAAGCGTCATGAAAAAACGCACATGCGTAATCTTGTTTTAAACCAATTGGTAAAACAAAAACAGAAAAACGAGCCTAAGTATACATTAAAATCCATTAAATAGAAGCTGAGATATAAGCAATGTAGTTTTCAATTATGCAAAGGGTAAAAAAAAAATTTAAAGCTTAATATCTTTGAAACTAACTGGTATCATAAACAACCGAAAGAAAGGGATAAGGGTGCTATATAATGCTAACTAAATCCAAAATTTTAAATTGATTATTGCCTTTTTACTTCAGTTATCGCGTCACGCAGAAAAACGACTTTTTTCAGTTTTTGGTGTTTTTCTCAGGATCTGCTCCATGAAATGTCTCAAAGTTAAAGTGTAAAATAGTCCTAATCACTTTGAATAATCATGTTTTTTATAGAAAGATTCAACAAGCTTTCGATATTGCGAGTTTAAAAAATTTAAAAAAATTGCGGTTTATGGTGTATAATAAAAAAACGTCGAACGATACTATAAATTTTCCGTGGTAAAAAGATAGGTTATTTTATTTTCTTTCAGGTACATACTAATCAATTTACTTTTATTAACTTTTCCAATAACTTTATTGGAGAAAAATGAAATCCCAAAACTAAAAAATCGCTATAAAAAAAAAAACCCGTCCACAAAATGTAAAAACGGACTTTTGTCCTACTATGCAAAAACAATGAAAATAAGACTTAATGGGTTAAAATTCACTGAGATACAGGCGTATACGAACAAACATACACACACACGCATATCCGTGCGGACATTTTCCAAAAACACCATTTTTCGACTAAAAATGCACCAAAACACACTTCTTACATGTTTTTATATAAACTCCAAAAATTACTATTACAAGGCTTCCTTAGGAAGGAAACAATATGAAAGCAAAAAAGACTATATTAATTGGGGAGATGCGCCCAACGCGGTATGTTATTGCCGAGCATCGAATTATATGCCAACTATTCCTAGCTTCTGGGGCGAAATTGCGGCAATTGCGCCTTGAAATGCATACTTTGAGTTCGAGGCCGTATTGCTCGAGCAAGATGGAAAGAAATTAATTAGAAAATATTGTTTTTGCATTTTTCGAGCTGTCAGAAGATAATTTCCGCTTCTTCGTAGATCAATATTAGGCAAGTTCAATGACTTTTACATCCATAGAGTTGTAGTTTGAAGTTTGAACTTTCCAAAAAGCCCGGAGTCAGCGTTATATCTTGCATCGTTTCGTCGTATCATCTTAAGGTGTATATACGCATTTTTCTAGAAATGGGCCGCGTTTTAGCATGGGATTGTCATACTGATTGTTTGATTTTTGAATGAATAACTTTCAAACGCTTACAATATCCAAGAAGAACATGGTTTAGCCAGGTGATTACAGGTTACAGGTTGAGCAACTTTCACGGTCCTAAGCGAACGTTATAGCGAAATTTGCTAAGTATTTTCATACTGGACGTATCTCCCCTATATACACTCCGATTTAAGGCTACTTCAACAATCCCTGGTTATCTGAACAGAAATGCAGTGTAGTATAAAAATCTAAAATAATTTTCATATAAACAGATGCATGTAACTGTATCAATTTTAATAGAAAAATCATATCAAGCAAAGGACTTTAAATTTTTATTTTATAAGATGTAGATATTTCCTAAGGTAAAGATTACACTCTTAATATTGCAAATTCTCAGATATTTATTTCTTCTAACAGCAATAGTAGTGATTGCTTTACAACATCAACTTTCCTTTTTTCTCTTTCAGAAAACAAAATAAATATAGACTCTTGTACGTATATAAAATTGTAATAGGGTGATACTCTATATGCGAAGAAAAATTACTCAAATACTGCGAAACTCGGTGAATTAATCCAAGTCATACTTTGATATATTACACATGGGTGCGATAAAATAATTTGAAGTTAGCTACATACCGGTGTATTAGCAGCTTTTTTCTTTAAGAAATTCGTTTGTTTTTGACACTCTGTGTGCGAAATTCGATTTCTCCTTGCTGCGTAGCGTATGCGAAATACCTCATTTTCGCACTAGTGCCCATTCTGAATTTCACGCTCGCTCATCTGCTAAGAACGTAGATTCGCACACTCATGTCAAAATATAGTATACGATACTCGTGCGCATAGGTGATCATCACACTCGCTTTTTTGTCATCCTCGGTACGCTCGGGCGCAAATCACCTACTTCGCGCACTCGTATCGTAATACACTAATTTAAAAGAATTATTAATTTATTGATGTAACGGAATAAAAGTTACTAAACCTTATGGTAGAATATTATCTCTAAAAAAAATTAACTTTTAAAAAAATAAAAGGTTAGGCGAGTTTGATATATTCTGCAACGAAATTACAGATAGAAAAGAACTGAGATCAATCAAACAAAGTCAAGTTTATCATATTTAATCGTAATGAAGCCAGGAGCAACTCTCAAGATAATTACTACGTAACTTCCCCGTCGAAACGATCAACGTTGAATCAATGCTGATTTCAATATTAATTTCAGTTTGAAATCAGCCTTGATTCCATATTGATTCAATGCTAAATCCATGTTGAATCAAAGTTGAATTGGTCCGAAAACGCAACGTGGATTTAGCGTTGATTTCAGACTGAATTCAGTGCTAGATTTTGAAGTTCAATCAGGGATGAAATAAAATTGTAAAAAAAACGCCAAGACGTGGGCTCGAACCCAAGACTTTTTGATTAGTAGACGAACGACTTGACCACTAAGCCATTTCGACACTTGCAATGTATATCTCATAATGTAACATACACGGAACATACCTATAGGTGGCAAATAGTCTCGAAGCTGGGTACCTTCCCGAGAGCACAGAGAGGTCCAGTTGAGGGTCCAGTCCAGTATTATTATAAAAATCATGATAGAGTAGGTTAATTTTCGGTTATTCTCTATAGGATTCCGTTTATGTTATATTATGAGATATAAATGTAAGTGTCGAAATGGCTATGTGGTCAAGTCAGTCGTCTACTATTCAAAAGGTCTCGGGTTCGAGCCCAGGTTTTAGCGATATTATTTTACAATTATTTATTTCAACTCTGATTGAACCCTGAAATTCAGCACTGAATTCTGCCTGAAATCAACGTTGAATCCACGTTGCGTTTTCGGACAAATTCAATGTTGATTCAGCATTGAATCAACGTTGATCCTTTTAACGGGGTTGCCATGCCCGTTTCATTGTACTTATAATGTTTGTATGACGTTCTAATATATATATATATAAAAAGAAAATTTAGTTGTTCACCAATAAACAAAATGAAACGGACATGGCAAGTGACGTAGTAATTATCTTGAGAGTTGTTCTTTGCTTCATTACGATTAAATATAATAAACTTGACTTTGTTTGATTGATCTCAGTTCTTTTCTATCTGTAATTTTGTTGTAGAGTATATCAAACTCGCCTAACCTTTTACTTTTTTAAGAGTTAATTTTTTTTAGAGATTTCAATTCTTTTTTTAAAATTGTTTAGAGTATTTCATATTTAAAGTGTAAAAATAAAATATAAGCATCTTTAGCACCATTCGACCACAGCTTTTTTGTAACATTTTTATTACTAAGATGAAATCAATAATTCTACACATAGACACCAAAAACCACGGTGCGAACTACCCAGACTTCGTTATCGGCCACCCTGTACACCTAGATGCCGCCCTTAAATGATTTTTACACCTAGACACCAAAAACCACGGAGCGCACCACCTAGATCTCGTCATCAGCCACCTTGTACATCTAGACACCGCCCTTGAATAATTTTTACACCTAGACACAAAAAACCACGGAGCGCGCCACCTAGACCTTGTCATCGGCTACCCTGGCAAGCTAGTTACTGTTACAGCTCCGGAACGCAGAGTATGCACTGGCAACCTCTTAATTCAAAATATCGTAATATATTATTATATTTTCTTGAGAAAGCAATTCTCATCTGTATATAGCTTTGCGGCCAACTTCACGGTCCTAATACTTCTTACGGTTAAATTAACGGTCCTTTCACATTTCGGGCTGAAGAAGAAAAACGTAATTTTAGCATTTGTGGATTATACACTCAAATATTATAAAAATAAGCAGCCTTTTCACTAATATTTTTGTTGGAAATCATAGTTAAGCTCAGAAAACATACTAATAAGCCAAATAATCTTACGAACAGTAACAATAAGCATTTTTTTCTGACCATGAAAAATCCGAACATCAATATAGAAGTAAATAGTGTTACGGGCGCCGCGGCTTCGTCTGCTTCTCAAACTCGCATTTATGGCGCTACCGCGCCACTTGTTATTTAAAGTTTAAAATTTATTAGAGCGAAGCTCTTTTACGGAGGTTCTGCGGCTGGAGCGAACTGGGAAATTTTAAGACGCTCGTCACTGGACGCTTTGAGAGAGTGGGAAGTCGAGCAGAGCTGGATACCGTAGCGCGTAAGAAACGGAGAGAGAGAGAGAGAGAGAGAGAGAGAGAGAGAGAGAGAGAGAGAGAGAGAGAGAGAAAGAGTAGGGAGGGAAAGGGGTGGGGCAAGCGTCAGAGTGGGATACAGCAGCACACTCTCTCTCTCTCACTCTCTCTCGTTCTTTCTCTTTCTAAGCAAGAATGATATAGATATAGTAGCACGCGCGGTCTCGGCTTGGCGTCGGTTACGATTCTGATGCGCAGAGTATTGTTTACGGAATCTGCGCAGTTCTTGGTTTCTCTCTCTCTCTCTCTCTCTCTCTCTCTCTCTCTCTCTCTCTCGCATATTCGCATATATACGCGTTTTCTTCAGTTTCATATTGTATGCTACATAAAAGCAACAAGTGTAAACAGTTAAATAATGGATCTCACTAGTTCATCCACCGACGATGAAAAAATTATTCCAGAAAAGGTTTTAGTTCTATCAGAAAATTATGAACCAACCAATGCTGCGTAAGTACACGAATTATACTAACTAATGATATTACAGGTTATGTTTTTGTATTTTATATACATATACGTATTACTTAAATACACAGGTTATGTTTTCGTATACTTATATGCATACATATAAGTATTTAAATACACAGGTTAGCTTTCGTATTTTATATGCATACATATAAGTATAAATTAAATAAAGGTTATTTATTTTCTTATTTATTTCGTATTTTCTTCTTATTTTATATAAATACATATACGTCATTCGAACGCCGAGAGTCGTGCGAAATAAGATCAACGACATCTCGAATGTGTATAAATACATAAACGTATAACTTGAATATCTCATTACAACAAACATTAATGTAAATGATGGCTTGGTAAATGGAGCAATTGGGAATTTAGTACATTTACAATTCAAAGAAGACAACAGTATTTGTAGAGTTTGGTTGGAATTCCAAAGCTCACCGAAAATTGAACAATGTGCACGAAAGGAAGCTGCTCAGTTAGTTGTACAAGAGAACCTTTCAAATGCTGCTACCAATTGAATTACGAACAGCTAATATTCAACTAACAAAAGATAAAAAAGTTCCTAACAAACGTACGCACTTTCCTATCATTGCGGCTTGTGCTATGACCATACACAAGTCACAAGGCGGAACGTTCGATGAAATCGTGTATCAATATGAAAAAACACACTTGCGGGTTATGGTAAGGTTAAGATATAATGTTATCTAAACCTTTATTAGTTATGCATTATTATGTGAGGCGATGGTGCATATATGCTTATCGTCGAGATCTGAGTTACACAAATTTCAATCACTTTGAGATTCTAGAAGTTGCACTTTTAATTTTGTACAAGAGTGAGAAAATATTTGTACACAGCTATGGCAATACGTGAATTATTTTTTTATATACATATAAATAGATATTTTAATGTTGATGTTTGCAAATAAAAATATTTATGGATAAATATTGATTTAGATAATTGATAATAAAATATGCACATTAATTATCAATTATTTAAATCAATATTTATATCTATAAATATTGTAAGTTTTGCTGAACAAGCACAAAATTTGTCTGCGCGTAGTCATTGCCAACATGAGGCCCAGGATGGACACACTGTATCTTTCGAAGCATCTCGCCGACTTTGTCTCCACAGCTGCTGCAGCGACTCCACTGGTTTACGCGCTATCTAAAAACAGGCATCTAAAGTTGATATGTATGACTGATTTCTTCGGTATCATGAGAACAGCTTAATCTAAGAAAAAAAAGGATTTCGCGATATAGATGTGGTACTTCTTAACATTTATACCTACGATCATCGTTTTAATCATGAGATATTGTTTTGGACTGTGCAATAATAAAACATAAAATACTAAAAAAAACTTTTTCATTATACTTCATTAGAAGCATATGAAAGTTATGTATAAAAATAAATTATAGGCACAATATACCATTACAATTTACTCATATAAAATCTTTTATATCTGTGAATGTCAAGTTGAGTAATGGGATTATTGACATATTGACCTAATAATTAAACATCTTTGGCTGGTGATCTGCATCCTTTGGACTCGTCAGCTGGAATGTATGCTCTGAATCCTTGCACAGCACAACATTTTCTGTTGATGACAGTTTCAGCTGGAAAACAAGAGAGACATTAGAGTACAATAGAAAGACTTATGTGAATTTTACAAGCTAGCTTTTAAGTAAAAACACTGAGGTCAAAGAACAATTTTTATTCGTTTTATTCATTATGTGATACCCGTACACTACACTTCATTTGACTTAACCGAACCAAATCATATGAAGATTGAGAATAACTGTTGTTTTGAATAAAGCAAATTACTATCGATAGAAATATCTTCCTACAATCACTAATACTGATTATAGTACTTGATATTAAACTGAAAAATGCACACAGCGTGTCACATTATATCTAATCAAAACATACAACATCAACTTAACATACAGCACATAACTCACTATAATATCTTGCTCTGGGGCATATTAAGGTGGGTGAAGTATCCAAGAACACCAACCAGTACCACCGGATAGCGTGTATCCAGGTCCAGCATTGTATTAATGTAATTGAAGTGTACAAAATCTCCAACCAGCACCATGCAACAGCGTGTATCTAGCTTTACAGTCATATCTACATGGTTGTATTGGCAGCGATAAACAGTTAATTATCTTTACGTCCTCCACCTGTCTTGCGTCAGCAATGCCACATAGCCATCAGTAGAAGACCTGGAAAGAATGGAAGAAAATAACATTGGTTAAACTCCTAAAATTAGATCAAACAATCATTATCAAGTTTGTTATAAGATTTCTATTTGATTTTGATTTAAAATACCTATTGTGTATCTTGCGTGATGGTGAACTATCATTCAAACAAAGCATGTAGCAAGAAAATGGAACCCGTACAACAGTAGAAGTAGCACAAAGAATGATAGTTAATCCAGAAATCCAAACTGCATCTTGGGAGAATGTGGTATCAGTAAAGCAGTAGTAGCAGCAGGATTAACCTCCAAACGAAAAATTACTTTTCGTGGCGGACAATGATTGCCCTACCGCAGTACCCTTGACGGACTGTTATTGAACAGTTAACAAACATCGCAACATCGCTGCATTTCTGAGCCCCCACTTCTTGATTCTTACTTAAGTACTGCACTTAAGTATATAAACCACAATAATCGGGAGCAGCCAGCGGCAGACCGCAGCAGACGAACAATCGTCTAGCAATTTTGGCATCATTGGTTGCACCCGTCGAGCAACTTCGCGGCATGAAATTTTACTCGATAAACTCAGCTCGCACTAAAGTTAGCCATCGGGTGCGTTTCTGTACATCTGGTATCCAACGCTGACGATATTGCATCTTAAAGCGTATCAGTCCTACACTATAATAATAGTATAATACTTATAATAAATTCAAAGACTTGTAAAAATTTCGACCTAAAACAGATAACGCAAATTCAAGCGTATCTACTTAAAATCTTATTTGTGAAAATCAAAGCCGATTTATTTATTCATCTTGTGACATAGAATACATGCAATAATTAATGCAATATTCTCATCTTTATTTATAATTTGAATATATTTATTTTGTTATACAAACTTCTATTATTGAAATGACTTTCCACTACCTGGTATCCCGGACCTCTCTCATACTATAAGAATACATCAATGTATAAAATCAAATCTTTATTTGTGATCTGCTGTCAAAATTTAGACGCAGATCAGTAAATGATCATTACTCTTCTTAAAAACTAAAATCTTCTATGCGCACAAGACCAAGAAGAGTCGTGAATGTTTTACGTAAAAGATTTTTTTTAAGATTATTATTATTACATGTAAAAGGCGCTCAATCTTATGAGGAATTAAAAACATTGAAAAATGTTACATACGTAATATTTCATAAAGTAGTTTTGGGGCCTGCACGTTAGGCAGTGACAGGTTATTTCCCTTTTCCCTGGCGTGGCGTATCGAAGGTGGTTATATCTTGCTTAAGAAGAATAACAGAGGTAGAAAGATCGTAACGACAAAGGCGTAGCGACAGGTAGCGCCAGAAATCGACCCTCCGAGTGATATTCGTCTAGATAACGTGGAATCTAGTTTGAACGACGGCTGGGCGGAGTGCAGAAGAAATGGATAATCGATTGAACGATTATAGGGCACGGATGCGTGCGATTTTGTCCCGATCAAGGGATTTGAGGGCGGTATTGCGAAATTGTAAACGACCGCTCGCCGACGAGGTTCTTCGTCGTTTGACTGAGTCGAAGTTTAGTACGGTCGGGTCCCATACGGAGAGAGCGGAGCGGTTATTCCGGGCAACCCTAATGATCACTGGGCAGGCGGAAGATGTACCGTGGTATCCCGAGTTCGATGAAGAGCAGGAAACGCCGATCGTGAACGAGCAATTACCGCAGTTAGTGGTTGACGCGTCGGAGTGGACGGACGAAGAGAATGAGGGAAGGGGAGAAGTCGCGGCGGCGGCGGCGGTTACCGAGAGTGAGAGCGCGGACGAGAATGCGAGAGTTTCTGAACCCCCATCCCAGCGAAGGGATTGGAACCTGGCTACCCGTATCTTTCCGTCAACGGAAGGATCGGCAAGCGGGGGAAAATCACCGTTGACCGGGGTTCAGCGAAGCAAGAGCGCCACAGGCACGATACCGAAACAGACGCGAGCGGTGGTACTAAACCCTCGGACCGTGTCGGGTGGTCTCGAGTCGCTGCAGCAGCAATTGGAGCAGCTACAGGCGGCGTTCAAGCGCCTCGAGGCTTCGGAGCCGACCGCGCCACCAATCCGTACCCCGCGAAGACGTAACGAGCCCATCCTGGAAGTGGATACGCCCGATACCGACAGGTCTAGCGCCCTGCCTGCCCGGCCATTGCCCAAAGCATTACCCGCGAACCCTACCACTAAAGAACATAGCGCCGTCCTGGCTCCTGGGGCCAAAATACCAGTACCAGTCCCGGGCGCCCCGTCTGAGGACAAGGAGGCGGAAAAGGTCGTAGATAAGCGGAAAAATAGGACGCGTTCCAATGAGAAACGACCGGCATCGGATGAACGCCGTGCGACGGCGAGGAAAGGCCGGGAAAGCGAACGTCGCGTCCGGACGCCGGAACGCCGTCCTCGCCGGGAAGCGAGTCGGGGTTCGGAAACGGATTATTCACGACACTCCCATCGTAGTCACGGGAATAACCGTTCGCGCCGGACGGTAGATCGAGTACCTCGTTCCCGAGATCGCACGGTTTCCCGTTCTCCAAGTGTCCATTCGCGCGATGACGATCACCGTAGACGCCGCCGTGACGGGAGGCATCGAAGTCGCGATTCTCTTCGCCGACGGCGCCGAGAACGACGTCATAGACCTCGCAACGCGTCGAGTAGCGAAGATTCCTTCAGCGACGTCCGCAGTAGCCCCTATAGCCGTAGCTCGCGACGAAGTCGTAGACGGAGGCATCGATACACTGACTCCCCTAGTCATTCGCGGTCCGACTCGCGTAGTGGAGGTTGGACGAGAGACGGGAGTACGCGTAGCGATCGTGTGCGGGCGCGAAAAATCGAGGCGTTGACTAAGTCGCTGAAGAATTGGACGCCGCGTTTCAGCGGGTCGGAGGGGCGGTCCAAAGCGAAAATTTTTTGTCCAGCTTGACGGAGTATGTGCGTACCCGCCGGTCGTCCTCTCATCGACTTCTTAATTGCCTCTCTTGCCTATTTACGGACGATGCCGCACGTTGGTACCGAGGCGCTCAGTCAGATTTCAATAGTTGGCGACAGTTTCGTCGGTCTTTCCTCTTCCGTTTCATCGGCGAGACGGATGAGCAAGAGGTCAAGATGGACCTAGCGCGACGTACGCAGGGGGTTGGAGAGACTATTTCGGCCTATATTGCGTGCTACAAATACCTACGTGGTCATTTGCGCCATCCTCCTAGCCTGCGAGATCAAGTAGCGACGGTATATGCGGGGTTGTGACCCGAATATCGAAATTGCATGGTAAATTTGCCACGTTATTCGTTAGACGACATCGAGCGTTACGGGCACCAGTACGAGCGACATTGCAATTTAAACGCGCGCTGGGTTCCGCCACCGTCGTCCGACAAAATGAATCTCCCGGGTTCAGCGTACGTGTCAGAGTCGGGAAATAAAAAGAAGGGTAAAGAAGTCGCGGTCGTTGAATCGCCGCCGGAGACGAGAAGCGGGTCCGGAAATAATAGCGCCGGTGGAAATAATCCACCTAGCAACGAGAATAAGGGTCGTAATAATCGAAATCGGAAGACCAACAATAGAAATGGGACCCAACCGAACCCCGGGCAGAATAATACCCCAGTAGGAGGCTCTAGCCCAGCTGCAGTGGTACAACTCGCGCCCCCGATTACCGAAGCGACGTCCGCGGCCTCTAGTGGTGGATTACGGATAGGAAGTCAGCCCTGGGGAGGAGGAAATCCCCAGAGTTGCGCGTTAAATCCTTCTCCGCCACAGTACTTAACGCCGTCCCAGCCGCCGAATAACGGGACCCAAGTAGTTCGCGGTAATGGACCCCCTAAAATAGGACCGTGTTTTGGTTGTGAAGTCGAGGGACACTGCGCGGCTAACTGCCCCAAAATGAACTGCTTTGAGTGCGGACAAAGCGGACACCGGGCAGCGAGTTGCCCCAAACGGTTAGCGCGACAGGTGTACTGTCAACTCTGTAATAAGGAGGGAGTGACCGTACGCGAGTGCTCGAATTGTAACATTCTCCAACGTTTGGGAAACGGAAGTGCGGGTACTCAACTCAGCCCCCAGGGACCCGCGAAGTGAGGGGGGTTGAAAATACACTAGCGCCGATCGTTCCAGTGGATCCTGGTTTGGTCATTGGCGCCGATACTCCCGCCGAAGAGTTAAACGGGGCAGAGGGTGAAGAAGAGTCGGATTGGGGAGTAGAGTGGGAGGGTTTTAACCCTAAAAAGTGGCCAGAGTACGTAGCCGCTCATCTGCGAGAGAAGTCGAAGGAAGTTAAGAAGGAAGAATTGGCGCCGTCCGACGGGACGTGCGACCAATTGAGGTCGAAGTTGAAGGAAGATGAGAAGGAAGAATCGGCGCTGTCCAACGGGGCGAGCGACCAATTGAAATCGAAGTCGTCGGGAAATACGAAGGAAGGTCCAGCGCCAAACCCATTAATTAACGGTCTACCGAAACCACAGTTAGAGAAGGGTAGTCTGGATGAGCGCTCACCTCCAGCGGAGCGAACGTTGCGGGTGACTCCGAACCAATCTCGATCGGTGGGCGAATGACGTTGGAAAGGGTAGCGCCGAATCCGAGAGCGACAAGTTGAATCGTTTACTCACAATCAGACAGACTCTAGGACCCGAACTAAGCGAAGGTTTAGCGACTACGCGGCCCCCGATTTTAGGGACCCACACAATGGCTTGCCAACGCCTCCTGCGTCGATGAGGGCGGTGCCTCGGCGCGCTCCGGCCGAAGAAGGTTCGGTGCGATTACGCGGATCTCGTACTCCGCCTAGTAGTGTTTCGGGGGGCGGGCGAGACTGATGGACAATCAGTACAGAACGACCCTGTAGCGACCGATACCGTGCCCCCGGTGAATGATATTGATGCGGTAGTTGACGACAAGCGCAAATTTATGCGCTTATGTCTCGGCGGACGTTGGTATACGGCCATAGTGGACTCTGGGGCCTCGGTTTCGCTGATGAAAGCTGACGTAGCCGAGCGTTTTAGCTCACGTCTAGAACCCTGCGATTCGGTCATACGAGGGTTTAACGGTTATAGCACCACGGTGAAGGGCTCGTTATCGGTTAAAACAGATATGGACGGAGTAATAAATCGGTTAAAAATGAGGGTTGTAGAACAATGCCATCACGATATTATTTTGGGAATAGATTTTCTCGAATTATGGCGGGTGGAGTTAGCTCCCTGGGACAATCGATGGCGCCTACCAGATGGATCTGGCATGATTTTTGCGGAAAGGTCTCGGTGACTGGGAAAGAACTTTACGCCGAATGCGCCGGATTGTCAGAACTCACACAGTCCGAACACGATCAATTATTAGCCGTGGTGAAGAGGTATTTGCCGGAAACCCCGCCAGCGGATTTAAAGCCTACCTGGCTGATCAAACACAAAATCGTGTACGTGGGGAATAGAGTCGTTAAGCACAAGCATCGTCGTTGGTCGCCGGTCCGCTGGGCTATCGCGATGCGCGAAATTGAGGAGATACGCCGGATGGGAGTAATTGAACGTTCGAATAGCGACTTTAGTAGCGCCCCAGTAGTATCAAATAAAGAAGGCGGGGAGAAGAGATTTTGTGTAGACTATCACGACGTAAATGACGCGACCGTAAAAAATGCGTACCCTCTACCGCCAATAGATAGCATATTAGATAAATTACGAAATGCGAGGTATATTACAAAGATAGACTTGCGGAAAGCCTACTTTCAAGTGCCGCTGGACGAAGATAGTAAAAAGTATACCGCGTTTTCCATGCCTGGATCGGGTCTGTGGCAATTCACGCGAATGCCATTTGTGTTGGCTAATGCACCGGCGACATTTCAACGCTTGGTGGACAGCCTCTTTGGACCCGAATTTGAGTCGTACGTGTTCGCTTACTTGGATGATATTATCATTGTAACGGAAAATTTCAAAGACCACCTGAAATAGGTGGAAATTGTACTGAAACGAATTACGGAGGCGGGTTTGACCGTTAACCGAAAGAAGTGCGAGTTCGGTTGTTCGCAAGTAAGATATTTGGGGTACCTGCTAGACCGAGAGGGGTTAAGGCCCGATCCAGAGCGAATAGCGCCGGTGTTAGAGTATTCTCCATCCAAAACGAAGAGACAATTGCGCCGCTTTTTAGGACTGGTGGGGTGGTACAGCCGTTTTATCCCAAACGATTCGGAAATTAAAGTTCCTCTGTTGAAACTTCTGCGGAACACGCAACCGTGGGTATGGGAAGAGGAACAACAAGAGGCGTTCGAAGCGTTAGCATTGACTTGTGCTCCCGTTCTTGCGCGTCCCGATTATACGATGAGATTTACGATTCCGTGTGACGCGTCCGATTTCGCAATTGGAGCGGTACTTACCCAAGAGTTCGAAGATGGGGAGCACCCGATCGTGTATCTAAGCCGCGTATTATCGCCCGCGGAAAAGAACTACACTACGACCGAGAAAGAGCGCCTCGCGATGATATACGCGATTAAGAAGTTGCGTCCGTACATAGAAGGGTATGGATTTACGGTAATCACCGATCATAGCGCCTTGCGTTGGCTCCAAAACCTCAAAGACTCAACTGGCCGATTAGCGCGGTGGGCCCTTGAACTACAGTAATGGGATTTCGAGATCGTGCATAGGAAGGGAGCTAACCATCACGTACCCGACGCGTTGTCTCGTAGTAAGGGAGAAGATGAAGAGGCAGTTAGCGCGTTCGATGTAATCACCGATGAGTGGTATCTTCAGCGCCGGCGAGACGTACTAACGTCGCCAAAGAAATTTAGAGAATGGAATGTTGAGGACGAGATGTTATATGGATACCGCTGCGACCCGTTGCTAGATCCAATTACTCACCCGTCAGAGGGTTGACGCCTGGTGGTGCCGATTGAATATCGACCCCGAGTTTTGAGTGACGCCCACCGCGAAGCCTAGTCCGGTCATTTAGGAGTAGAAAAGACTTACGATCGCGTCGCGAGAGAGTACTATTGGCCGGGAGTATGGCATGACGTCAACCACTATGTACAGGAGTGTGACGAATGCCAGCGATATAAAACGTCCCAATTAGGAACGGTCGGTCAAATGGGGCAGAGAATCGTTGAGCGCCCCTGGGCGGTAGTAGCTGCCGATTTAATGGAATTTCCCACCAGCAAGAGCCAGTATAAGTACTTTTTCAGGACCTATTTACGCGTTGGATCGAACTGAAGCCAATCCGAAAAGCACGATCCGAAAAAACGGGTCAGGCGGTTGCGAAGGCGTTCGAAGAATTAATTTTATTCCGTTGGGAGACTCCCGATTTTCTACTGACTGATAACGGGAAGGAATTTATAAACAAAACACTAAAGGATACCTTAGAGGGGTATGGTGTCACCCAAGTAACTACCTCACCGTACAACCCGCAAGCGAATCCGGTAGAGCGAAGTAATCGAACCTTGAAAACCATGATAGCGACGTTTGTGGGTAAAGATCACCGAAATTGGGATCAAGACCTGCACGAATTTCGCCACGCGGTAAACACAGCGATGCAGTCGAGCACCAGGGTTTCGCCGGCGTTCCTGAATTAAGGACGCCATCCCCAACCGGTGAAAAGTTTGCGCCGGGAAGTAGAAGTTCTAGGTCCCAAAATTGAACTCGATCCAGCCGTATGGGTTGATCGAGTTAAGCGGTTGGATGCGCTTCGCGATATTGTATTGAAACATTTGGACGAGGCTTGGGGAAAGCAGGCCGCGGTTTATAATAGAGGTAAGCGTGTACTAGAATTGGAAGTGGGCGACGTGGTACGTCGTAAGGTACATTCCCTCTCCAAAGGAGCGGAAGGGAAGTGCCAAACCGCCAAAGTCCACGTGAGCGAGTTACGTCGATACGTGCCTCCGCGAAATCGTGCCGCGAATACGTAGCGTCCATACCGGAGGTATATTATGTTATGTCTCTGTGTTGTTCCGTAGCGTCGTGAAGTCTGGTGGTGGGTCGGTAATGACTTACTGGACTCCATATTAATGGACGTCACTTTCCCAGTAATCAATATTAAGACCGTATCGTGGGCTGATCATCTGGCTGAAATCGAAGATGAGTGCGAGCGGGAGCTACGCGTCATCGATCAGCAGCGGGAGAAGCGGAGGCAAAGTCGCCCGGCTACGGACATGACCCGGACGTCCGAAATCTGGGACCGCCGAAGCCCCGTCTGTACTAGCGCCAGTCCCCTGGAGGAAGGGGAGCTCTGGAACGCAGGGGTCACGGAGACCCGGATCCCCCGCAAGACATTGATTGGCGCCCCCGGCCCTCTGCCCCTTACTGAGGAGGAAAAGGACACCTACAAACGGGAGGGGATTCCTGTAGAGGAGGAAGCTTCCGCTCTCGAAGAGAGTCGCGCTGTCGTTAGCGAGCTAGAGGCCTTGGTGGCGGAGGATAACGACCTCACCATGGTTATCGCTAACGAGAGAGCGGGAGCATCGGGGGAGTATCCTCGGCTTCGAGGTCCTAAAGGCAAGCGGCGTAAGTACAATCCGTTGCGCCACCTCGAAGCGGAGGACTTCGAGTCGGTGGTAGCAGGACCGACTAACCACCGCGACCACTCCCCCCCGGGTCCACCGATCCGTCGCGAGGTCGTGGAGGTATGTATTCCCCTCTACACGCCGCCTCCCGCCCCGATGAATGCCCCGCCTATGCCGCGTCTTGAGACCCTGAGCGCCGAGAGCAACCCCACTATCGACCCGCCTCCTCGGGCGTGTTTTAACTGCTGGCGAGTGGGACACCGTCGGACGGAATGCCGGGAGCGGCCGAGTCGTTTCTGTTTTAATTGTGGCCGGCAGGAAACCGACCTGGCAAACTGTCCGCGGTGTCGAGAGGCCCACGCAATCTATCTGCGTCGTCAAGGATTCCGCCCAAGAGGACGGGAAGAACCAGAAGGAGAAGCCGGGAGGCCAGGCCACTGGGAGTATCCCGACGGTGGTTTCCGGTGTGTGTCCGGGAAGTAATGTTTCTGGTTTTCCCGTTCGTAGACCAGTAGCGCCTACAATCGTGTGTGATTGGATAACTAGTAGCGCCAGTTGATAGCCGTGGTTTTAGCGTCGTGCCGTTTCGTTCGTCGCAGTCGTAGAGCCTGACACGTGTTGACGGGATATCGATTTCGCGACGAATTTTTCAGCGTGAAGTCTACCAGGTAACCCAAATTTCCGTGGGAACTTTGATTTAGGGGGGGGGGGGCATTGCGACGTGCAGTCCGTTTGGCTGCATACGTACACAAAACACCACATACGCGCAAATAATATTGTCCTGCTGCAAATTGCGAGCAGCAGGAACAACATAAACATTTGTTGTTGTGGCGTCGAGGTATGTAACCTCACCTGCTAACCACGCGAAGCAGCGGTGGCTCCCTTGCGGGGATAGCAGGAGACTACGCGGGTAAAATAGCGCCACGGTGTTCTGCCAGGTGTGTTGGGCTGCTGTACCGACACAGCCGTCACGCACCTCCTCCATGAGAGTGCGCCCATGAGAGTCCCGTGCACCACGTCTGCACGGTGACTTGGATATGACTTCATAGCGATATGACTCCACTATGGCATATTACGGGTTTATACCGTTTCTCTCCCGCTCATTGGGCGCGAAAGGAAGGGAGCGTCCGCGTAGTTGACACCGGCGGTTTCGCGCCAATACTAGTTAATATAGAGGGCGCGGATTGGGTTTTTCCGGGGAAGCGCAGGGTAGTGAGAAGAAGGAGACTTCCTTCTTCACCAGAATCGTCTCAACCTTTCGACGAGAAGGACGCTGTCCACTGTACAACCCGATACCAGACCGAGAGAGAAGTAGAGAGTAGTGAACCGTGAGTTGTGGAAGTCGAGCGGAGAATTCGTAGAATAAGTAAGTGTTACCTACTCGTTATACTTCTATTGGATTGATGTTCGGTGAGTGTTGGGGTTTTAGTAGCATTAACGATTGGATTAACGGAGCGTAGCGTGCGATGAGAGATATTCGTTCGCGAGGGTTGAGACGTGGTAGATCGAAGAGATCCCGCCATATTGGAAGAATACTGAGACGCTGTCGATTGCTGTGTAATCCAGCTGAGAACTATTATAATTCGAGCCGTCTGTTGATCGAAAATCGATCCAGATGCCGCGCAACAATAACGTAGCGACGCTGTCGATCGCTAAGCGATCCAGCATTATTAGAAGAGAGTTCAGAGCCGCTGAGTATCTAAACGATCCAGCAACGGCCGTGGGTAATGCGTAGCGCCACTGTTGATTGCTAAGCGATCCAGCTCTAATAATGAGAAAATAACGATCCACTGTCGATCTAATGATCCAGTATATTCAAGTACGTTAGGTCGGGGCGTCGTGAGGACAATAAATCCGGTAACTTGATCCCTCAATAAAGCGTCAGATTGTCGTCGTCGCTGGGGGAGCATTTGGGGTACGTTTAACCGACGTATACTGTTCGCAGTTCCGATATATGAATAACGGTGCTTATAGCGCGTTAGAAGCTCGCGGTTACGCGTTTGTCAATACGTTATATCGGAATTTCGCGCTTTCCAGCACATCAATTATTGTATTCCGACGAAGGCAATAAGGCATCACCCGCGAGATCAGAAAATCAGCATAACGATTAGGCGCCATATTGAGGGACGCCGCGTCCTTTGAAGCGACACCGACGCCATACTGGAAAATACTATGTTAACGGCATTATATTAGAAGCTCGTTGTTATTTAATTCAATTCATTGCCTCGATTACGAAACGGTTAATTATCAACGTTGTGTAGCCAAGAATAATATCACGGTTGATTTCTTAATACAGTACTACGGGTAAATTTGTATACGGCTAATCCTGTTCCGTACTGGGGGTTGAAGAATATAAGAATTATTGTTATACAGTATAAACAGTGTGTTATTAAGCTTTATTTCTACACCTATGCCACGCCAGGCACAACCGCTTCCATACCTATACGTCGTCCCCCTCTGTAGATGTAAGAGTCCGCGGTACGAGGATCGAGTCAGAAACAAGTGTAAATGATTGTTAGCGTCACTGAATAGGTTATAAAAAACGTAACATCACAATAAATACTAAATATGTTTATCTCATACATCATGGTAACAATATTATTGAATTTGTTTAACAATTCATCTCCAGTGCGTACAATATTAAGGGTTTTTTCTCAATCATTAGAGTGTTTATGCTAAATTCTTTTTACTGTGCAAAGGGGATTTGCACAGTAGATTTTTTCTAACATTAAGGATTTTAATAACATCTAACGTAGAAAGTATTTAATTATAGTCTCTCGAATTTGATAGAGACTTGTGGATCAAAACAATTAATGTGAAAATAATAACACGCTCTTCAAATTTGAGATGAAAAGGTATACTATGTATACCGTCAAACTATTGATGTTTATTGAAAAGAAAAGAGTGTGATTACAAATGTATTGACTATGGAAAATTGAAGATTATTAGAAGAGTGTTAGAGCACCGACGCATTAACAAACGATATTATTTAACGGTCGACACTGCGAGGCGAGTCCTCACAGCGCTTCGGCAATACGGAAACTAAACAACACAAATCAGCGAAAGCGACAGAAGACTACTCGCGAAACAGGCGGAGAGAAACAGAGTAGAAGCGAGCGAACGCGCGTTGCCATGGCAACCTCATTGGTGCCGTGCGGGCTAGCGAAAACCGTCGAATTTGAAATTAAGATGACAAGTTTCTCGAACCTTCTAGCTCTCTCTCCGCGTAACCGTCTAATTTTCGAACAGTATTATTCAATTTATAAATCACAATTTAATTAATTATTTATTTAATTACTATTCGATTATATATATTCAAATTCAGTGGCTCAAAATTCATAAAAATAGCCTTCGTTAATAATTTTTCTCTAGACGTAAATTTCTTAACCGCGTAAAACAGACATTTTGGGTGATTTTTTGAGGGACGAGTGCTTGAGGTATCGGTAAAAAAGACGGCCGGTTTCGTGTTTAGCAGCACAAAATATATGAAAATAATCGTTGCTTAGAATTTTTCTGAGCCTCTGCGATTTCTGACAGCTTGATCATTTCGTAAAGTAGAAATGTTTTAAGATTAGGGAATGCGTAGCTCCATCTGGGAACAAAATTTTAAAAAACGCCCCTCACTAATTGAAAGTAGTTTCTGTAAAAAACTGTAAAGCATAGTCTAAATACAAACATTCTTTTATAGTGATTAACTATTTTTATTAGAATTTTAGAACAATTTACAGTGTACAACTTTATAACATTAAATAAACGTTTTATCAAATTAATAAAATTCAAAAAGTGTGGACATTCGATCGTTTATTTATCGTTTTTTCCAATATTTCTTAAACTTTTATTCCAGCGTTTCAAAGTGTGGTATTAAAACTTTTTAAATTGTTTTTAGAACCGTTTCATATTAGGGCTACATTAAAACATTCACTAAACATATTTATTATTTATTTCATCATTATTATTGCCAATAAAATATTATGTTTGCAGTATACTTAAAACTATCAAAATTTGGTAATATTTTGATACTTGCTAATGAGAATTTTTATTGTAAAAAATATCAAAATATTTAATTATATTTTAATTTTAAATATTATGACATATAGTAAAGTTAGTTTACTTAATTTTTTTTTCAAGAGATAAATAGCATTATCATTTTTGTTAAAAAAATGAATACAAGTTAAAAGATAATTTCATAGCACCTGCACGTTCGGTCTCGCTTCGCTTGCGGTAAACATATTTTTATAATCAGAATTTTTATAATAAAAAAATATAAAAATATTTCTAAATTATGTTACCTATTGTAGGAATTGCTCAACTATTATATTTAAAATATGTTTCGCATAAAACGCCTTTTATCATACTATGATAATATCCCGGCTGAAAATAATCATATGATAATCATATAATACTTTCGACCGAATCCTCATATGAGAATCATATGAGTGTCGTATGATGTATCGTAAATTCTCATAAAAATAAATAATTATTCTACCCCAATTTGATACTTATTAATTATATCTTTATTTGTACTGTTGATTTGTAAGTTGTATCGAGAATTTATTTTTTCATAGATATTACATTGAAAAAAAATCGTGACTTGTGGAGATTTGAACCCTGAACCTCAAGAATATGAAGCAAGCGTTTTACCACCGAACCATCGTGATCTTTCATATTGTCGATTACTTTAGTAGAATGAAATAGTCATTATAACTTACGCGCCCTTGTATGTTTTATTTATTATTACTCAATTACTATTAGTGTTTTTTAATAAAATAAACTCATTATAATTAATTAATAACAAATAAAGCATATAAGGACGTGTTAGATAATATAATGACTATTTGATTCAACTAAAGTGATCGACATCAAAGATCACGATGGCTCGGTGGTAAAACGATTGCTTCATAATCTTGAGGTTCTGGGTTCTAATCTCCACAAATCCGGATTTTTTTCAATGTAATATTTATATTTTTATGAGAATTTACGATATATCATATGACAATCATATGATTCTCATATGAGGATTCGGTCGAATGTATCATATGATTATCATATGATTATTTTCAGCCGGGATTTTGATAATTCGTTGCTATGTATGTTTATTTGGAAATATAAGTTACAAAACCTTCTCATCGAGACAACTTCATCTGCTGTCCAATGCAACCAACAATATTCTAAACTTTAAAAATTATTTTGTTTATAATTTTTTAATGATATTAATTGAGTTGTACTTGCTATCACTGTGTAAACGTTGCAGATGCTACTCTTGTCTTGGATATATTTTTTGACGGTAAAGTTTTAGTAAAAATTGTATCACACGTTGTTATACCTAGAATTCTTTTAAAATATTTAAATCAAAGTTTAGATTATTATTCTCATTTATTAAATTTTGATTTCAAGTATATTTAAAATAATATTACTTTGTATACTGTTGTAGTCCAGAATCTTTCTCTATAGTTTAGTTTTGTTTAAAATTCTACAAAATTTATTAGTTGTTACTTTCCACATGGTATTTTTAATGACAGAAAAATTAGTTTGAAGTAGACACAATTAACTTTTAAGCTGATATAGCTTTTGTATACTTGTCCATGATTAATTGAAGCATCTAAAATATTTATAATGTCTGAGTCTACTGCAAAGCATTCTTTTCCAACAGTTCATGTTGACAGATGTATTATTCCATTTAATATCAATGGACATAGAGGTAAAGGTCTTCGCAAAATTTCAAAAAAATTTTTGTTAGATTATTCAGATATACTTGAAACAGCTATGATTTGTTCATCTTGTAGAAAGTCGTACTCTTCTGTAAATTTTAATTTATAGAATAACTGTCTAAATTAGCCGAGTGAGGAAGAAAATGAAAGACCACAAAATAAGAGAATTCGTCTGTCGAGAGAAGCTCAACTAGAACAAATGTTGGATGGTCTGAAAAGTAAGTTATCTTCTTTACCTCCAAATGATCCATTGATAGTTTCTATTTTGACAAAAGCACCTGAATGCTGGACATTACGCGATATTGAATCAGAGTTTAATATCTCTTTAAGAATTGCAAAAAAGGCGAGAGATTTGAAAGATGAATTCGGTATCTTAGCGATTCTTGATCCGAAAAAAGGGAAAAGTTTACCTGAAATTACAATTAAAGAGGTAAACAAATTTTATGAATCTGATATTAACAGTCGAGTTATGCCAAATAAAAAAGATGTATTTAAAATTAACAAAACTGGTAAACTCAGTATGTTCCAAAAAGATTGCTACTATGTGATATTAAAGTATTGTATCGAACTTTTAAAGAAGAATGCCCACAATTTCCTATCAGCTTTAGTAAATTCGCCGAACTACGTCCAAAATGGTGTGTTTTGGCTAGTGAAAGTGGCACGCATAGCGTGTGTGTATGTGTAATACACAAAAATTTCAAGGCCATGCTTGAAGCATCCAAATTGATGATTTTCACGAAGGGATCTGGTGATCCAATAAATGGTTATATCGATTGCTTTTCGTTCATCTTATCCAGAAATCAGAATCCTGCTTGTTTTTTAGGAAGTTGTCAATGTGGTAATTTTTTAAGATTTGAAGAACACGTATCTTCCGTATTATACGAAAATAAGATTGAAGAATTAATTTTTAGTGTCTGTCAGTCAACAAATAAATGTACTTTAAAAAGAGAATGTCTTTCGGTGGATGATTTTACGTCTGAATTGTCTTTGAGTTTAAAAAAACTTATACCACATCATTTCATCGCAAAAAATCAATCTAAATATATAAAAGATCAGAAGAATAATTTACAAGAAAACGAAGGGCTTCTGGAGATAGATTATTCTGAAAATTTTGCTTACGTCGTTCAGGATGCTGCTCAGCAATTTCATTTTAACAATGATCAGTGTACAATAAATGTTGCAGTACTATATTACAGAGAAGACAATGAAACAAGGCATTGTAGTTTTATAGCACTTTCTGAATGTACTACTCATGATACAGCCGCAGTTTATATTTTACAAGAAAAGATTATTTCTGAAATAAAGAAAAGATTCCCAAAAATGAATCAGATTATATACGCCAGAGATGATGCAAAGCAGCACTATAAAAATAGATATCAAATGATAAACTTGGTTAATCATGAGTTAGATTTCCAAATAATGGCGGATTGGCATTTCCATGCTACTGCTCATGGAAAGAGTTCATGTGACGGAGTACGAGCCGTGTTAAAAAGAGAAGCTACTCGTACCAGCTTGCAGGCCAAAGCTACGGAAGTGATTTTAAATTCAAAACAACTTTATGACTGGGCGAGACAAAAGTTCCAAACAATAACATTCTTTCACTATTCCAAAAAAGATTACGAAAAAACTTCAAGATCACTAAAGAAAAGATTCTGTATATGTATATATATATATATATATATATATATATATATATATATATATATATATATATATATATATATATATATATTTTTTTTTATGATGATCTAAAAACAGTCCTGAATACAATAACTGAAGAATATGAAGTCAGTAATGATACTCAGGCGGAAATAATAAACGAAAGTAACGAAGAGATAAACAAGCCAGAAAATTTTAGAGAATTTTTAGAAGAATATTGAAAATTTTATATATGTATAACATTAACGTACGATTGCAAGAGGAGCAAAACTCGCAAGAAATCAGTGCAAAAGCAAAAGAATGTGATTTCAAGGATATATTAACAACAATGAAAGACGAACCGAAACCCAAAACTCCGAAACCCGAAACTCCGAATTGCCGTTGTGAGCACACGAGGCAACCCGGAACACCCGAGCGACATCGAGCCTCGTCTACGTGAGCACACGTGACGATACCCGGTGCCACCGTAAAAATCCTAACCAACAAAGCCAGCCTTACGCCGACATCTTACGACTCGTTTTATCTCCGTGCGCACACAGGATAAAGAGAGGAACGAGACGAGCGACGAAGATTTGTGAAGTCGTGCGCACACGACTCCACAAATCCGAGGGATAACCTCAAAACCCCGTTGCACTAACCCGGTCGTTCCTGTGCGCACACAGAGCGGTCGAGATCGTTGTTGCGCGACACATTCGGATCGGTGTAGCCGTGCGCACATGACTCCACCGTACCGAATGAATTCCTAACCTCAAAACCCGCCACCGATCCGTCATACCGCCACCGTGCCGAAACACCGTAGCCGCAAACACCGTATCATTCTTGTAACGAAATCGCGTAGATATTCTTATAAATTGTCAACCGCGTTAGTTTAAACAATTCTATTTGTAAAGGCGAAATATTTTTAACAAGACGCATAATTGATTTCTGTTTCAGTCGGGATTTAACAACTGATTCCAAATTGCTATTCTTTACTTAAGAAATATATTTGTTATTATTAAAAATATAAAAACAGACTCTTTTCTTGCCCCTTTCCCCTATCCAGATCCTGGAACCAACTGACTATCCAGTCTCTTGGGGAAAGTTGAACCGTTACAAGGGAAAAGAATATCAATATATACCATTCGATATTGACTATATTCCTGAAGGAGCTCAATTCGTGGACGAACTGGGCATGGAGGAGAAATTAATTTTAAATATAGACGCAATCGATGCATTTGAGAAAACTAAACAAGGCAAACTCAAGAAGCCTAATAGGCAGGAAGTATTACGAAAGAAATTAAATATGAAAAATGGTGGTAAAAGGAATTAAGAAAGAATTGAACGAATCACAAATAAATATCCAGATGTGTTCTGGATCGAAGGAGATGAATTAAATACGTGTAACGTAGAACAACATGAAATAAATTTAAGAACAGATAAACCTATTTATGTAAAGCAGCTTCAATTAGAGCACAAAAAGAAAAGGATTGCCATCAGTGAAACAAAGAAATTAGTCATAAATAAAGCAATCCGAAATACAAAAAGCCCATTCAATGCACCGGCATTGGCCGTGCCAAAAAAAGAACTTGTAACGGGAGAGAAGAGATACAAGTTAGTGACTGACTACAGGGCACTAAATAAGGTCACTATAGCGGACCCTTATTTACTTCCAAATATTAACGAAATTTTATATCTCATAGGAAACAAGAAATATTTGATTTCTTAGACTTAAAATCAGGATTTTATCAAGTATAAATGAGACCTTCAGATATAGAGAAAACTGCGTTTAGTATACAGCCATTGGGAAGATTTGGACATTTCAGCAAGTGATAAATACAGTCCTAGCCGAATACATTAATAAAATATGCTACAATTATATTGACGACATTATTATTTTTGGAGATTTAACGGAAGAATTCGATGAAAGATTTAATTTAATAGCAGAAGCATTAATAGCGGCAAGATTAAAATTGGAACCAGAAATATGTGAATTTGGTAAAACAGAAGTTTGTTTTTTAGGGCATATAATTAGCGAAGCTGGGATAAGGCCGGATGAGAAGAAAATAGAGGCCGTCTAAAATTTTTCTATACCTAAAACTGTAAAAGGAGTGAGACAATTTTTAGGATTTGCTAATTATTATAGAAGATTCATAAAAGATCTTGCTGATATTACAAAACCATTAACAGTATTATTACGAAAAGATAGACCATTCATTTGGAAAGAAGAACAACAAAAAGCTTTTGATAAATTGGTAAAGATGTTATGTTCTGTACCAGTCTTATAA
This sequence comes from Nasonia oneida, assembly GCA_037356405.1. Taxonomy (NCBI): domain Eukaryota; kingdom Metazoa; phylum Arthropoda; class Insecta; order Hymenoptera; family Pteromalidae; genus Nasonia; species Nasonia oneida. The sequence goes on along the minus strand of JAZHPH010000193.1, from coordinate 77,871 downwards.
TACCCGCAATTTGACAAGCCATTTATAATAACAAGCGACGCAAGTCAACATGCTCTAGGAAGTGCTATTTGTCAAGGCGAAATAGGCAAAGACAGACATATAGCTTATGCATCTAGAGTATTGCAACCAGCTGAAATGAAGTATGCGACGTATGTGAAAGAGGCTTTGGCGATTATGTATGCCATAAAAACTTTCAAAAGTTATATCTATGGTAATAAATATGTAATTGTAACGGGTCACAAGCCATTGGTATAGTTAAAATCAGCAGATAATAATGAAAGAGTACAAAGAGGAAGGTTGAAATTACTGGACTATGAATATGAAATCATATATAAGACTGGAAAGCAAAATACGAATGCAGATGCCTTGTCACGAAATCCAGTGGCAGAAGCTGGAATATGTGTTATAACTAGAGCGCAGAAAAAGCGAGAAGAGAATAAAATTCGCCAACAATTGACCAACGAAGATAAAATTAAAATCGTAAATGAACAAAAGACGAAAATCAGTTCAAGTTAAAAAATCGTAAACGATGAAAAATTAAAGGTCCAAAGAATAGAATTGCATGTGACGTCGAGAAACAAGAGAGCATACAGAAAAATATAGTATACTCTAAAAACGCAATTCAATTCCGAAAAGATAATTTAATACATTTAATTAATAATAATGGCGAATCACTGGATGAAAATACAGCGAATCTATTAAAATATATGTTTGCAAAAGTATTATGCAATATTTAGTATATCAAAAGATATAAAAATAACAAATATTAGTTGGGATGAAATCGAAGAAATATTAAAAGATATTTTCAACGAAACAAATATTAAGGTTATAATTTGTTTAAATAATATAATTTATATAGACATAGATAAAATAAATAGAATATTTGAAATGTTACACGCAACTAAAATAGGGGGACACTTTGGCGTTAACAGAACGTATAATAGAATTAAGGATTAATATTATTGGGAAAATTTAAAAGTAGACATTCAGAAAAGGATACAAAGATGCGAGGAATGTCAAAGAAATCAGCTGAAAAGAATAAAAACTAAACAACCTATGATTATCACTGATACGCCATTAAAAACATTCGATAAAATTTCTATGGACATAGTTGGATCGGTAAATGTAACTAAAAATAACAATAAATATATTTTATCTATACAAGATCGATTAACAAAATTTATAGTAATTTGCCTGATCTAATCTTTGCCTGATCAAACGGCGGAATCAGTATCAGATGCTCTAATAAAGAAATTCAAATGCATTTTCCGATCACCTAAACTTGTACTCACGGATAGAGAAGCCAATTTTATAAGCGAATTAATAAAACAAATTGCTTGAAGATTTAAATTCAAGAACGTAGAAACCACGCCATTTTCCCCTTAGTATAACGGCTTGTTAAAAATAGCACATCATCCGCTATGCGAATATCTAAAGAACTTTTCTTTAAAAAAAAATGGAGTGGGACGAATTACTTGAATTCGCTCAATTTAATTATAATACTAGTGTCCACACCAGTCATAAATTTAGACCGCATGAACTAGTTTTTGGTTATCTAGCTAGACTTCCATCTAGCGAACCATTAAAAAAAAACGAACAATTGCCTACTTTTAATGGTTATTTGAAAAATTTAGTAGCAAAATTACAAGAAATTACAGTGATTGCTAGAGAAAATTTGATCAATTCAAAAATTAAATCAAAAGAATATTATGATCGGTACGTAAATCCAATAGAACTAAAAATTGGCGAAAAAGTATGGCTAATCATAGAACCAAAACCAGGTAAATACGAAGAAAATCAAAACCGGGGGCCAGATGAAATAATAAAAGTAAATGAAAATAGTAACGTAACTATAAATTACAAAGGAGAACCAAAAACAGTTCATGTAAATAAATTAAGCCGTTGATATACATGATTCTAAAATATTTTTCTTTCTTGGAACTTGGACACAATCATTCCTAAAATTATTTTAATTTTTGCAATTCTTAAAACAGGTCAAGCTATAGTAGGATTCGATTGCGGGGTATCTGATCCAATCATCACCACGTACTCTATACTTGATTCGGGGGAGTGCGATTTTCATCAAGAAGACGTAAACGCGACCAACGCCACCATACAACTACTACAACTGGCAGAATTTAGAAAAGTAAGAGTAATACAATGTAAAATAGAAATTAAGCGTACGGTATATCTTTGCGGAATGTTTAGTCATATAGGTGCGGCAGAACAAGGCGTACAAGAATATATTTATGATATAAGCTATGAAAATTGCAAATCAATCCATGAAACAGGAATATTCAAATATGACAATTTTCACACTATAGCTAATTTGAAAGTAAACTTAACCAATGAACAGGAATTGAATTGGCGGGAAGTATTAAAGAAAAGAAATGCACAGGTGCAGCATATTCGGATAATTTTGGTTCATATAGTGATGTTTTAGTACAGGGACTTATAAAAATTACACTTTTAGAAGAATATGCAGATGTAAGCTTGGATAATGATAAAATAAGATTAAGTTCAGAGACAGTATGTAAATTCTCGGAGTAGTATTGTATTGATATACAAGCTAGCCATACATTTTAGTCAGTAATGAATACTGATAGTTGTTTTACAAATAAGTATGATATATTATATGGAGGAGTATCAACCAAAATAATCTCACAAAATCACGAGACAGTTTATATAATAAGTAATAATAAAATATCGTTCGCGTTAACTAGTAGAGAAAAGATAAATATTTGCGGTAGGATTTTTTATAAAACAGAACATCCGAAATTGTTCATTTGCGAAGAAATTGATAATCAATTATTATTTCAAGAAGATATGCTTAACAAAAGGCCGATAGTTAACTTTGATCTTTTTATATATGTAAACTCAAAATTTGTATACGTAGAAAAACATTTTAGGGGTCAGTTTAAAAATGTATACTTAAATATGCTAAAAGAAGAATGTGAATTAGAAAGAAAAGTGATTCAGAATTCCCTATCTCTTGCATCTGTTTCACCCGATGAATTTGCCTACAATATAATGCAAAAATCTGGTTATATTGCTAGACTAGCAGGTGAGGCTATACACATAATTAAGTGTACGCCAGTAGAAGTAAAAATTCAGCATACTGACTATTGCTATACACAACTGACAGTCTCATCAGGAAACAAAACAAGTTTTCTCACGCCAAAAACCCATATACTGTTAAAGAAAGGTATACGGATAAACTGCAACTATATCGTACCTCAATATTTAAAAATTGGCGATAACTGGATAAATCTCATGCCTGCGCCAAGAAAAAGTAATAACATCATCGAGACTTTAAAACCATCAACCAAAATTGCATGGCAACCGGAAAAATTGAATTCACTGGCAACCAGCGGAATATATTCACAAGAAGATCTTCAGAAACTACAGCAACACATAATGTTTCCGATGGAAAGAGCATCCTTACTCAACACGATAGCAAGAGTAATGCAAGGTGAAGAAACAGTTCAAGGAGGCCTAATATCCGACCTATTAACCGAAAATACATTGATGAACATCGCTGAAAGCACATGAAATCGATTTATGGACAAACTGGTCAGATTTGGATCAATCAGTTTGGCAATAATAATGATAATTATCCATATCTCCAAATTGGCAATCGATATTATAATACAAGGATATACATAAATGCAATGTACGGATGGACGCTCATCTACTTGGAGCTATATTCAGCTCTATTACAGATTTACTAATCGTTATGAGAAGAAATGATATAATAGTAAACAACGATAATAAACAGACACCAACGACAAATCCTCAAGATATCCAGTTACAAGAAATAGTGGTGCGAAATCCAATTAGTCCGAAAAAAGAAATATACCCACCTATTCCTATTCATCCACCTAATTCAAAGACAAATATAAATTAACCAATAGAATCAAAAGTTGAATCAAAAGTAGAATCGAAAATATCATTATTCTCGTTGAAGCCATTTTAGAATGTGTAGCTGTAAATATTCAAACCCTTTACTGTTATTCTACGTAAACAATATGATATTTATACTAATGTTTGATATATTTATATTGCTAGAGTCGTAGGTAATAAATGTATAATATAATAAAATAATGTATAATATAAATCTTATTTATAATTTGAAACAAACTAAAATTAATTTTAATTTAGGTTAGATGTAACCACTAAGAGTAGTAGATTTAATAATAAGAATGTAAATAAAATTCTAGAGTATTCATTTTATATTTTTTATTTTTTATTTTTATTGACCAGAAAAGTATTTACAGAGTATTTACATCTAAATAACTTCTGCAAAATCCTGCAGAGGAACACGTAGGTACCTGTGGGCAGGACTGGCATTTTACAAAATTTAAAAACTTAATAACCTTAAAACTAAAATCTTACATAAGTATTATACCAAAAATTATAAACTTAACAACATGGTCTAAAAACCACGTTGCCAAGTGAGGCATCCAGTAAATAAAGCTGTATCACGGTGAAAATATATAAAATATTTGAGATAAATTCAAAAGATAACTGACAAAAAATTACTAAATTACGTGTAGTTTAAGAGTATCCAATTTTTTAGTTTTTTCTTTTGTCAATTATTTACAATATTAACAGTTTTTAATTCATTCGGGAGATCATTGAATACCGATATAGCCTTAAGATAGCTCATTTTGTTGCTAACCCTTTTATTAAATTTGGGTATAGTTAAGTTCTTATTTCTAGTAATGCTATTAGAGTTAATATATTTAGTTCTAAGATCACAATAGTGTAGTAGTAGCGATTCATATGCGAATAATTTAACTATATTCATAGGATTTTTTTGAACAAACTTATTTTTATTTACAATCTTTAATATCCTAAACTGCAAATTTTGAAGTAGGTAACTAGTAGACTTATATGCACCTCCCCAAGCAATAATTCCGTAAGAGAATATGCTATGAAAAAGGCATAATATATCAACATCAATGTTTCTGTTGACATGTACTGGGAGATCTTGTAGAAGATGTAAATTAGGTACTTGATTTTATTGATGATATTATGTATGTGTTTATCCCATCTTAGGTTATAATCGAAAATAATCCCTAGGTATTTGCAGCTTTCGACTCTACTTAGTTTTTTATCTCTTATTTTGACACAAGACTGTATAGGCACGCTATCACAGTAATTTCCAAAAGTCATATAGACAGTCTTATCAACATTCAGGGATAATCTATTACTCGCTAACCAAGCATCTACTTTTAGTAGATAACTGTTCATATTATCCTGAGCATCTTTCCATGAAGACCCAGAGGATACTATGACAGTATCATCAGCATACGATGAAATGGCTTTGGAAGGGATTACTTTTAAAAGGTCATTTATGTATATCAGGAATAGGAGAGGACCAAGGATAGTACCTTGGGGAACCCCAATTGTTATTTGCTTGCTAGTACTCTCTTCATTACCTACTCTAACTTTTTGCAGTCTATCATTGAGGTAACTTCGCAGCAAATCAAGTGCCCGACCTCTAACTCCAACGTGGTAAAGTTTCTCAATTAAAAGATCATGATCAACAGTATCAAAAGCTTTAGCAAGATCCAAGAAGGTAACAATGGTAGGAGTACTAGCATCGAGATTATTATAGAGAATATTCACCAAATAATTTAGGGCATTTTTAGTACCAGTATTCTTCCTAAAGCCAAACTGCTGATCAGATATCAAATTGTGTTTTTCAACAAAATCTATAATTCTAATATATACAATTTTTTCCAGGATCTTTGTCAAGTTGGAGATTAAAGATATAGGCCTGTAGTTAGATATATTATGCCTTTCTCCTGACTTATGTACAGGAATTATCTCCGCGTTTTTCAATGCGTTTGGCCAGATGGCTTTCTCAATACATAAATTAAAAATAAAAACTAACGGTTTAACAATAAAATTACTCAAAACCTTCAGAGTTTTGGTGTTAATCTTATCGACTCCACCATTTTTAAATTTCATATTATTTATGATATTCAAAACTTCAACAGAATTCGTTGGAATTAAGAAAATGGAATTACTGTTCATGTCAGGCATTTTTCTCGCATTATTAGTAGATTTGTCAAACTTTTGTATCCATCTAACTCAAACATCTTGTAATTAATTTGAACAAAAGTTTCTGTACATATTAAAATCGATGGTTTAATAGTTAAGCTATTAAATAAAATTTTCAGTTTATCAAAGTTAGCTAACATACTACGAATATTTACATGCATTATGAAATCTGATCTGTTGTTCAGCGCTTTGTTAAGACTAGATGTCGTTTCGAAAACTCTTTCCATGATAATAGAATCGTTGTTTATTTTATCCAAAATTTCAAAATCCATAATTCAATTAATTTAAATTTGAGACCAGTTACTGGGGAGAGATAAAACTTTATCTAGTCTTAACAGATTTTGCAGTCGTTTTAGTCTTGGATGAATTTTGTTGGTTACGAGTCGGTAGTTGATTCCTAGGTTTTTGTAGATTTTGTTCAGCATGTTGATGTTGATTCCTTATAGGCTGTTTGTCAGTAACTTGTTGAATGCGTAGGTTTGCTTCAGTGGATTGATCATGGTCACTATGTAGATCACTTGCGTTCGAGATATTATCAAGTTGATTATTTATCTCCATATGGTAATTTATCGGTATTGGTTTAACCGTCGGTAACTTAGGTTGCACCGGATAATCAGTTGTCTCAATGTATTTCTTAATTTTGTTTTTTAATATAATACACATATTATAATCCGTAGCATCATGATTGGTATTGTAATTGGTTTCAAACTTGGAGTTGCTGAAACTACAATTAGGACAGGCAAGCGTGGTACTCGTGCAGCTAATTGTTTTATGCTTCTGTGAACATCTGAGACAAGTAGATTGATTAGTACATTTAACAGTACTATGTCCAAATCTCCCACATTTCAGACATGGCTTGATGTTTATTAGGTCGAATACTCTGCAAGATTGCCATCCGACAAAGATTTTGTTTTTACTTTCTCTGATATATTTGTATACTTCAGAGATAACTTCAGCTAGTACACTAGTGAGGTTAGTTTTGCTATTTGTATACATGTGTAAAACATTTACTTTAGAGTCAAAATCAGGAAAGTTTCTGATATTGATGTCTTGTTCGATGCTTTTGATGTCCAAATTTGAACAGTTTTCGATTCCAACAATTTTGATTTTTAGGTTGTTTAATTGTTCAAGTTTTATTTCATATAAGTCACTTAATTTGGTTTTCAGTCTTGTTTACACTTTCAATATTGATACACTTCACCATTATCTCGTTACGTTTTTTTAGACAGTAGACATCATTCGTTTGAATGCTTTTTTCTTTGATTAAACACTTGGTAATGCACTCTTTGATTTCCATTTTTGTACAATCACTGTTAGGTTTAATGATAATTTTAGGGATGCGTTTAGGTTGCGGCTTGGTGCTACTTGCAATCTCAGCATAGGTTTTAAAGTTAGTTTGTCGATTTGACTGTTTACAAATATCCTGGTTTAGAGAATCTCGCAACATAGCATTCTTTTCTTCCAATTCGCTGTTCAGTTGCCTTAAAAGCTCATTTTCTTTATTAAGATGTTCACATTCGCCTTCAAAATCTCTAATTGAAGCATTTAGTTCATGAGACTTATTTGATAGTTCAGCTAGTATATCCCTCTTTATTTCTTCAGATTGTTTCAGTTTAATGGTAGCAATAAAAAATCTAGCCAAATCGCTTAGTAGACTTTCATCAACTTTTGAGGTTAACTTGGGATGATCTTGACAAATCACCAATCTATCACTTATAAATACCAAGTTTTTTTGTCGAGCACAACTCTGATGGAAAGCACCGTCACAAACTATACAGATCACCGTGGTAGCTTCACAATTACTGTGGCACTTCAAAAAACTTTTCGTGCCTTTGTCGAGAGGTCCTTTCCCTCCCGCCATGCTTATACCGCTCATATAAGTTTACAATAAATCAGACAATAATAATAATAGTTATACAAGTAAAAACAACTACTTCATATTTAGTTAGAATATTCTAGAATTTTATGAAGATTAAAGAGTGTTGCTGAGAACTTAATAATTCAAATTGTTTATTGATCTGTTATCTAATTAAGTTGCTATTGTACTAATAGGCAACCAGCTTGTTGGGAGAATGTTACGTCCTGCGACGTATTGCAGTTGAGTAATATTGCGTAGCCGAAAACTAAAAATCGATGAGTCAGAATAATATGTAGAACAGCGAAGTTGATGAGTATACTCTGTATACTCCGCGCGATCAGTTGTGTTTGTACACTCAACCTGGACTCTTTGGACGACGCTCCTATCCGTCGCTTCCAAAGAGCTACCAGTCTCAAGCCGCGATTTTGGTCTTTACAGAAAACTTTGCCTTGAATAAATCGAGAGAATCAGCCGACTACAATTGTCCTTTATTCGAATACACCCATCCTGTGTAAACCTGACTACAGCATAGCAGCAGCGATTCAGCCCGCCCAAGCAGTTAAACGCAAGTAAGTGAGGATAAATAAATAAAAGATCGAATTTGCGACTTAACATCTACCCGCGCGGTCATCCGAAATCGTGGAAGAGATGTTATGCTGAGTCGAAAGAAACGGGCTTTGGGGTGAGTCTGAGCTGTTGCACTGCGCGTATTTGGCGACTTATGCATCGATTGCATTATAACTAGCAACGCTATGTACATATAAATATTTACACGTGACAACGCAACAGGTTTTTTGTGTCAAAACGCAATGAATAATTATAGGTTCGCAGTAACTGTTATTCGTATCAAAAAACGCGATTATATTACATTGTAGTAGCTAGTCATCTCAAACCTCTGATCACTTATTACAACAAAGAATTATCGCAATTTCGAATTCACACTGCGATAAATGTCCTTCTAGACGTTCATTTGAGCTTGATGTCGCTATTCACACGCACATGACGAAAATTGTGCAATAGGTTTCACATGAGCTGAATAGGTCGCTTGTGGAACAGAGTGGAACAGAGCTTGTGCTCACATATTTTTTTCGTCATATTCTGGCACGTAGTTTGCGACATCTTTTAGATTTAGTTATATTGGTCTGGCTGCTTTTGGTGATAAAGAAGCCATGTTTCTGAAGTTCTTTCTTCCTGGATTTGGATTGTCTTCGTTATTTTCCGATTGGCATGTACCAACTTGATTTTTTTTATGGTTACGTTGATTATTTGTTATTAATTCTGTTATTAATACTGCTAAAATTATGTTAAATCAAGTTTCGATTTTTTAATTTTTGAACTTGTTTCCACAGTATTTGTTGCTCTGATTGTTATCTGCAATATGTCGTCTGTTAATAGTTTCCTTGTTAACTAGCTTTTTAAAATCTTTGCATTTGACTTGTTTTTATAACCTTGTTTTTAGTCATGCTTGTAGATTGTTAGAATTTGCTTGTGTATTTTCGTCAGCTTGAATATCGATGGTTATTTGATTTTATTTTTCGCTGCAGTCAGTGATTTTGGTACAATTTCTGTATTTTTGTTTCTTACTGATTTTCTTTGCGTAGCATAGGCAAGTGCTTCACTTCTTAAACGAATTTATGCTAGTGTTTGTTCTTGTTTTCAGAACAGATATATCTCACGGCAACCTGCCCAAGGTCCTACATTCATTTTTCTGGAAGAATACTGAAAGGTACGGTGATTGCTCTGTGCAAACTGGCTTTGTACATTAACTATGAAGTAAAATACATTTGTCTCTCTCTAATGTCCATCTAGCTCAGTTTTCTCCTAAAGAAAGTGATATGCTTCTACCTCCTTATACTATAAATATACCTCACATATGTATTCTGTAACCTCTGCAGTCCAGTCTGGTGCTTCTTCAACAAGCCAAGATACACTACAAACCAAGTTAGATATGACAAAAGCGCTAGCCAGCTGCTTACGTAACGCTAGGTTAGTAAAGGATCTAAATGAGCTGAGCTCAGAAAAAGCTCTGTTAACCTTTTGGCTATCCGCATTCACCTGCGGTCACCACGTTAACTTTGAATCAATGACAACACTAAAGTTAGTTATAGTATCGACAAATGGAACAAAAACTAGTCTTTATCTCGATACCAGGAAAATTAAACATCTGCGGTTAATTCATATTATACTTAGATCTAACAATTATACTTTTTGTGTCAGTATTAAGGTGCAAAGAATTGTGTGAAGCCCAACCCGACACAGCTCACACCGCAGCCAGCCGGCATGCGGTCCACCCCGTTACGAAGATCATTTCTTGCCACCTGGGTGTACGTTTGCATGCCTTTGGTCATAAAGTAGATGCGCAATACTTCCTGGAGATCGTTAATGTAAATACTAAACAGTAAGGGTACCAAGATCGATCCCTTTGGGACGCAAGGAGGAGTATCTTTTCGTATTCCGGAGTTCTTACTGGTAGGGCGAAGCTCTGCCCGACTCGCGACTTAAACTATTTTTCTGTAATCGGACTTAGTGTCAGAGCGTTCGCCAAGTTTTTGGACATAGTCATATTTCTACCTGAGACACGAGTTGTACTCAGTCGAGGACTTGTATCTTCTACCATTTATAATCTGACGAGTTGAATAAATCATTTCTCTCAATTACTTAATCCTCGTACGAATTATTACATTTCAAACTCCGCGCCCTTTGAGACGAGCTACAGCACCAGACCGAGAGCGAGCCACCCTATCGGTTACTACAAGTCAGCTTCGTCAAGGTAAGTCGTTTCTTCTATCAATCTTCTCAAATTCACATGTGTCGCATGTAACGTTACTGTATCAGTACATAGTGTTTAAACCTAGCTAGTCCAAAACATTTAAAAGTCACTCTGAGTTTCGTTACTCCGTGAGCTATCACTATCGCTCAGTCAACCGAGCTACGCATCAGGTCGCGAGCTTCTTTACCTTTTCCCTAGGCGGTATCGCGTGAGCGGACTGCGCTAAATAAAAGGTCTCATCGACTCGGAATTTGTAATTATTTCTATCGTGCGAGTATTCGCTCTGTGCGGCCACCCGGACGTAACAAATTTGACCAGCTGGAACCTGAAGCCAAATAAAGGAATCGCGCTGAAATTTTTTTTGGGAGTCAGGTCCATATATATATATATATAAATATATATGGTACCTGACTCCCAAAAAAATTCAATTGTTAAAAATGTCGTGAAGTTAAAAATGAAGTTAAAAATGTCGATTTATTTGGATACAGAAGGTAATGTTGTGTTATACGACGAATATTTGGAAGAGATTACTACAGTTCAAGAATCAAATGTAAACAGAGAGCCAACTATAGCATCTGAATGGAAAACAAGTTCTCTCGTAAAGGATATAGTGATTGAAAAGTTTAACGGTGAAAATATAAATGCGAGTGTTTGGATAAGGTTATTTGTGCAGGAGTGTGATAGAGTGGGAATTGCCCAAAATAAATATGCTGAAGTATTAAGATTATTTTTATAAAAATCTGCATTAGATTGATATAATGTATTTGTAAGGCAAAACTCTTTGTTAAATTGGGAGGCATGGAATAATGCATATATTGACACTTTCTCTGCACAGTCCTGGACAGATATATCGTATGTCTATAATTTTAAGTTTTATAATGGTTCGTTATTTGAATATGCGTTAAAGAAAAGAAAATTATTATTAGAAGTGGATGACAGCTTGTCTATAAACACACAGATAAACATGATTGTGATTATCTTACCAAATTTTATCCAAAATAAGTTAGATAGGAAAGCTATTATAAATATAGAAAATTTAATGGCAAAATTAAAACAATTAGGTAAAATCAACGACTCGAAAAATGATAATTTAAACAAGAGAATTGGAAGTGAAAAAAGACCATGTAGTATTTGTGATAATTTAGGTTTTAAAAATAGATTTCATTTAGAAAGTGTATGCCGCAATAAAGATAGGAAAATTAAACAATTAAAAAATGAAAACATTAAGGTTACAAATAATAATGAAATATACAGGAAGTAGTAGCAAGTCATGAAGAGGCAAAAAACGAATAGTTCTCCCACTTATTAAAGTAAAGATTTTTGCAAATGAATGTCCAGCAATTGGTCTATATGATTCTGGTTCCAATATTTCTTTGGTTAGTAGTGCATTTTTGAATGATAAAAGAAATATTAAACAAATAACAAGTGGGAGAGATACTATTAAGGGTTTAGCTGGAATGGCGAAAACGGAAGTCGTTGTAATATTGAGGATTAGAATTTGTAATTTAGAAGAGGATTTTCAGTTTTTCATTGTTAAAGAAGGTGTAATCGATTGTGAATTTCTATTAGGATTAGACTTAATAAAAAAATTCAAGCTTTGTCAAAATGAAAATTTGATTATATCATAGAAACAAGAAAAAACAAATTTTGATAAGCAAAATAATATTAGTGAATTAAATACTAATAAAATGGAGAATATTATAAAAAAATATGAGATAATTTTTGCTAAGTCAAAGTTTGATATAGGAACAGTAAAAGATTACGAAGCCACAGTGAAACTGACAGAAAATAGATATATTTCAATGAAACCGTATAAATGCTCTTTTGAAGACAAACTAGAAATTGAGAAGCAAGTGAGTGAGTTGTTAAAAGCGTGCTTGGACACTGGCATGCACCACTGCATGGACACTGGCAGTGGAACTGTTTGCCTTTTGGTCTGAAAACTGCTCCTGCTATTTTTCAAAGAGTTTTAGCAGGTGTGATAAGAAAATATAAACTAGATTCTTTTACAGTAAATTATATAGATGATATATTGGTGTTTTCTAAGAATTATGAAGAGCATGTAGAGTATGTAGAGCGAGTACTGCAAACAATATATGAACAAGGCTTTAAATTAAATAAAAATAAATGTCAATTTGCTCAAGAAAAGATAACGTATTTGGGTCACGAAATTGGAAACAATATAATTAAACCACTGAATGATAATTTAGTGGCTATCAAGAAGTTTCCTACACCTAAAACAAAAAAAACAAGTTAGACAGTTCTTAGGTAAGATTAATTTTTATTTAGAGTTTATACCAAATCATGCTGCTTTACTGGATCCTTTGAGAAATTTGTTGAGGAAAAATGTGTTATTCGAATGGTCTGAAGAGTGTAAGAATAGTTTTAACTCGACAAAAGATTATTTATGTACATCACCTGCTTTGGCAATTTTTGATCCAGAGGCACCAATATTCATCTTTACTGATGCAAGTGTTGAAGGAGTTGGAGCAATATTGAAGCAGCCACAAGAAGATAATTCTTTGAAGTCGGTGTTTTTCTTTTCTAGAAAGTTGACAGAGGCTCAGAAAAAGAAGAAAGCTATTTTTATAGAATGTTTAGCTATTAAAGAGGCCCTTTTATATTGGCAATTCCATTTGATAGGGAAAAAGTTTATTGTATTTACGGACCATAGACCATTGGGAAAATTTAATATAAAAAAAAGTAATGATATGGAACGATTGCACATTTTGAATTACATCTCACAATTTAATTTTGAAATTGTATATAATCCTGGTAAAGATAATATTGAAGCTGATTGTTTGTCTAGAAATCCGGTTTTGGAATCACACGAGGATACAGATAATGATTCTACGATCAAAACTTCAA
>JAZHPH010000193.1:0-44354 GCA_037356405.1 Nasonia oneida | reverse complement strand
CAGAATTACTAAAAATTAAATTGAGAGGAGAAGCAGAGGAATCATTGGGAGTATCAACAGTCAAAAATTTGGACGATTTAATAGAAGGAGTTAGAACACTGTATCCAAATAAAGATGACATATATGAAATATGCTGGAAAATTCGAAAAATTACACAAGGAGAGGATGAAACAGTGGTACAGTATACAAATAGATTGAGAAGAATGGCAATAAAAGCTAAGGAGTTGAAGAAGCTAGAAGGAGCTAGTCAACAAGAGCAAAAACAATTTGAAGAAAAATTATATAACGAAGCATCCAAAAGCTATAAGAAAGGACTAAAAACGGAAATCATGTATGAATTAGGTGAAGAAAAAACAGTGCAAGAAATTTCAAAAGCAGCTATAGAAATCGAGAGCGATTTAGAAGATAGAGAAGGTATGTGTAAGAGTGTCATCAACAACCTATCTCGAAAATCTAGGCGAGCGGGTACTGTATTATGATACCGATTCCGTCATATATGTATCAAAGGGTGAGCGTGATGAGTACGAACCAGAAACCGGGTCTCTGCTAGGCCAATTAACAGATGAACTGGAAGAGTACGGAGAAGGCTCTTACATCGAGACCTTTGTTTCGGACGATCCGAAATTCTACGCCTATAGAGTGCGTGCACCCAACGGCGAAACCTTTGATACGTGAAAAGTAAAGGGCATCTGACTCAACTATGAGAATAGTCAAAAAATAAATTTCGACTCTGTTTTAGAGATGATGGAAAATCACAATTCGATATTATTGACGCATAGGAGGAGGAGGAGGAGGAGGGAGAGAAGGAAGTAAATGAGGTTTGAGGCGCGAATAATTGTATATATGTTAGGAATTTCCATATAGGTCGAACGTCAGTCAATGACATTATTAGTTTTAAGCAAACGAAAAAATGTAGCGCTGTTTTGAAAAAAAGACAATTTGTTAATCATCGATATTCTGTACCATATGGTTATATACATGAATAAAAAATAAAAATAAAATTTATATCCAATCCCGCAGGTAAAAACAAGATCTAGCAGGGCCGCTGGGTAGGACTTTTACTCGACGCGTAGGTAAGCGGTTTAACCCCAGCGCAGGTGAATGACAAACGGTGTCGCTTCTCGCACTGCAGTTGACCTATATTTTACAAGGAGATATGCGCCACTATAGAAGCAACACCTGTAGTGGCGCTCTGAACCAAAAATTCGTATACAGCATGGATGATTTTCTTCACTATTTCCTCCTCCTCCTCCTCCTTTCCTCTCTCACCCCACTTATTTTTTTCGCAACACTAGATGTGTAGAGAGAGAGAGAGAGAGAGAGAGAGAGAGAGAGAGAGAGAGAGAGAGAGCGAGAGAGAGAGAGAGAGAGAGAGAGAGAGAGAGAGAGAGAGAGAGAGAGAGAAGAAACCAAATTTTCTTTTTGCTCTAGTAAAATCTGTTATACGTAGACAGTTTGTAGAGGTAGCAACTCCTGCATCATGAATCCTCGTGGAGTTCTTGCACGGGACATGGATCCTTTGATTCATACAGTTCATGAAGTGAGAGTGTCTGCGTTTCAAACACCATCTTGTTTCCATATACAATTAATAAAAGAAAATGCTGCGTACGTGAAAATGGAGGCAGAAATGTTAAATTATTATAGTACACAGTCGTTGTTATATTTTTGTGAAGAAAGTTTTACAATTTCAATGGAAAAATCTGATTCACCAGTGTTACACAAGGAAAAACTCCACGAGTTAAAGGTAAGAAAAAGAAGAAGAAGAATGAGGAATCCAAATTTATTTTTTACGATAATATACACGGAGAAAAGTGGTAGGGCTCGGGCAGCGTGATGTGATCCTGGCGGATAGCACTGCCATGATTCACCGCGAGGCGGCGCTAACGTACTCACGCTCAGTTGTGGCCGTCACCCGCTGCCGCCATGGTTCTGAACACTTCTCACACGGCGGATCAATCACCCCGCACGGGCGTGATCGGCTGGAAGAGCAGCGCGATCCGCAACACAGTTCCGTTTCGTGTTATATATAGTTGAAAAGTACTGATGTTTATAGGGATGTTTATAGGGTCACGTGCTTATAACGAATAGACAATTGATCTATATTATATATAAAGCAACTGTTTATTATTATGAAATTCTAATGAACATACTCGTAATAAAAATATAATTTTCATTCTGTATTTATTGTTTTAATTATACAATATGTCGCGTAGAAACAAAATTACAATTATTTTTTTGAAAAAGTAAACAAGGTATTCTTATTGTCGACCTCTCAGTGAATATGGTATCAATAAGAAACCTAGCGCGTTCGTATATTCTGAAATGTTGATTGATTACAAATGGATTATTATAATCTACCAGTTTATGTATATATTTATAATGTAAAAAAACGTTATTTTATTTAGATGAAACCTTACCTTCACTACCTGAAACTGTATTCTTGCTAAAAACATCATTGACGTTCATATAATTTGCTACAGCAAATTCTGTCTCGTCGTTCGCATCACAATCATTTTTGGCAAGATCAATAATTTTTTTAGAAATAAAAGGCCACTTTCTGATCAACCGATCTACGAACGGTATATAACTGTATCAGCACCATAAATACTATCAAACTTAGCGACAAAATCTGAAGATATCTGTAATGAAATTCGGAAACAAATGTGTATTAAAAAATGTAAATATATGTTTGAGTGAAACCTTTATTATTATAATTCGAAATTAAATTACTTACTAATGAGGAAGCTAGTGATGTTTTTAACACTTTAAAATGATCGATTGCATCAATGCCCTTTTTATTTTCATATAAACTCATGCGGCGATATGCGTACGTTTCTTTCCAAACATTCGTCGCTTATTCAACTATACTTAAATCACTCGTATCAATTTCTTCGAATAAAATAGATATATCTAATACCTCATTACAAATATTACCTCAGTACAAATATTTCATTAGCTATAAGTTATATTACGTGATATATAATTTTTTATAATTAATTCATCACCTAATGTTGTGGACGTGTCAGTTGCAGTATTTTTACGAGATGTTTGAATCCCAACTCTTCGTATATGCTTTCGCCATTTTAGATATTCGTGATAGAGAAGGCCAGTTGAATTTACTTTGAGGGGTTTAACATTTTCACTGTTTTCTTTGAGAATGTATGATTTTTCGCAATATATACACTCCTTTTCTTTTGGAAAAATTTCAGTTATAGCATACGCAATAGGTTCAAATACAGCGTCACTTATTCTAGAAAAAGATATTAACATAGATTATTAGAGATTATTAGATAGAACATTAAGAAAATTGAACTAAATAAAAAATTCCGTATATTTTGTAAAATTTCGAAAACAAAAGTTTTAGTAGCAAATCGTACTTAAAAGGTACTGTCGTCTTGTACTATAATGTCATCTACGTCTTCGTCAGTTAACTTATTAAACTTATCAATATTTACATTAATAACTGCAAAATATAGGTTAAGATATGCAAATAAAAAACTTTGTAGCCAAAACGATAACTCTTAACCTCAAAAGTCACTCATACTTACTGTGAAAGTAGTACAAAAGATTTGGTAGATTCCACGTCTCCAAAAGCTGTTTCACTTCATCATCCATTATAAACTATATAATATACTAACTATAAAACACGTATACTCAGGAACAACGTCAGCGTAATTTTTGACAGCACTAAACAAAACCGCGTCGTCGATCACGCCGCTTTCTCATACAATCACGGCCCCACGAGGTGATTCTCCCGCCGCGTGGGATGTGGTCGGAAACATGGCGGCAACGCGTGCCAGTACAGCTGAGCAGCTCGTAGCTCACGCCGCCTCGCGGTGAATCAAGCAGACTTGTCCGTCGGGACAGCATGACGCTCCCCAAGCCCTACCACTTTTCTCCGTGTAGTGACAGAATTTTTTTTTTTTTAATTTTAGGGAAACACGATAATTGCAGTGAAAATAATGGGAAGATGGTTACGAGGAGTAACAGAAGAAGGATGCCCGCAACGATGCCGACTAATAGATAATGGTACATGCGGGACTCTGATTGAGTCAAACGAGGAAAGTGGCATTTATCTGCTAGAAGCCCGATTTCTTGCCTTACCTCCACGAGCAATTTTAGCTGGACTTGGTTTTGTCATGCCAAAATACGCTCTAGTAAATTAGCTTTCTGGTAGCCACGTGTGTAAATTGTGTCTGCTTCTCTGGCAATATAGCGTAACGACGGGTAAATGTCCTCCAACGCGGCCTCACCATCGTACCATTCTATACCGTGATGATAACACGAAAGATAAGAATTAGTCAAAATTATTCCCTTGGGTAATTTGTTGTAATCACACGGTGGTTTCACAATCCAATGAGCGATAAAATTACGGTCAACTGCAATTACAGCAATCTTCTTAGGTAAAAATAACCCTTCTTTATCGTGAAAAGCTTGGATATCAATCCATTGTAGCTATCGACTGTTTCTTTCTCAAATACTAGAGATGAACTAACAGCACTCAAAATCCGGAGAGGTTATATAGGCAAACCCTCTCCCATCACGTTTTCCCCCTCTCTCCCTCCTGCATAC
Organism: Nasonia oneida; assembly: GCA_037356405.1. Taxonomy (NCBI): domain Eukaryota; kingdom Metazoa; phylum Arthropoda; class Insecta; order Hymenoptera; family Pteromalidae; genus Nasonia; species Nasonia oneida. The sequence goes on along the minus strand of JAZHPH010000193.1, from coordinate 39,782 downwards.
AACGAAGAACTTTAACAAAAAAGAGGGAGGAGGCTGAGTTCTGTGATTCGTTCGTTCGCTCTTACTGTTACGCACATCTTATGAATTGTAATCTAAAATAACTTGACGCATAGAGTCGATCTCTAAAATATTGTCATATTCAGCATAAACAATACAATTTATGGTGTGTGTTAATGGTTTATCGAAACGCACTTCGATACGCACATTTCCATTACGGACTAAGGACCAATGCGTACCGCAATGAGCAGACATGTCGGGGGTAAGATCGAATGCAAACAAACACAAGCCATAGGGATATTCTGTTCTATCGATTTCATTTCCCTCATTTGCAAAATGTATTCCAGTACCAGAATAAAGAGAGTGGTAACAGTCTACGTAAAGAGGCGCAGTTGCGGAGAAGTTTGGCTGTAACGGTTTACCCGGCACTTGTTGACCATCGATATAAAGTGATAAATAATTAATACCGAAATTTTGAAAGTTGAATGGATTTAGTAATCTATCGTCGTTAAAAGCTTTATTATTAACACATCCTATGATGAGTCTTTTCGGTAATTGCCCGAAAATTATATTATCTAAACACTCGCCGAGTATACCGTTATGCATGCTGAACGCTTTAACCTCGACGCGTGTCAGAGGGTATTTTGCAGTTGTTGTCGCTAATGTTTTAGCGTGTGCCACTAAAACACCTGGGTTTATTTTTGCTCGTTGTACAAGTAAACTAGCTTCTTTTATATGTACACTATGATTTTTATCGGAGGCATCCATTAAACAAAAAGCGTCCTTTGCACGTACCAAACGGACTCTCATTTCTACACCATTTAAAAGAAATCTAACAAAAAAGAGATCAACAACTTTTCCATCGTTCGTAAATTTTTGACGTCTTAAAAGATCTTTATTCGCACAATCAGTGCCAGGTTTCTCATCCATTTTTCCTGCTGTATCCGCTCCCCATAACGACGTCGAGAGATGCAAAGTTTTTGCATCGGGTCCGTAATTCAAGAAAGTTTCAATGTACGCTTTGTAAGGATACAGTGTATTAGACGCGTCACAAGTTTTTGATTGAAAGAAACGTCCACTTGACTAAACATTGAGTGCAAGAAATTGTTCACAAGTGCTACACTCGCATGCGTTTCCTTGTTGTGGGGTGTTATTTGAACATTTAGTTTGATCATAGTATGAACTAAATCTATATACTCATCACCTGCTGCGGCGACTAAAAATTCTACAGGTGCTTGATCAGAGAGTGATGAAACAGACTTGTATTCCACACATGATGATGATTCGATAGTGGTCTGGGTCATTGGTAGTGAAAACAAATCAAGCTCCGATTTTAAGCACTCGCAGCTTGAATGATGTAATAAAGACATTTTAAATTTTTGATTTAATCGAAAATATCCAAAACTTTTTTTTAGTAGATTTCCTACGCTTTTTGTTCACTGCATTTTTCACTTTTTTTCCTCTTGTATTCTTCTTCTTCTTTCTACCACTTTTTACAGCTTTTGTTTTTTCTTGCTAGTTCGCCTCTTCTTCTTATTAGCGGTCTTGCGTGCACGACCGACGTACTGCAACTGTGACGCTCGTTTGAGCACCATCCCTTTATAGCCGGAGCCTTTCATAAGTTCGTTTATTTTCTCATTAGCCTTACGTTTTAGTTTCAGTCCAGACTCGGCTAGGCAGTTGTTGAGGGAATCCTTAAATGGCATATTATTTTCTGTCACATCGTCGAGGACATTTATACCTGTTCTTAAGGCTTTTCGGCCGTCAGCTCGGGCTCCTTTCGCCAAAAACGATAATGCTCGTCGAAATAGTCCACCCAGGAAGGAACCAATACCATGACCGCGCTGCCCTCGCGAGCCAACATACACCGCAATACCACGCCCCCCACCACCACTCTGTGCACTATAATATGTGTCGTAGTAATTCATTTTTAAAATTCTCTTCTAAAATGAAGTGCAACGGTCAATGTTCCAAACTCGAATGGTATTGAACTCCCAAATTGATCTCTTATATCAATATCTATAATTTGGAAATGACTATTCAAAAGTGGTATATAATTAACAGGTGAATATAGTTTAACAATAGTACTACCGTATTTATAATCCCTTGCTTCAACATTCACAATTCTTAACAGAGGCACATGTGCGTCGCCTACGATACAAGGTTCACAAATGTTTGAATAAATAAACAGTTGGTCGGGTATAGCGTGAGCGATAGTAGCAGGCTGGCTAGCTATATAATCTTCATAAGGTTTAGTTTCCGACTCCAGTGTAATTCTAAAGGTACCATTTCCAAAAACAAGAATACGTTGTACAGGCTTTCCAAGTCTGCTTTTCATTTTTACAAGCTCCGGATACTCTCTTAGAGTAACGTAACGTCCTTTTTCATCGTAAAGCAATTCCTTAGCCGTTTGATTGTTGTGGTATTCTTTAAAGCCTTCGTTTATTGCATCAATCAAACCCTGTACGGATTTATATACACCATGCTGGAAATGAAAATTATCCTTCCCTTCTGCAGGTGATATTAACGTATCTTTATAAAGTAAATGAAGCGTAGTGCAGGGTATATGAATTTCTGACAGTCCAACTTGCCACTTTTCATGTAAATCGATTGCACGAGGTAATCTTACTGAAAAACTAGTCGTCGTGTTGCCCAGAAAAAATGTCATGCTACTATTACTAGGGAGCACTAATGTGAATTCCGATTGAATCATTTTTACAGCTTTGTGACGTCACTTGCAAGAATCCAAGAGTTATATATGTCGGAATAGCCGATCCAGCTTACGAAATACTCCTTTTTAGCTCCTTTACCGCGTATTTTTAAGATTTCATTTATTTTATATTTTTCTCGCGATACTCTTTCACTGTACACCAAACTCAATTCTTCTGGGTAGAAAAATTCTTCAATTTCCTCACCTTCTAAATCAACCAGTTTATAGATTTGTTTTGACGTTTTTTACTTTAACAATTTTAAAAATCTCTTCGCTCCAGCCTTTTTCGTAACCTTTTTTAAAGATCTTAGGCTCTGTGCTAATTCGTAAATACTGATCCACTTTATATCTCGGTCTTTTCCGTATAACCTGTTGTTTCAAAGATTTTTCCAACATATTTTTTCTAGCTTCCTGTGCATTGTAAACTGTCACGGCAGCAGGTTTCATTTTTATTGTTGAATATATACTATTGACTCTGAACTATAGCTTGCAGTAGATCAATATAACTTTTCGTATTATTATAGGTAAAATAGCGAAACATTCGTTCCTTTAGTGATTTGTTAAATCTTTCCACAACTGCGGCTTTTACATCAGGATTACGCGCTACATGAAATTTTATACCCGTTTCACTTAAAAACTTTTGAAATTCTTTACCAACAAATTCTTTTCCCGCATCCGTTTGCAACATATAAGGACAGCGATTTTTATTTTAATCTAGAATTTGTTTAAATGCTTTAGTCACTTCTTTTACGGTTTTATCACGCAACGGCTAGACAAAAGTATATTTACTTAAAACATCGATCACTACTAGCAAATATGAATAATTATCATTGTGACTCTTCAGAGATGACAGAACTATAAGATCGGCTTCCCATACGTGATCTAATCCCAAAACATCGTAGTACAAACGTGGAAATTTTTTTCGAATAGGTTTGTGAAGTGTATAAATGTCGTGTCTTGTCAACCAGTCCTTGATTCGTGATGCTGGTATCTTTTTCTTATTCGCACTTATTAAATTTCTGGCTCCTGTAAAGCCAACCGCATGCCCCGGATCAAAATATTGTTTCTCAATTTCTTGCATCATTATTATGTCATTTCAACCGGAATTCATTCCAACGGTTAGTTATAGGAGTAGATGTTCGAGAACTATTTTTTTTTATTACTGACGTCGTTTTGCTTTTTTCGCTACAATTGTATCCATTATTAACAAAGAATCACTTTTACTGTTTTGAAAATCATCGTATTCCTCTTCGTCATCGTCTTCGTCTTCTTGTCGTCGACTTTTTTTTCCAACTTTTTTCAAGTCCGTTTTCAAAACCAGTGCGAGGCAGAGAACCATTGAGATTAAAAAATTCACTATTTTCAATGAACTCCCTCGGAATCTGGGTTAAAAGTAATTCACTAAACTGTTGTCAACCCGCGGCTTTAATATTTTTACGTGCTCTGGCTACATCATTTACCAAGTCAATTATGTTTGAATTTTTTATTTTTTCTCCGTCAATTTTTACAGCACCAGTTGCACTCCAACTTATCCTGTTACTATTATTTTTCAAATGACTTAATTCAATTTTAATAAAGTTTTATTTTTGTATAATTTTGGGACACTTTCAAGAATGTACTCATTGCTCATTTGATCTTTTTCATCACTTTTACCATCTGCTAAATTTTTCTTATCGTCAGACCGGCGTTTTTCATCGACAAAAAATAGATATCTCTGTAAAACTTGTAGAAAATCTCTGTACTTGTCACTATCTGTCGTATATTTTTCTGAATCCAAGATCTGTCGCATTTCGCTATCAAGCCGTGAAAATTTATCTCCAGGTGTTTCAATAGATTCACTCGTTAATTTTTTCTCCTGTTCTGAAACTCCTTATACGCCGGCTGCTGCTGGCAAACTATTTATAGATGCTGTTTTTACACTTGCTTGCATTTTTTGTAAACTTTCTTGAGGAATCGAAACCATTTTTCGTGCTCTTTCTATTTTTTATGCGTTTAGAAAAAGATCCAAAATAGGTGGCAACAGAAAGCCTAGAAAACTCCCTCCTTTTTGTACAATAATGCGCTTTTAACTCTTCCAAGAATTTTTTTTTCATTTTGTAACTTTTGTTAAATTACGCAGAATTGTTTTATACTTTTTCAGCTAATTTTTTTCCGTGACGTTTAAACATACAACACCTTTTAATACGTTCAATGCACACTCACAAATGTACAATGCTAATCGTTATTCTTTATTAGAATGTCTCAATGCCTGCAGCAACACAAAATATTTTTCTTCAAAAGTCGATGCGTTATTCTTCTTTCTAATTAACGCTCGACTCTCACGAGATGCTCGCTTCGCCATTGCCGGATTATAACTGAACCGATATTTTCACTTTACACAACATTTAACTTCCTGTACTGACTCGACGAATATTTGGGAATATAAACATAATGATATTCATCATCAGAAATATACAACTACTGAAACGTAACTCCTCAGGTGTACTCTGCTTCAAATCAATAACTAAATAAGAATACGGCTTTATAGTACTATCATAATAAGCTTATGCAAAAACTTGGAATCTTCGGGGTATAGTTGACGAACCAAATGCTGAATCTGTACACGGTCCCGAGGATTCTTAAATTAAACCATATGATTCGCATTCAGCAAACATACAAACAGACAAACATACAGAGCTATAAAATGCTTTTCTAACATAAGTAACAAACATGGAGCTGCAACGAACAAAAAAATTATTCCGCAATGCATATCTAATTTAGGTACTACCAAAAATCTGGCAGATATTCACAGCACTAATTTATATAACTATGATTACAGCATTGTGTTAACCTCGATATCATATGACGCGAACTTGGGCAAAAAATTCCGAGAACCTCAGGATCCCAACCGTGTGCTCGACGAGTTCATTGGTAAAAACAATGCCTATTCGTTTTATACTGACGACAGCAAAATCACAGGAAACAATTCGGTGGGCAGTGCGTGCTTATGCCCCGAATTGAACTTACACTCTGTCAATGCGATCAATCCAAATGCTTCCGTGTACACTGCAGAATGTTCCGCCTTAATACACGCACTAATTCTTGCCGCTTCACATCGAGATAGGAACTTTTTCATATTTACCGACTCGCTAAGGGTTCTGCAATCACTGCAATCTACTATATGTAATATTTAAACTAACCCCCTCATATACGAGTTAAGAAAGAAATATATCGAGCTCAAAAACAATAACCCTTTCAATACTTCAATCAAATTCTTCTGGGTACCACCCCATACGGGGATAAGAGGAAATGAAGTCGTCGATTCTCTCGCCAAAGCCACGACTAAGTCAGAGCTAATCGATTTAAATGTAATTCCTTACACTGATTTCTACCAAATGTACAAGGCTGCGGCCTTGGCGCAAACAACTGCACTCATAAGCAAAGAAGGCCTAGAAAAAGGAATAATTTACTTCCAAATTCATTTCTCGAACACCAGCAAACTATGGTTTGCAAGTAAACCGGGACTTTGTCGCGAATTCATAGTTACCATCAATAGAATTAGAGCAGACCATTATAACCTGGCCACCTCGCTATTTCGGAAAAATATAGTCACCGACGATAAATGTAAATGTGGCGATACACCTGAAAACATAAACCACGTAGTGTGGCAATGCCCTTTGTATGATTCTCAGAGATCCACCCTAACTGAAAATCTTAGAAAAATCGGTTTCTTTGCACCATACAGTATAGAAGCGTTTATATCAGAACCAAACATCGAGGCCTGCGTTCGTATCCACTCCTTTTTAAAAGATTGCAAACTACTCATATGAAGCACTGTATGTATATCTCACCACCAGTGGAATAACATCAGTACCTTACCATAAGAAAACCGAATCGGATCATAGCACCACTGTACCTAACATGTATTTTTATTTCTATTATGTATTTTCCTATTTTGTTTTTTATTTCTCAATTATCTATGTATTTGTTATAGCAGAAATAAGTCTGTAAAGATTTAAAATGCTCAATAAAAAAAAAAAAAAAGTCGATGCATTACAATGGTGACTTCCCTTACTAAACAAATCTATTATTGTACCATTATTCGCTGACTCGCGCATCAAATCATCTATTGTTAACAATTTTCGTTTTTCCGGATCGTTCGAATAGTCCTCGTTCCGCGGTAATCCTTCACGAAATTCAATATTTACATTTTCCACTCTATAACTTTCATGGCATTCACTGTAATAAAATATTATTCTATCAAACTTCACATTAGCCAACAAATCAAGATGCTTTAAAAATCTCTGTACAAACACTGTTTGACCTGCGGAGGTAGGACCAGCGCAAATCATAGTCCATGGGTGCATAAAACAAGTATCCATTTTCCAGCATTCAGCATATAATGACACACTAACAAAAAAAGTACTATACATGGTCCAAAACCCTTCTTGACCGCCACGATCCCCCCCCACCGCGAGACCCAACTAGACTTGCCCCGACGAGCCACGGCGCCACCCCTTCCCTCGTTTTTACCTCCCCTACCTGTCTACCTGGGCTTGCCCCTCTCTACTAACGTATTCGCCACAGAATGCGTCACAGGAAGTCGTGTCGGAGAGGCTTTCTCAGAGCAGTATAAAACCGAAATATTGTTCAAGATACTCAAAAAATGAAAACACATTTATAAATGACAATAAATGAAAAACGCTAGAGAGGACAATCCTCGTAGAACTGACTCCATTTAAACCGATGGTAGAGACATACATCAAGAGGACGGAGCACACAGCTGTGTGTATACACAACAGGCACTGCCGAACCCCTAATACGTCGCAAAAAAAGAATAAAGAAAGATGCAACAGAGTTTAAGTTAGAGAGTTGGGAAATTGACGGAAAACAACCGAAAGAAACGTATGCGGAAGATGAACAAATAGTCGGAAATTACAATACAAGGAGAAGTGTGCGTGAGTCAAATCAGCAAGGCTACTCAGAAAAAATTGTCGGAAAATTTAATTTTGCAGAAGACGTCGAGAATTCATATGAATTAACCCAGAATTATGAAACGAGAATTGCGAACAAATCTAAAGAAGAATATTGCAAATTTCGAGAACTTACGCGCCAAGAGAGTGACGATTTTAGCACAGAAATCATTATTGAAATTAAGAAGATTGAAAGTTGCGCGCTTGCACGCCAAGAGAGCGATGTACAAGACGCAGGAAAATTCGATAAACTAGTAATGAGAATTTTATGCTTGCTTGAGAGTCGACAGAGCGACTTTAATACTATCAACAAAGAAAGCGATATGATTGAAATAAATACTCGTAAGAGAGGCGGGTTTGATATTAATAAACGAAAGACTACAGATCTAGACAGAGGTTCACGCAGAAAGAAGTTAAAAGAGAAAGCTAGCCTAGAAGCATATAATTTACATCGCACTAACAATAAGACAAGAGCTACGACCTTAACCAAGGAAGTTCTAGGAGAATTAAGCCCATTGAACAATAATTATGAAGACTTTACGGATATTTTTATGTAGGCCTAATTTGAAAGTCTTAAAAATCTAGCCCGTAATAAAATCGGAATATTTAATTTTGATAAAATGAACAAAGCACTAAACGATATAGCGATTCCAAAACATAAAAACTCATTAGAGGATTCTAAACAACAATATTTACAAGGATATGAAAAAGTCGAAAAATTATTGGAAAATTTCACAAATACGTACGCTAAGTTCGATGACGAAATACGAGGATTATGCGTTATTGATAGTACACCAATCCATGAATACACTGACGAGGCTTCGGGGTACGTGCTACTTATAGATTTTATAGAAACTGAGAGTTCCATTAATATCTATCACGAACAACTTCATCTGACCGGAGAGAAACTAACGGATACTCATTAAATTCAACAATGTCTCCCCACCATAAATAATAGGGTATATTGAATTTTTGTACGCACTTTGGCGACTCGTAATAGTATGGAAATTTTAGTATTTATATCAAATAGAACGTCTGTAAAATTTGGGCGTATAAAGTCAATTGCTTGCGCTTTGTCTAAAGTCGAAAAGTCCAAAATTACCACATTTTCGCTCAAAAATTTTTTTTTTTAAATTCTTCAAACAAATTTAAGAGAAAAATATTCCAATACATTTTTTTTTTGTAAAATGCATTCATTTTTGTTGATAAATTATTGAAGTTTCGGAAATTTAAGTTGAAAATATTGAATTTAACACTTTAATGATTTTTCTACAAAAAGGATCTCTATGTTAGTAGAAGAATTCGCGAGATCCTGATTCATGCGCAACTCGATGGAGATTAAAATTAACTAAATGTGATTTTGACATTGTGTACAAGCCAGGCCGAATTAATCTAAATGCCGACGCACTCTCGCGCAATCCGATCGAGGAAGATTCCGAAGCCGTAATACACATCTTACATGTGTCACAGACGCACATGTCTGCAACGCGAGCAAAGAAGACGAGTTAGCAATATCCGCCGAGGCGTACTACGATACATAGCGCCCGAATGCATCAGTCAGGATCCGCGGCAATAATCTCAGGGTCCGCGGTTCAAGCCCGCGTCTACTCTTTTTCGCTTTCCGACTCGTCTCCTCTCCGTCTGTTAAACATGAAACGGACAAAAGAAGCTGTATAAGTCAAGAGCAACAGCCTGATTCTAATACTGAATAGCAAATCGAAGGTCAAAATAGCAAACCAATAAATACTGAAAATTTCATAAATTCAGAGAATATTACTGAAACAGAAACACTCCCGTTAGGCAGAATAACCCGAACATGCGCAGGTAAATACTTATATTTTCTGACTTCCAAAGGCATATCGAGTGACAAATGGTGCACGACTCCTAGAAAAACGCAATGAACGCCCACGATTACATAACTTATCAATAGGCGAGTTAAAAAAAACGCCTAAAAGTAACAAACATTACTTTATAACAACTAGGCGACAACGGTGAAAACATATCCACTATAATTGAAAATTTAACAAGTGGGTAAAACAATTAAAACATTCAGAATAAAATAAGGATTAGAATCGATCAGCATTGCTTAAATCAGCTTTATAAAAAATGTGTCATGGAATAAGAAAGCTAAAAAAATATCGAAGAAGCTCACTGTTCAACCATCGGTGGACATAAAGGCGTTAATAAAAGCTACACACGCATCAAACAAAGGTATTATTGGACGAATATGAACGTACAAATGTACATCCGCAAGGGTCTGCCCTACCAATTAAAGAAGCTCGTCAAAGTAAAAACGAAAAATCCAATGGTAATTACAAATGCGCCCGTTCAACCCTTCGAAAAGATAGCTCTCGACATGGTTGGACCGTTTCCTAAAATCGAAGAAGGGCACGATAACATACTAACTATACGATGTTGTCTAACTAAATATTGCTTTAATCAAATGCTTTATATATACATTTAGTGCCCCTATTACGATTCTTACTAACCAAGAGACAAACTTCTGAAGTAATTTAATGAAACGCTTTCTATCTACAGTCAAACGGTTCCCTTGAAAGAAGCGACCGTACACGAGGCTACACAGCATACGCCGTATAAATTAGTATTCGGCAGGCTGGCCCGCTCTTCGTCAAGGGACCCGCTCGAAGCCGAGGATAGATTTCCAACATATTCCGATTATATTATTGAACTAATGACAATAGTAGTAAGAAGGGCTATATAGCGAGACCGGCTTTATTGATTTTTCCCCTCCCTTCGGCTTCGGGGCCTAGGCCGGTATAGCGTACATAGCGTTCCCCCCTCTATCTCGTTATCTCTCTCTCCCTCGGCCGGAGGGGGGGGGGCTGTTATGGCGTAGGTCATTATTGATTTCTCGGGGGCTGATAAGGAGTACCTGTTGCTGAGTGGACTTTAAATAATGCAACAGATATGTCCTTATTTGAGACTGACATGGTGTATATTTGCGCTTTCCACTTTCATGTATGTATATGTATCTGTTGTACATACTCAGCGTCTCGTTTCTTTTTTTTCAAATGTTAGTTGTTCTATACGTATGGATGTTTGTGTGGTCCTGAAAAGGGCCGATGGTTTCTATTAACGCTAATTTTCCAGAGCATACATCCATCTTGCTTATTGGCTGATGGCCGTAGAAGGAGGTTTAATAAATGTTGCGGTATAAATGAAGGAAAGGTTTTATGGTAAATAATAATACAATTTATTTTTTTTTTAAATTTATTAAAAGTTTATTCAGGAAAAAAACATAGTATACGCAAGAGGTTAAATTTTTAGGCGACTTTAAAATAATTTCGCACATTTTTTGCGATAAACTGTAAATCGTTTTTATTTATTTAAAAAAAAACAACTTACATATAATGGCTGTATGTGATACATTGTAGATCATAATATTGATAATTATTCGTCGTCTTCTTTCGGCGGATAGATAAAACGTCTATCCGCCAAATTTTTCACCTTAATGGGTGTGAAGATTCTTTCCATATATTCACGCGTGATCAGGCCGTCGAAAACGTGGTCGCTGAACGGCACCGTCCACAGCCTACTGGTAACGATCGTATCCCAGTCATCGCTTTCATAGTGCGCTGATTTGCGCTGCCATGCCACATGCATCATATTTTGCAGCTTTATTAAACCACGAAATGGTATATTTTGCGCAACTGTAACAAAAAAAACAGAAATATTTGTATTAAATTATATAAAAAAGAAAAAATATAAAAAAGTTATACATACTAGGCGGTACAACATACTTGCAGCATGCAGAGCTCGTGTAACAGTCTGTAGGCCTCTGTCCTTGTCACACGTGGGAGTCTTGTCTTATCAATACATCCGTCGGTTACGATGCGGATGCTATTGATAAATTTTGATGACGAAAGCGTCATCAAGGGCGGTGTGCAGATAGCGGCATTTTCACATAATATTTTTCGTCCTAAGGCAAACATAAACAGGTGGCTTTTTCTTAGGCACGAATCCGTTAGTGCGATGTTAATACACGATACACTCCTGTTAATTGTCCTCTGAAGTGTTTGCACTAGTTCAAGTTTCTTGAAGGGCTCCAAGAATTCAAAACTGGCCGTGTAAAACGTTTGTGTGCGTTGGACACGGTCGGCGCGGTACGTTTGATCTACGCCCAAAGATAGTCGCTTCTGATGGTGGAGCATTTTCTTGTGCACCCGCAGACTATCCGTGCGCTGATTATGCATCAAACCTTCATCTATGTGCAGAATATCTTAAAATATCTGCACTTCTTGGGGCTGCTCCTGCTATTGTTGCTTCGTCTGCTGTTGTTGCTCCTGCTGTTATGCCTGCTGCTGCTGCTGCTGCTGCTCTGCTTCACAATTAGTCGACGAAATCAGGGCAAGTATTTCGGCCGTCATTAGGCTAAATATTACTGCGTCATACGCGGCGAGATCGACGTCGACACTATCACTGTTTACACCGCTGATGGTGGTACTGGTGAGTATCGCGGGCACGGATTTACGACACTCGTTAGCAGACGGTGATATCTCCATGGGCTCACCGCCGACTGGCGTTTCGAATAACTCTTTGAACAAATTATCATCAATTTGCTCAGACCCTACATTAGATGCTGCACTAGCGGTATCAATAACGCTTCATCCAAGACGTTACTTGGAGAATTTTTCACAAATTCTTCTCACTGATTGCCTATTGCTTCGGTCAACACCCGTATCATATTTGCATCGCTGCACATATTATACTCTCTGACACATCACTAGTTTACACTGATCGAGTAAACCGGTGTCGAAAGAGGTCATTTCTACGCGGCATTATTATACGTGCAGTGGATTTGTTGCAATTAGGCGGCAATCATACTGCTGTCTGGAGAGTGTGCGACTTTGAGTGGCGTCGCTGCTTGAGACGCATGAGTTGCGTACATCTGAAAAGAATATTTTCTTGGATTCTTAGCTGCTGTACTATTCGTTAAATTGCTCGCCTGTATCGTTTGATATTCCGGGGAAATCATTTGGCTGTAAGCGCAGCGGACGAATTTATTTTACTACGTGATCTACATCAGATGGTTCCTTTGCAGTGTTTAATGACTAAATACAACGAATATGTTGGTAAGTAATCAACCTTGTAATATTTTTTTTTTTTTTTTTTAAGAAAATTCATTAGACGAGTCAAAAATGGCACCAATTCCATACAGCGGTTTAACGCGCCAAATTTAGAGGTGTATATTAATCGTATATACAACGTGCGTAGAGCCAAGGGGTTGCGATGGTTGTATACATAGGCCAAAGACGAAAATTCTCCTCTGTATACCGCGCCGGATATCGTAGATTTTACTGGACCGTGTTCATAAAAGTTTTAATGGGCCACCAGAAGAATGAATTCAAAAGAAAACATTTTTTAGTTTTTACTTCGCGCATGTATGTTTAAAAAAAAATAAATAAAAATAATGGCTATATAAAATAATAGACTTTTTTCTAAAACTATTATTGCTGCAGCCCGTAGTGCCTCGATATCGCCGGAGTTTGAAATACAGAACCGTGTCGACGATTCCGACTCATCCGAAAGTGTCATAGATACTGCTATTAACACACCAACAAAGATAGGCGGCGGATCAGGGGTACGTCGTCGGCCTCGTCGTCGTAGTCGTCAAAGTAGCGATAATAACAGCTCTACCACCCGAAGCAGCAGCAGCAGCCGGAGTAGCAGTGGTGAGAGTAGAATAAATAGCGACAGTAGTGTGCGTCCTGAGGAAAGTGTGCATAGCGGTGACGAGCAACGTGTACACAGCGATAACGATAGCGTAGAGGGTAGCGTTAGAGAAAATGATAATAATATGGGTATTTAAGGTCCAGGTGTTCGATTTGCCATCATAGAAAAGCGTAATCACTATGTGCGTAGATTTCGTGTAAATGGTGTGCGAATAGTTATGCGTGTGTTAGAGACTATGCCTAATTCTTTTTGACCCTATTTTGTGGCTTCAGTTAGTAATGCGCGACATTCACGCGTATTTAGTATCAATGGCGGGCAGTAGTAATTTGATAAGCGTTTCGATAAATAGTGAAAATTTCGCACGCGGTTTCGCTGGTATTTCCCTACGGCCAGTCGCAATTTTTTTCGTGGATGATTTATGGATGATTGTCAGCGGAGTAACGCAGAGCAATGAAAATTTCGAAATGAACAATAATTTTTCTATTAAAGCTACGTACGTGGAGGTGCCGCTTGACGCCGTTCGGAAGAAAAGTTTTGGCATAAATGTGCTAGGTCAACATTCTTTAATTTCCATCAATCGAAACTCTGTTAATTTGTACTTGTCACGATCATTAGTTGTTGGTGAGGCTTTTGTTAACTTAAAAGAAGACGCGACTGACACGACGAAAAAAGTATGGACTGTATACCTGTTATGAAAAAATAAAAGTTTGGAGAAATTGCAGACCTTGTCGATTTTCGACGAAAAGTTACGAAAAGTTCGACGAAAGAAATATTTTCGATCTAGGAATGTGGTGCTATAAAACAAAACATCAAGAAGAACTTTGACGTGAACTGTTTAGTAGTTGATATTTCAAGGAACATGTACGTTTCAACGATAGTTCAGACGATGAGGAATGAACTTTAAAAATGTAACAAAAAAAAATGTAACCACAAATGAAAGGAAAGAATATATGAAACTATATTAAAATAAATCAATGACACATCCTAACCGCATAAAACTAAAGATAATAAGTAAAAAAATTGATCGAATTTCTCAATTAAAATTTAATTATCTGATTCAAATTAGTATTATCACGTAATATTTTACTTAATACTTTGATTAAATTGAGTAGCCTATTGTAAATCCATAGTAATTATCAAATAAATGAGTAAGCGATCGAATCAGTAAAATCACATAATAGTTCTGCTTAATGCTTTCACGAAATTAAGAAACTTATTGCTTGTAAATCCATTAAATAAAATAGGCGAGAGATGCAACGAGGTAGTAGAAAGACACACCCACTACGCGAGCAGCCACTGTTATAAGACGTATATGTCTGAGAAAGGAATGCAAAGTCGAGAAACTCGTACGTAACGTAAGGCCCACCTTCTAAGAACTCGGAGAATTCAAGAAGCGCACACTTTACCCCAGACCGTTGTGTAACCAACATTGCGTACCATTCTTGCTCCTTCATCGACACTTAATTATACGACTTTCGGAAAATGGACAACAGTAATCTCAACGACATAACAACATTCCAAGACGCTATTGTGTGCTACGCAGCACATTTACAATTTCAAAAAAGAAAAAATGAGGAAGAAAATTACCTAGCCGAGGGGCAAGAAGGCCCGGTGTACAAGCGTTACAACCCATATAGACCCCAATCTTTCAGCAATATTGCTTGAATGTTACGTTCACAGATTTGCTGGATTCAATAATATTGTTAAAAGATTATAAAACCTTGCTAAGCTTTTAAAAAATATTGCTGTGGACCGCTATGTATGCCTGTCTACAGCACCCAATATCGTCCAAATATTGTCTCAAGGTTACAATACAAAATTTGGCAAAATTGCATATGGGCATTATAATGTTACTGCGTTTATTATACAACATTCTCACTAGATAGTACAATATTTTATAAATATTGTTATATTATCTAAAATAATTTTGCATTTATGAACAAAATTTTTATACTAATGCGAAAATTTTCAAATACTTTTACAATATTGTTTAATCTGGTAGCAATATTGTTGAATAGTCAAATCAAGATTATTATGCCATTGTGCAATATTGCAGAATCTAGTTATGCAACCTTGAGACAATGTTCTAACGATATTGGGAGCTGTAGACGAGCCGGCCCAAACCAGGCGAACTTGCTATGGTAGAACGGACATAGCTGTCTACAGCAATATTGCTTCAAAAGCTTAGCGAGGTTTTATAATCTTTCAACAATATTATTGAATCCAGCGAATCTGTGAACGCAACATTCAAGCAATATTGCTGAAAGATTGGGGCCAATATGGGAAGGTTTGTTCTTTTGCTGCTGTAAGCAGAGCAGCACAATCGCAAGAATCATAAAGATCACGTGCGAACATAGTGAGGAGATGAAGTACGAGGCTTACAAAATTTGGGAGGAGAGAAAATTCCCTAGAGAGTTATTAAGTGAATATTTAAGAATCAATAACGATGAAAATCAACACCCCGATTATCCGCGAAACCAGAGTAATTGGGAGTTACTCTTACAAGACAATGTGGGATACATTGGAGAGGACGAAGCAAACAGACAAGCGCAGAACCATTTCAATAGGGAAAGAATAAAATACGCTGTATTACGAACGCTCGAGCAGGAAGAATTGAAAAAAGAACAAGGCGTAACCTATGCCTACCGGCTTAAACTATGAATGAATTACAGCAACCCCATCCCTTCAAGATTATGTGATTTTAGAAATAAATGAATAATGAAGAAATAAATGAATGTACAATATTATAACGATTAAAACAACATGCACACTCGAACATGTATATATACGCGTACAGACTCATGTGCACTTACAGAAACATTAACAGAACTTATACAGACGCACACGAAATTAAATTATGAAAACATGAAACACATACACATACATACATACATACACGCATATTCACATACATACACGTTTATATACATACGCTTGCATGCACACGCTTATGTACAAAACCTACACTCACACGCAGATACACATAAACACACATATGCACGAGCCTGTATACACGCACACACATGCACATATGCATACACATAGATGCACTTACATTCACACAAACACACGCCAATATATAAAATCTACACTCACGCGCACACCTACGCACGTGAATACACAGGCAAACGATGACGTTACAGTATTGTGTCGATACTTATAGTAAACCACAATTACTGAAGCTATATAACAGGTATGACACTAATCTACTGCATTTGGCCGTAGAAGCAGGGCTGGGCAAAACTGTTGAATTAGTGTTGGATAAAGAATTGTATAAAGATATAAATGCTTGATGCACTAATGATTGCGTACTGGAATAATAACTATAAACCAATGATTTGAAATGAGCAATTAGAAAAGAACGCTGAGACATATCTTCAAGTCAAGTGCGATAATTACGTACGCGCAAACTGTTTGCTACACAGAACGACTGTATTTTTAATTGTATGTATAGTACGCGAGGAAATAGAAAAAATAAAAATAAAACAAGAGGACTTAGAAGATCTAAGATCATTTCACCTCAAGGTATATTATACATACGAGAGAGCAAAAATCGAGTAGAGAAATATGTCTATGACTAAATATGCGAAGAATCACATATAGGGACCTGATAGAAAAGCCAATAAACGCGTATTTACACGTAACAAGATCCACCGAATTTCGTGCCCAGGAAAAAGAGAATTATAGCGGCAAATTTCCAATATATAGAGCTGCGATTAGCCATGCGTTAAAAATGATAAACAATAAAGGAACTGAATGGGAAGACACAGAAAATAATCTGACGGAAATAACGTTAGAAACACTACCAGACTCTATAATAGAGCAGATTGCCTACTATTTATGTCTAAATTGAATTTCAATTATACACTTACATTAATTCACTACAATCAACAAGCGATCAAATGAAGATAAATTATGATTACATTACGAATTATCCGATTACTTGATTTATACGCACATAAACATGCAGGAATAAAAAGGTTATTTCTAAGTAAAAAAGAAAAACAGCTAATTCTTCAAATAATTTTTTTTAATATTTATAAAGGGAAAAAGAGATATATACACACATATACATCAAGTATAATTTAAACTTAATGCAAACATAACGCGTATAAAATGAAATGAAATAATTAAAACTTACCTATAAGACGACTGAGGCAATGAATCAAAAGTTGAATCTGTAAATCCACCGTTGAAATACAAATAGGAAGATTTAAAATGAAAAATAACGATAGAAAGAAAACAAGATTGTCAATGAATACTTACACCAGCGTTTTTCCATCTTATCAATCTCGGCGGCTGACCGAAGGAGTTTCCGCAATACTCGCAATTACGAGCCGCTACACTGACAATGAGAAATTCTTCGGAATTCTGCTGCTGCGCTGCTGCATATCATTTTTTTCCTTCCAAAATTTTGCGCCGCTGTTGTACAAAACTTGAGCAGCAGCCGTCCGAAAATTGAGCAGCAGCCGTCCAACCTACTCTGGGTGGCGCCATCTAGAGCGCTGCTGCTCATTTTTCGGACAGCTGCTGCACAATTTTTGTACAACAGTGGCCCAAAATTTTTGTTCAACAGTGGCACTAAGAGTAGTGCTGCAGCAACCTAAAGAATTTCTCAGTGTATCTGACCGCCCCACGTTTCAGCGTGACAGAAGACCCACCTATCATGAATTTTTTCTACAGGTGGAGTTTGAGGATCCGCCAAAAACACCGGATAAGATACCCAAAGGAAGGCACCACAACATCTCTAATTCAGTCTCAAATTACTCAATAATCAGCTGAAGTAAATATCGAGGCACAAATTCTTACCCCCAAAAAATTTGACAAAGTAAAACTGAACAAAGGAAATTTTTTCTAATAAGGGCGGATTTGGATAGCCAGGGGATAGCCATATTCTTGTACAAAAAATAGTCAATATTAATAAACAACGAAACATTAGATAACTTTTTAATTCTGCGGGAACTACCAGCCCTAAGAGAAAATCCCTTGGGGTACGTAAATAGCCCCAGGTGACCAAGTACACAAATAAACCATCTCGATTATTTAAATAACCGAACATGTCGAATGCGATAACTTAGAAAGCTAAGTATAGAAAAGAAAAATTATTGAATAGCCATGTAGGGGGGGGGGGGGGGTTGAATAATTATAAAAAAGCAAATTCAATCAACCCGTTGTTTAAATAAATTTAGATGCTTAATGCAATTACTCTGTAACTTACATTCAGGGAGGAGAAATATTCTATACCTATACAGGCCATGATTAGTAAAAATTAGTAAAAATTAGTGAAAACGCAAAAATAATGACACCATTACTTAAACAAACTTACATGTTTAATCGGATATCTCCGAAAGTTACAGTCAAAGAGAAAAAATATATCATACGTACAGGTCGGTCACCTACCACATTTAATTAAAAACAAAAATGACTGACCAAAAGTTTAAACAATTTAGGTACTTAATAGATTGTTCGAAAAGTTACAGTCAGAGAAACAAGATATTTTACGTGCGGGTTGAGCACCTACCACAGTTAATAAAAAGCAAAAATGACTCACTAGAAGTTTAAACAATCTTAGTTACTTAATGTTAACTAACAATGTTAGCAGCCTAATGGATCGCTCGAAAAGTTACAGTCAGGGAAAGAAGATTTTATGGACACGTATCGGGCAACCCTAAAGCATAAGCTAAATGCACACAAATCTAGCATAAAACAATTCTAACATTCAGACAGAGCAGGACTATGATAACCAAAAAAGAGACAGTCAGCAAAAGAGGGAAAGACACATGGGAAAACTGTGTCAAATATCAAATGAACACCCGGGTACATGAAGCAGCGCACGTGCACTCAGACTAAACCCAGCTGCCAAACAAAGAATATCGCTAGCTAAAGCACAAGAGAATAAATCGGGGTACACACAGAATGGATCGTATGTAGAAGTAATTAGCGAAGACTAGAGCGTTACTGGAGAAATGGTTCACAGCTGAATATTATAACTACATTCATATTATTCAACTGTAGTAACAGTGGTGAACTCGATTTTCCGACGGCAAACAGTCATCGTAGGTGCAGTCCGTACGATTCAGCAGAAGACTCTTCCTGCGTAATGTCTAAGTATCCCGAAGTAAATAAAGAAAAATTAAGGAAAAATATTGATATGGAGGCGATGGAAGAACGTGGGAAATAAAGCGCAAATGTAGATAAATAAACGAAACGAACCTATCCTTATAACAAACAAAGAGACATGAAAAATATAAAGGAATCGTAAACACTGATATGCACGGTGGGAGACTGCAATTACCAACAAAAAGAAAACGTTAACTAGGCATCTTTACCTAATACAGCACCTTCCTTTACCAATTAAGTGTGAAAGCCGCACTGACAAAGTAATAAGATAGCAAGGCACGCAACAAAAGGCCAATATGGCAACGCGAACTGGGTGCCTGCCTCGGGAGTCAAAGACCTAAGTTCAAGTCCAGGACAAAAAAAATGTGTTTCTCTTTCATTTTGTATAATGCCAACCTACACTACGCTCTAAGTCGCTGCAGCATCCACGTAGTCCCTGTAGTGTGTTTTAGATATATATTTTTTTGTTTGATGTTATGTTTTATTTTTGGTTACTTTATTATTTTCTTATTAGGATTAGGATCAGGGATAAATAAAACAAAAATAAATAAACTAAACAAATACGAAACATGGCGCCGTACCTGCAGGGATGCCCCACTCCTTCTCATGGCACGGGAACCACGTTCCCTTAGCAACGGAGGAAATTATCGCGTAGTATAAATTATAGGATACGATGACCCCATGGGACCGTTTCTGTACCCTGAGATACAACGGCGCTTCCGGAGATTGCTGGCAAAAAACACACCACCCTCCGATGAAGAGCATCCACCCCATAGCATGGAAAGACTCAACCTTTAGGACTGAGGGGTTCCTCGAACCTTTCATAATCATATAGAACCTAGTAGAAAAATATTATTAATACTTATTTAGAAAAATCTCAGTAGTAAAATTCTTACCTCCTCCGGATTTTTTACGGGCTCCTCGCCAAGTCCCCAGAATTTTCAAAATTCGGAGTACAGAAGATAGTCGCAATCAGACTGCGAATAAACATATAACTGACAAACCAAGAAGAGTTTAAATAAATGCAACTATGGCAGAAGACCCCCCCAAGAGAACAGCTACCAGACAAAGAAATGCCAAGATCACATCTCGCAAAACCTGAGCGCTCTACAAAACAGCGAGCAGAAAAGTCACGAAGAGCCGGATAAGCGACGAAAGTTTTATCACGGCTAAACTTAGAATCGGATAAAGAATTCACTAACATTAAAATCTTCGGCTTGGTAAAGGGATCCCATAATGGTGCATCCCATGCTCCTTATCCAGCACAATATAGCCATCCGCCGTTCCTCTAAGATGATATTGCAGCAAAAGCAACAGCCTGATAATTTAAATAAAAACAAATTCATAACGGAAATATGGGCAGAATTATTATTAGGTGTTTAACATTTTGTGACTGACCCATGGACTCACTCATACAAGTTATAAACATGTTTTTTTTCGATAAAAATAGTGTATATTTTATATATTTTCGATAAGATTTTTTTTTTCAAATAACACCAAATAAAAAATTTGTTCGTAAGAAAAATATCATTTTGTTCTTTTGCAGGATTTAACCCAGGCTGGACCCCTTAAGCAGTATCTCGAGAGGGTGAGCAATAAGGCAGTAAAAGTCGGCGCTGCACTATCGCAACCAATGCCAAACGTAGGTTAGCCAACGCAGGGCCGAAGGTTACTCCGGAGGGCCACTTGTGCAGAGCTTGCTCTGCCTACGCCACATAAAAAAAAACACACATACACATACATACATACATACATATTTTAGTGTTGAAATATTAAAATATTTCAAATTAGTTACAATTATTAATGTATCTAATACTCAGAATCACACCAATATAATTAATTTTCAAAAATGTACATTTAAATAAATATTTAACACAGTATACAGTTGAATACACTTCAACGTTGATGTGACTGTTAAATTTAAATAATAAGTATAGGCTTTATAAAAAAAAAAACAAATCAATCATGTATTGATCTATTATCTGTGTATTTTATAATATCCCATCTATTGATCTATTATAATAGCTTATTGATAATTATCAATAAGGTATTATAAAATATTATACTATTCTAATCAAATTTTCGTTTAAATGAAGTTTTTTTTACTATTTTGATTTGATAAATATACAATGTCATTGTTATCCACATCCATCAGTATGATTCTTTCAAAATGATGATTCCAATTATAAGTTGTTTTATCAGCTAAACTTATTATTTTATTATCTATATTGTTTTTTAATGATTTTTAGCATTTACTTTTTCCTTGTGTTGGCTTTTAAAAGAGTTAATGATTGCTTTATATAATACCTCAAGTTCCTCAATATTAATTGTATCAAAATATAATTTAAATTCAGCAAATGCTATAGCCTGAGTAACGTTTCTTATAATTGAAATTTGAGCAATTGTTATAAGATGAATTCAATTTTTATATTCTTTTGATATTGGAAAAAATGATAATGTTGATATATCATACATTCTAATCAAATGTTCAAATCAAATTAGAATAATTGTCGATTCCTTTTAAAATAAATACATCTATAGTATCATCAATGTATCATAAATTGCCATACAACAGCAAAAAATCTGTTTTTCATTTTCATTTCCATTGGGTATTTCTGCACTAATTAATTGGTTTAAGTGATTTGCAGTATAATTTTTTTACCTCACCTCGAACAAATAGCACATTCAGTGTGACAAATTGACGTAAAAAACTATAAAATTTCAATACATAACAAAATCACGTCAAAGTTTTTGCCAGTGATAAATAACTTTATGCATAGATAACTTCTTTGATAATATACAAATTTCATGTCCCTACTAGATAATAATGAGATATCATATTTTTCTATTTGTTTACTAAAATTTTAGCGTCTTTATTTCCATAATAATCAGTGATTGAATAATCAATTTAACTTGGCGAGAAAAATTTGAAAATTAAAATAAGAAAAAATCAATGCATGAATGGCAAAAATTAAAAAACTGAAATTATGAAATTAAACAATTCCTAAAACGAAAATGTTGAATTGAAATATTACGAAATATAAAATAACAAGAGTTTAGAGTATTTTTGTTTTAAATTTGGAATTAAAAATTTATTTTCTCGACTGTCATAGTTTTTTAATATTTTCATTTTCAAAATTTTACCTTTTTTTATAAATTAATGCGTAATTTTCGTGCTTCAAATCTTTATTATTTGAAATTTCTACTTTCACCCCTATAAGGAATTGACAAGAATTGAAATTAGGATATAAGATCTTAATAAAACTTGAATTTTATTACTATTGCAATATATTTTTTAACCGAGCGACGTCAGGAATGAGGCGAATCGCACTAGTCCTCTATTATATTAAGGAGCATCATTTCAATCAGCTCCCTTCGTTTCTCAGTAGTTAATAAATTCAGACTTTTTTCCCAGTCATTTTTCCGAATAGTTGAATTAAGAGTTTAGCATGCGCATGTAAAATGTAGCAATCATGCTTACATTGACTTTAGAGTAACAATTTTGGATTTTCACAGATTGTCACAGATCGCCAAAGCGAACAGCGTACCTCCATTGAAAAAGCCAATATTAAGCGTAACAACGATTTTCATACGCACAAATCAGACACAGATCAATATCCGTAAATAATGCCCTAAAACAAATTATATTGTTCTTATTAAGACGAAGGTCCGTGTGCATAAGACGGAGGCTCGTGTGAATAAGACGGAGGTCTGTGTGAATAATACAGAAAGTCCGTGTGCTTAAGATGGAGGTCCGTGTGCAAATTACGGAGGTCTGTATGCATAAGACGGAGCTCTGTGTGCATAAGATGGAGATCCGTGTGTCTCTCACGTGAAGTCCCTCGCTCGGATGTTGATCTACCCAGTTCGGAGTATAGGAGTCGACTGAACTATTACGCCGATCTTCGGGTTATTTATACTATTTTTGGCACATGCGCAGAGTCTCAGTCGGTATTCAGAAAATTATTTGTTTCTCTGCTGACTCTAGTGCTTTGAAATGCAGTGATCGCCATTCAAGTGGAAGACTATTCTTTTATAATCTACACTATATAAAAATTTTATATTTGGTCGATTTTGTAAAAACTCTTCAAAACTCATAAGGAATTATTACGTAATTACTCATGAAGAAAAGATTAGATTTTATTTACGACGGACAAAACATCAGAGAAAAAGGACTAAATTTGACTCAAGACACAACTACATCACTATAGATGATAAATGGGAAGTTGTAAAATGTTTGTCACGGTGACGGTCATAGCCTTTTAGATGTTCTTTAGATCGAGATCTGACGATGAGACAAATTACCTTAAAAAAGGCGTCATATAATACAGATGTTGATGTCATGTTAATTAAA
The DNA here is from genome assembly GCA_037356405.1 of Nasonia oneida. NCBI lineage: Eukaryota > Metazoa > Arthropoda > Insecta > Hymenoptera > Pteromalidae > Nasonia > Nasonia oneida. Next base: position 15,955 of record JAZHPH010000193.1, on the reverse strand, counting down.
CTGCTTCGATTGGTTGTTAGAGTCATACAACAGATACATGACATTGTGATTGTTTTAACTCGATTTTCTAATATACTTAACACGGGATCTGTTGCTATATTATGGCGCGTTTATCAAAGTTACCATGTCAGTTCTGTCTATTTATTAGTTAATACTACTATAAGTTTTGTATCTATCCTCACCATTCTGTATCTTAGTATTATAATTATGATTTCTCCTCTAAAAAGTTATGCAATCCTTGAAGAAATTGTCTAATGTTTATAGCTTACAAAAGTTTTTCATTGAGCAGCTTTTTTTACAATAAGCAAGCATGTCTCAACAAAAATGCTAAAATTTGTTTTGGATTCTTCAGCCCAAACGTTCAGACCATGAAGTTGGCCGCACACGGCTAGTGTTAAGACCTTTCATCCTTTCATCCATACTATAACTAATGTACTTTTAAACAATATCCTAGAGTTTGAGCTCATTTGGGCCATTCGTACCTTTGGAATCATACGGTCAGTGAATTATGGACTCCCTACTATACGTAGGTATTATAGAAGTATACCGAAGGTCTAAAACAATCAAAATAAAAGTAATTATGTTTTTGAATAGTAAACAAATTTGGTTTATTTATATAAGTATTTCTAAATTTTTAATGAAAAATTTTGATTTCAATTTCAAAGGTGGTGTGCCCCCTCAAATTCAGCTTTGAGATTTTTTTTGCAACAAACATTGTATGTTTAAAGATTTTTGCGACAAAATCCTGATAGTAAAGCTCCTTAGATTATAATAAAAAAATATTGTAATTTTAATTTATATTATCACATATTTATAGATTCACACCTTAAAAGTAATAATGCCAGTGTTTCATCGATAGACTATAAGAGAACGGGACAGCAAGTAAGCATTAAAAGAATAATTCTGTAAAGTACAACCATCTTCTTTTTTTATATAAGATAAAATTCCGCTTTATGTTTAAACGATTATTCTATATGCTTAGGAGGGATTTACTTGACTTTTTTTATACTTATGATTTTTTTTCATTTTTTGCACAAGATGATTTGAATTAATTTTAGAACATTCAGATTAGATGTGAGAAAATCATGATACACAAAGCAGATTTTCACCTGAAAGTTATAGTGAGATTGATTCTTCTTGGAGTAAGTAATGATTTTTGTCAGTGTGCTGATTTTTAAAAGTTGATATGTTTAAAACTGATTTCACTACATTCATTTAGCGTATATTGATAAAAATACAGAAAAACTTTTGTAAGCTATAAACATTAGACAATTTCTTCAAGGATTGCATAACTTTTTAGAGGCGAAATCATAATTATAATATTAAGATACAGAATGGTGAGGATGGGTACAAAACTTATAGTTGCCAACATTTTACCTTGTAAAAAGTGTTTTTTTGGATTGATTTCATAACCTTATAATGAGTTTCAAATAAACTTATAAAGAAATGTTTAAAGAAAAATTCAATTTGAATTACAGCATAGCATAGTTAGAAGTTTAGGTTTGATTTTTGCAAAATCTACTACACCTGCACTAAAATGCTTTAGAGTTATTGTTGAAGAACCACATTTTGACCATTATTATTTTTAATAATAAACAAAAAAAGTATTTGACAGCTGGAAAATCAAATTATTTGTAAGAAGCTGCTTGATTACAACAATATCTAGTTGAAAAATGTTAGGTACATGATGCTAGAAGTTCACTTTTAAAGACTTCTTTTACGCGAAAATACGTCAGACGATAATTTATGCATTTCAATATTTCAAGCAACTTTTAATCACGATGATTTTTTTGTAGGTGCAGTCGTTTTTCATATATTCTTAAAAAAACGTGATTTTGCCGTTATTATTGTTAATAACAAACAGAGAAAGTATTTGATATGAGGATAACTAAGTTATTTTCAAGAAGCGTTATAAATAGAACCATATCGAGTTAAAAAATCCAGGGGACAATTAAAAAGCACAGAAAGGAAGCTTCATTAGCTCAGCTGGGTTTGCACTGAAAGATTATCTTCTTGGAATAAGAATATTTTGGAACTACGGGCGGTTTTCTGCCAGTGTCGGCTACTAAGCATGGGCTTCAAAAATTGCATGTAACTGTAATAACAAATGCATATTAGACCCTTGCAGCGATAAAGAAACGGCAGCAAGCCGTGCGATGAGAAAATAACTCGAGCACTTGCGCTCCGCGCAGAGTCTTTACTCCCATTAGCTGATCAATTAACCTAACCTGATAAGACATGGCGCAGCCGTTTTTTCATTCATAATTATTACCGCTGGGTGCACAGCAATCAAGCTTGTTTACGTCTATAATACAACAGATGAGTTAACAGGACATATGATTTAAATTCTTTTACATTTGTAATATCTATCAAGTAGCCTTTGTAATAATTAAAGAATCGTATGTATATTGTATATATGTAGCTATAACTGACTGAAAGAAAAAACCGCTGCCAATTCATTGGCACGTAGCTTCCTCCAACTAAATTTATAGGTCCAATAAATATCAATTGCGCAAGAAAGTTAAACGCGATTATGAGCAGAGTGATATGGTGGATGGCAAACCACGGATTGACTTTAGCGCTTGATAAGACCGAAATTGTCCTATTGACAGGAAAGCGGATACCGACCATCATACCTATGAAGGTAGGCGGCGAGACTATAACGACGAAACCATCAGCCAAGTATCTAGGAATAACTCTAGACACAAAACTGAACTATGGGGAACACCTAGATCGCGTCTGTAGAAAAGCCACGACTAGGATAGCGCAACTTAGCCGACTCATGGCTAACGTCCGTGGGCCTAGGCCAATAGTCAGGCGGTTTCTAATGCCGACTACTAACTCTATCCTGTTATATGGGGTAGAGGTGTGAGCCAACGCTATGACTATGAATAAGTATAGGAAAAAGATTATACTCCTACCGGAAGGTCGCGGCCGAGGCATCGATGGTGATCGCCGGGGTGATCTCTGTGGATCTTCTTGCGATTGAACGCAATCGGATCTACGAGGCTCGCTTAGCGTCGAGTAGCATCTCAATTGCCGTAAAAGAAAGAGAAATAACAATGCGCAATTGGCAGACTAGGTGGACCGATTGTCCAAAGGCTAAATGGACTAGGATCCTTATAAAAGATGTAGGTCCGTGGGTGAACAGGAAATGGGGGGAGGTCAACTTTTACCTTACCCAATTTTTTTCCGGTCACGGATGCTTTAGGAGTTACCTGTACACGATGAACTGGGTGGCAACACCGGGGTGTAAGTACTGCGGTGACGAACGGGACGACGTAAGACACATGTTTTTTGACTGCCCCCACTGGGCTGAAAAGTGTAGAGTACTGGAGCTGACGATAGGGGCGTTCACACCCAAGACTGTAGTCAAAACGATGCTTGGCAGCAAGCAGAATTAGAGCAAGATAACGGCATACGTGAAAACGGTTCTCCGCACAAAAAACAATGACAGTTGTTTACAAGACTAGTTGACGGCTAGCATAGCTTAAGACAGGCGACCCCCCGAACGAATGCGAAAGCGGATACCAGGGGGGTTTTCGCGGACCTATGAGAGGTGGAGTTTTTGTGGGTATACCTGGCGAATAGAAACACTGTCGTCAATTTTTTTTCACAGAAATTCACGCATGTTTACATCTGTTCCTAACAAATCTAACCATCAAAACAACAGGCTATTCATTACATAGGTCGCACGCGCAATTTTTGAGAAAACGATTTTTACATTTTAGCTCTTTAGTTAAAAACCGCTAGACAAAATCGTTTGAAATTTTAACAGCAGATAGCTTCTTTTATGGTAAATCACCAAATAAAATTTTAAAGCATTTGACTACATTGTTTTAGAGATATAAAGAATCAAACAATTTAAAAAAAATTGAAACCTTAATATCTTACGAATCATAAGGGTTTGAAAGCTGTGCAATGAACTCAGCTAAAACACATAAAATATCTACTTTTTCACGAAATCTGAAGTGCAATAAGGCCTATTTTTGTCTGTAATCAAGTCACAAAAAAACTCATTTTTTCAGTTTTTGATTTATTACTGAAAAAATAAGTAGTCAAATCACTAAAAATTTTAATGGGATATAGTTTGACCGTGACCCATCGACATAATTTTTTTTGTGAGGTTATGATGTTTAGTTTCAGAGATATGAATTTAAAAAAAAAATCACCTTTTTCATTTTATCTGCTAAACAAAGCGGTTGATCTCGAGCACCAAACAAGAAAAAGTAGGTAATTTTATTCTATTTCAAATGCATTATAGCTGAATTGTTTGTAACAATGGGATGATTGAAAAAAACGCAAAATAGTGTTTGTCAAAAATCAAAAAATGACCATAGAAAAAATATAGTTAAGGAAATAAAAAATAACTGTTTTTCCCGAATTTAGAATCCGGTATACATACACACACATCCATACGGACATTTTCTAAAAACACTTGATTTGAACTTCTAACACACCAAAAAGTATTTTCTAGAAGTTTTGAAGAAACTCAAAATTTTACTATCACAAAGCTTTCTCTAGGAGGAAGCAAAAAAAGGATCAAAGAGGAGAAAAATTAATTTTCAAAGTTCGAGTTATACCTGGCCGCCATTTTGAATTCTTCAAATGAATCTTTTCAAAGGGAATCGGATTCGGAAAGTACCCTAAAAAACGAAGATTTTTACTAAGTTTTAGCTCATTCCTCTGTAACCCTAATTGAATCAAGATTTTTGTTGTCCAAACTCTTTTAAATGGCCCCACTGTGCGGCGGCCCCTGCACGGAGACATGTCGGTCAAGCACTCAGGCGAGGCCCATATAGTTTAGTGTTAGCTATTGATTAAATATGAGTGTATATATATTTTATTTCTAATATATTTCTTTTTTTTAAATATCATTTATTGTTTTTCATTATTAAATATATTTGGTCTGTAACGATGATCCTTTCCCTGCCCGGCTAGCTAAATAGTCGGATCCAGGATAGGAGTAGGGAAAGATGCAAAAGCTTAAATCTGTTGTTGTGTTGTTTAATAATAACAATATATTTGTAATTTAATATTTAACAGAACGGGGACTCAGTTGTTAAAGCCCTGCTGAAACAGAAATCGTTTTGCTTCGTGTTAAAAATACTTTGCCTTTACAATTAACATTTATTTAAACTATCGCGGTTAACAAATTACGAGTATACTGGCGGGATTTCGCTTAACAAGATTTCTGTGGTTGCGGTTGACGGTCGCGGTCGAGGTATCGGTATGGTACGAGTTTTACAGGTCGGTGATGGATTTGGAGGTTAGGAGTTCATTCGGGACGGTGGAGTCGTGGGCGTACGAGTACACCGTCTCGAATGCGCGGGATAACAGCAATTCCGATCGCCCTGTGTGCTCACAGCAACGATCGAAATAGTGTCACTATAGTTTGAGGTTATCCCTTGGATCTATAGAGTCGTGTACTCTACAGATCGCCGTCGCTCGTCTCGTTCTTCCCTTTGAACTGTGTGCTCACAGTAGCAAAGAGAGTCTTCAGATGTCGGCGTAGAAATCGAATTTATAGGTTAGGGATGAACCTCGGATTAACCGGGACGTGAGCGCATGTTCCGGTGAACCGTCGGAGAAGCTGTTACTGTCTCCTCAACCCTGTGTGCTCACAGTGGCAGAAGGAGTCAGCACTGCGTTAGGATTTAGTTTAGGGTCTACGGTGACGTCGGGTGTCAACTACGTGTGCTCACGTAGAAGAGGCTCGACGTCGTTCCGGTGTTCCGGGTTGCCTCGTGTGCTCACGACGGCAACTAGGATTTTCGGGTTTCGGATCGTCCACAGGATCGCCACGTGGGCTCACGAGACGATTTCGTGGATGCAGGTCTAACTCTCGCTTTCCCTGTAGTAACGTGTGCTCACGATACTACCTGGAGTGAGGCTCGAGAAGAACTCCCCGTTGCGCTGCGTGGTCTTGAAAAGGCGCGCGGCGCGGCTGTGTATAGGTGTGCTCACGGTGTGCCGCTCGCGCCGCCTGGCGCGTCGCCGCGGAGTCGTTCGTTAGTTGCCGCGCTCCGTGCTCGTGCGGACTCGCCTTACGAATGTTGCGCGCGCGCATGCTTCGCGTCGTGCGGACTCGCCTTCTAATTGTTGCGCGCGCGCGCTGTGCATGCCGCGTCTAATGCGGCCGACTTCACGCGTATTTATGTTGACGAGACCCGTGTCTTAGTTCAGTTATTCCTAGATACTTGGCTGATGGTTTCGTTGTTATAGTCTCGTCGCCTACCTTCATAGGTATGATGGTCGGTATCCACTTTCCTGTCAATAGGACAATTTCGGTCTTATTTAGCGCTCAGGTCAGTCCGTGATTCGCCATCCACCATAGCACACTACTCATGATCGCGTTTAGCTTCGCTTGCGCGATGTCCACGTTTCGTATCATTATAACCGCGGCCACTTGGTCTGCGTATTCCACAAGCGTCACGTCTTTCGGTGTTTTGAGATTTAGAATCCCGTCGTACAAGTTACCCCAGAAGTCCGACCCCAAGATCGAACCTTGTGCTACTCCTGCAGTTATAGGTCTTTTTCTATACCCTTCTTTTGTGTCACACTTAATAACCCGATCCCTCAGTTAATATTTCGTAAGGCGCATAATTTATCGCGGCATACCGAATGATTGAGCGAGTATGTCGGTCCATCTTGCCGAGTTGAATGCGTTTTTTACGCCTAACGTTACCAGAATCACGATATCTCTAGTCGTGTGTCCAACTTCGTTTACTTTCTTTGCCGTGTCTGTTACCTCTCCGATAGCTCTTATGGTCGATTGCCTTTTTCTAAACCCATACTGTTTATCGGAAAGGTCTCTTGCTTTGCGTACTGCGCTTAGTATTTGCGGTTTAATCAGAGCTTCCCGTGTCTTTCCCACTGTGTCTAAAAGACTTAGTGGTCTATAAGAGGTGTCCTTGCCCGCTGTTTTGTTTTTGGTTTATCAATTGGTATGAGTCTCCCTCTTTTCCACCGCAAACTAAAAACTCCCTGCACCAGACACTGGTTGTACATCTCCAAGAGTAGCTCAGGCCGTTGCAACGCAACTATCCTCAGCACCTCCGCGGAGATGCTATCCAATCCCGGTGCCCTACCGCTCTTGAGGGACGAAGTTGCCGCGATAAGTTCGTTTTCTGTAAAATGAGGTATCTTGTTTGCCGGTATTTCCGTCGCTTCTGCCTGTGGTCTAATGGGATGTGTGGGAAACAGCCCATCGATTACTTTTTTAATCGTTTCTGCTTTCATAGGTTCCGTGCGTTTCATTTCACCCATCTTTCGTGTAACGATGTCATATTCATCGCCAAATGGGTCTTTCTCTACGTCGTCGATGATCTTTGCCCAGCAGCGACGCTTACTCTCTTTTATCGCGTCTCCAAGTATTTTCCGCGATTTGTCCAGTCTTACAGACAAGTCCCGAGCTTACGGTCTTCTCTGCTTCCAAGCTCTTTGAGCCCTTCGTCTAGCGTGAAAATTTTCTTACCTGAGTTCCGCAATTTCCTCTGTTTATCAGTACACCGGTTTCTTCTGGTGGCTGGTTGAGACCCTGGGCATAGTCGTTTCGCAGAACTTAATTATCAATTTAGTAGTTTTTTCTACTAATGTCTCTGCTCTTTTGCGTCTACTTCATTTGTGTGGGATCTCATTGGAAGGAAGGTTCGCACTTTGAATTAAGTCCATGAGTGTTTCTCGGTATATGCGTCAGGTGTTCCATCTTGGCTTCCGACTATAGGTACTCCTTGTCCCGTTATCACAGTTTTCGTTGATGTTGAATAAAATATACTGGTAGTCGCTAGCTGTCTAATATTCCATGACGTGCCAGTCCCGTATGTTGCAGATTGTCGTTTCGCTCGCGAAAGTAACATCCGGTATGGATTCCCCAAAACCTGGTCTACGGTAATACCCCTATAGCACCTGATATTCTGGCAATATTGCCTTAACATTGCATTGCAAGACTAGCTAGATTCAGCAATATTGCCAGTGCTTAGAACAACATTGCTGCAACTATTAGGCATTGTTGCCAAGCACTAAAATATCCGCTTTTTTATTGCAAGGTTGGTTGTCTTCCACACAGGTCCCAATATTTTGGGAAGTATTATCCGGATAGTAGTCCCCGAATAGGGCATGGGAGCCCCTAAAATAGCTTATTTAATTTTTTTAACTATAGTGTTTTTTACCATGACACAATATTTGAGCAATATTGCCACAATATGTTTATTGTCTTTTGGAAATGCAATCCAAAACCGGACATCATGCTTTACAGCAATATTGCAGGAAAATTTGCCCAAGGTTATATAACCCTGGTACAATATTTTCGAATCTGACGAATCTACAAATGCAACCTTCAGATAATATTGCTAGAAGATTGGGTGCTATATGGCAAGTCCATCGATGTCCCTGATCTCTAGTGTTGTCTTGGAGATCTAGTTCTGGATCGTGCCTACTTGTCCGATTGCGTCTTGGATGGCTTTTTGCAATGACTTTATTTTATCGGTGCTCTTACCTACTTCCACCAGAACGCCACCTTGTCTTGTTTTACGGACGAACTTGACCTTCGTATTCAGTTCTTCCGGCTTTACCTGCGCCTTCATCTATTCCAGAATGTCAGCGTAGATCTCTGGTTTTATAAGAATATCATCCGTCTTCTGACGTTGAGCCTTTTCTTCTTTCAGCTTTTTCGGTTGGGTTTGCCCCAGTTTGTTTTGCTGTTTATTTTTTGCCTTCCTGGCGGCAGCTACTTCCCATTGTGTCTAACCATGAACGACCAAAGAATGATCAGTTTATATAACTGCGAAGGAAAATATACATTGAGGCAATGAAATTACCTGTAATTAAAGTAAATTTTGAAAGCAAAAATTCACTTTGTGAGTGCCAGACCTGCGATGATACAAAAAATCTACATAAAAGACAAATAGAACAGATTCAGGTAACTATTTCACCTTTATTTTAATTTAGTTTTATTTAATGCTCAATTGTTATATGCACATCAAAGATTATATTAATCTTCCATCTATGATTTTATTATTTATCATATAAAACAAAAACAGATGGCATCGGAGTATATTCTTTGTCTTAATAACTCATAAACTGACATGATACATATTCCAAATGCCTTATGTTCAATTGCTGGTGCTTAAATTTGTTCGGTAAAAAAGTTTCCACACTCTACTGTAGTGCTTGAAAGAATATTTGTCATGCCTATTTCACTTTGATTTTCAGTTCTTATACCATGAATTAAGATGCTGTTAAAAGATTTTAGTTTGCATTATAGTGCTTTTTTTGGAAACCCTAATTGGCTTGGCTTTTTCCAAGTCGCCTTTACTGCTGTTTAAACTAATATTATGTACAAATCGATTATATGCAAGTTAAAAAATACGATAATGAATATATTAAAGAACTACTTTTCTATCTATTAAGTGATTTACGAGCAAATTTGATACATCTGAAACAAAACTTTAATCTTGTAGTATCGAATCGTTAGTTTCCTGCGTGTTCGTATCAAATTCCGTTTGCTCACTTCCCATATAGCACCCAATCTTTTGGCAATATTGTCTGAAGGTTGCATCGGCAGATTCGTCGGATTTAAAAATATTGCAGGCAGATTATTAAATATCCTGGATACTGTCCAGCAATATTGCTGTAAAGGTTAATGTCCGTTTTTGGATTGTGGTTTTAAAAAACAATAAGAATATTACAGCAATATTTATCGAAGATCATTTGCAATATTCTATCAATATTGTAAAATAAAGGTAAAAATACATACAATTAAAAAAATTATATAAGCGTTTTCACGGTTCTCACGCCCGTTTCGGGAGGTATCATCCAGATGGTGCAATACCGTACTTTCATCTCCAGCATACACTCTATTTACCACTGAGCCTTTTTAATTGTCTGGTTTAATTGCGTTGCAGACTGCAATTTTTGTTTATTTTAATATTACTGTGTATGTTCTTCAACGATAATGTTACTGTTATGTATGAACAAGCAGACGCTCTAATGCTGCGAGACGGCTGGCGTCGACGTCGCTGTGCGGTGGCCGCACTCAGTTCGCCTTGTGCACTCCAGCGGTTTACACGCGTCTTAGCATGTCTGTTCGATTACTTTTTTATACCGATTACATTATTATAATTAGCTTAAAGTGTTATTAATCAATAGTGATTTATTGTGAAATCCTGTGTACACATTATTTCCACCCTAGCATGCATTGTCTGAGGACGTTATAGTCACAACAGTTACTGAAACTTATAATTTTTTTTTACTTTTAGGGTCTCTTTAAACTAATAGGTATATTTGGATGGACATCTTTCTTTATGCAGAGCAATTCAGAAAATGACTTAATAAATAAAATTGTTCATCAATTTACTATAGAGGCATCTTCAAGAAAATACTGCTTGCTAACCAACAAAGGTAAATAAAATAAATAATATCCCGCAAATACTTATTGAATACTTTCGTATTTATTGATGATTATTGAGTCGACAAAAGAAATTTGTACAGAATTAAAATTTAACAAGTTCTACGTATTAAAAATTCTAAATGTCTTCCCTTTACTTCCTCTCCTTTACTTCCCCTTCACTTCTCCTGGCGGTCAACTCAGATAGTTCCCTAGGAGCTGAAAGTCGTACCTCTTACCTCTACGACTGGAGGTAGCACTCAGCCATCCGGTGACAAAAGATCACTTAACACTTACACGAAGTGTAAGGAAAGACTCAAAAGCCCACAACCAAGGCTACCAGTCCCATAGTTCTCTTCCATAAATACCTTTCTGGGTCTGATTTTGTCGCAAATTGTCTGTGTATAATGCTTCGCCAGTGCCATGTCCATCTGGCGGTCAGATAAGGAACTAGGGTTTAGTTTGATATACGCGCTTGCGTATTCACCACAAAGTCTGAGTCGAAAAAGTTGAAAATAGTTGCCGACGATCAACAACCGTTACGCTGTACTTATGGTTAACTTCTGAGGCATACGCGGCCGCATCAAAATCACGCTAGCGAGCTTGCAGCAGTGTAATGTCTCACGTTTACACCGTAAAAAGCGAGTATTATAATTATGCATCAAGTTTGTGAGCCTGCAATCGTGTGTGAACGTAACAATTGCATACGGCTAGCAGATGCATCTCATTACGACATTGCACAACCGACTAACTATAATTACGACAATTTCGTGTAGCAACACCAAGGCACTCGTTCCTCCTTTCACGTAATAGCTGTAACTGAGACCTGGCTAAGTGACAAGATATCATCCATCCCTTCACTGGATGGTTACACTTTGCACAGACGGGACAGAAACAGGAACGGTGGAGGTGTGGCCCTCTACATCAATCATTCATTGACGGCTAGCGTTATCTCGTCATCTAACGGCGAATGGTCGGGCAAGCCGGGTAAGCCGGAGGATCTTTTCTGTGAGATCACAGCTAAGGGAGTATCGCCCATCTTCGTGGAGGTTGTGTATCGCCCTCCTCACTCACCCTTTATCCATGGATCTAATTTCTTTGAACAGCTAACAACACTTATGCACAACTACTCCACGAAGGTCATCATGGGTGATTTTAATGCCGATCAGCTTTCCTCATCTGAAGATGCCAATTGCATCAGGGCCTTCATCGATGAGAACTCCCTTATTTCTGTGCCATATGGTGCAACCCATCACAGACAGGACTCTGACACCTGGCTTGAACTATGCTTAATTGATGAGCAGGATCGTCTGCTCTCATACTGGAAAACGGACACTCCTTTCATCAATGGACATGGCCTTATTACTGCCACACTCGACGTACAGATTCTACGCCACGTACCTGCTACATACTCCTACAGAAACTACAAAGGAATCTGTGCTGAGAAGCTAAGGGACTTCCTTAGGGCATGTGACTGGTCATCCTTCACTACGCCATCACTTGACGAATGCCAACGAACCATTCTTAACGCTCACATCACCAACGCCATAAATCATCTCGCCCCATTAAATACTGTGACACCTGGACGTAAACGTCACCCATGGTTCACCGCGGCTCTTCGTGACCTCTTAACTGAAAGGAACAGAATCTACAGGCGCTTTCGCAGAAGTCGTTTACCTTGGGATCTATACTTCTATAGAATCGCAAGGGACGACGCTCATAAACAGGTTGAGGAGGCCAGGCTGAACTATTACTATTCACGCTTGTCTACCTTGTCCGACGTTGCAGAGATCTGGAAAGAGCTTGAAAATCTTGGTATTACAACCTCTAAATCTCCTTCACCTGCTCGGTTCTCTTCAGATGCTCTCAACAAACACTTTAGCTCCATCTCAAATGACCCTCAAGCTCCATCTGTTGAGGAGTATCTGCGAACCCTGGAGAGTCTGGACTTCCCTGAACACTTCATCTTCAGGGCTATCACGGAGTCGGATGTGTCGGCTGCAGTATCACACTTTAACACCCAGGCCAGGGGAAGCGATGGCATTCCGCAGGTTCTAATCTCCAAAGCACTGCCAATACTCGCTCCTTTACTTTGTCAAATTTTCAACCTGTCTCTGAGCGAGGCACACTTTCCTTCAGTCTGAAAATCATTGATCGTTAGAGCACTAAACAAAGTTAACTCTCCTACAGCTGTAACCGACTACCGTCCGATCTCTCTACTGTTTCCTGGCCAAGGCGCTAGAGTGGCTGGCGCACAAGTAAATCTCCGAATATCTTGAAACATGACTTTACCTTGATAATTTCCAAACTGGCTTTCGCACTGGCCACAGCACGCAGTCTGGCTTGATTTAGCTGACTGATGATGTCAGGCTTGGGATAGACAGGAAGAAGGTCACTCTGCTTCTTCTATTTGACTTTAGCAAGGCGTTTGATACTGTGTGTCACGTCAAGCTACTCGGAAAGCTATCCTCTTTCGGCTTTTCCAAGCAGGTCATTTGCTGGCTTGCATCTTACCTCACGGGAAAAGAACAGGCCGTCTTTGGTGACAACAACGAACTCTCAACTTTTCTACCATTAAACACCGGTGTTCCACAGGGGTCAGTTTTAGGCCTCTTGTTATTCGCGTTGTACATCAATGACATTGGCTTCTGCCTAGATTCAGATGTGTCCCATCTAATCTATGCGGATGACCTGCAGATCTACAGCCAATGCCACCTCGAGGAGCTTGATTCCTGTTCTGTCAGGATGAGTGCGAACACCGAGAGGATAATGGGCTGGGCTGCATCAAATAGACTTAAACTTAATGTTCTTAAGACTAAGGCAATCGTCCTGGGTTCCCCCTACTATATAAATGCTCTACCTACTACTGCTAACACCTACATAAATATAGGGGGAGCCCGGATCGACTACGAATCATCGGTGCGCAATCTGGGGTGGGTGCTAGACTCCAAACTTACGTGGAAAGAGCACGTTACACAAATTTGTAAACGTGCTCACTCTTTAATGTACCGTCTCTATTTCTTTCGGAAGAGCACTAACCTCAGGCCGCGCCAACACTTGGTGCAAGCACTCCTATTTCCCATCATCGATTACTGTTCACTGGCTTACTGCGACCTGACACAGGAACTTGACTTGAGGCTGCAGAGGCCTGTCAACACGGGGATCCGTTATATCTACGGTGTAAGGAGGGACGAGCATATCTCCCCTTATAGGCGTGAGCTGCAATGGCTTACCACCGCCGGATGTAGGAAATACTTCATGGCCTGTTTTCTAAGGAAAATGTTCAACACCTTCGTACCTGCCTACTTATTAGCCTATTGTGATTTCCACGTCGCGCTCAGGCCTGTAAGGGGTGAGGTGACCCCCCTGAACATCCCGTCCTTCAAGACGGAGACGCTGAAAAACTCATTTTTCATCAGTGCTTCCTACCTCTGGAATAGCCTTTCATCTCACCTTCGCAACACACTATCCATATCACAATTTAAACAAACAGCTAAATCATACTTCTTTAAATTGGAAAACAGGCAAACATGACGCAAACATACATACTCACCCATCCATCTCATTTCACCTCATTCCATTCACTCTTCACACTGTCACTTCTTACACAATAATATTTGTTTTTCTCTCTTCGTTGTATTTACTGTATCTAAATATGTACAACATAATGTGCATACAACAAAATAAAAACATATAAATCTAAAATCTCTCTCTATCTCTCTCTCTCTCTCTCTCTCTCTCTCTCTCTCTCTTTCTCTCTCTCTCTCTCTCTCTCTCTCTCTCTCTCTCTCTCTCTCTCTCTCTCTCTCTCTCTCTCTCTCTGCCTGCTCTCATACTGGAAGACTGACTCACCTTTCATAGACGGATATGACCTTAATACAGCCACACTAGACGTACAGATCCCACGTCAAGTACCCAGAACATACTCCTACAGAAACTAGCTCGCCTCATTACGGACTGTCACATCAGGATCCACACGACACCTGTGGTCACTGCAACTCTACGGGACCTCGTATCTGAGCGGGATAGACTCCACAAGAGATTTCGTAGAATACGTCATCCTCGGGACCAATATTTTTTCACACTAGCAGTAGATAACGCCCATATACAGGTCGAGAAAGTTCGACTGAACTTCTATCACTTACGACTATCAACATTGACAGACGTCGTAGAGATCTGGAGAGAGCTCGAGAAACTTGGAATCACCGCCTCCAAGAAAGCCACCCTGTCTCGCTTCTCCACAGGCAACCTTAGCAGATACTTTAGTTGGATATCCAACAATCCTCTTGCCCGCTCTGCCAAGAAACATCTGCAAAGACTCGAGAGTTTAGAATATCCCGTTCATTTCAATTTCAGTGAGATCACGGAATCTCTTATGTTTCCTATCCAAGACACTGGAGTGGCTGGTACACAGGTAGCTCTCTTATTACCTAGAAACTAGGCTCTTTCTTGACGATCTACAGACAGGTTTTCATACCAGTCACAGCACACAGTCCGGCTTAATAAAGTAGACTGATGATGTCAGGCTTGGTATAGACAAAAAAAGGTCACACTTCTTCTTCTTTTCGACTTTAGCAAGGCATTTGACACTGTGTGTCCTGTCAAGCTCCTCAGAAAGCTAACCTCTTTCGGCTTTTTTAAGCAAGTCATCCGCTGGCTTACCTCTTATCTCACAGGAAAACAACAAGCCGTCATCGGTGATAACAACCAACTATCCTCATTCTTACCGCTTAACATGGGAGTCCCTCAAGGATTAGTACTTGGTCCCTTACTTTTTGCGTTGTTCTTCAATGACGTAAGTCTTTGTCTGGACAACATAAAACTATCTTAAACATAATGTCCTTAAAACCAAGGCTATCGTCCTGGGCTCGCCCTACTATATCTATGCTCTACTTACAATAGCTAACACCTTCATCAACATAGCGGGAGCCCAGGTTGATTTCGAATCCTCAGTGCGCAGCCTAAGGATTGTGCTTGACTCTAAACTAACGTGAAAAGAGCAAGTAAAACAAATGTGTAAGTGTATTTACTCTCTAATGTACAGGCTATACTTCTTACAGACGCGAGTTGCAATGGCTCACCACCGCCGGTCGTAGGAAGTACTTTGCGGCCTGCTTTTTAAGGTGACCTCACCACCTTAAATTAAAAAAAATGAGATATTGATTTTGTGTAAAGAGAGACGAGAGATATTACCCCGTCGGCGTGAGAGTGCAGGTACTTACAACTCAGTAATGGCAGTAGTACTTAACGCAACGGACGTGGCCCAGTCTCGGACGTGGAGATGCAGCAGTTCGGACGGGCGTCGCAGCGGCTCGTCAGTAACGCACGGACGAATATCGTTCGCTCTGGAGATGCTCGCAGGAACCACAATAAACACGCATATAGTAGCAGCGCGAGCTACTCGTGTGAATAGCGCAGCGAGACTAACTTTAGTCGCGGCTCTCCCGGACGTCGGCACATCGTTGTCATATCTCGGCAACGTTGTGCGGCCAGGCGGCAACCGCGCTACCTATGCTCTCACTCTCTCTGTCTCTATCTTGCCTCGTCTCTTGTTCTCGCTCGTTTCGG